>OU015491.1:216676674-216836674 GCA_907164885.2 Dolomedes plantarius
TTGTCAAAATCGACTGCGGGGACTGTCTCTCTAGCGGCGTCACTCTGCTTCACGACATAGTTCGGCATGACGTTGCGGCAAGAACAAAGACGCAACTGGACAATTTTCATTGGGAATTGCTGGATCATCCACCATACAGCCCTGACTTAGCACCATCAGACTTTCATCTGTTTCCAAAACTTAAGGAATTTCTTAGTGGAAAGCGCTTCGAAAATGATGACATGTTGAAAAAAAACTGTTACTAACTGGTTTAACGGTCAGGCGGCAGAGTTCTTTGATGATGAGATCTAAAAACTGGTGACACGACTTGGCAAATGCTTAAATGTTAATGGTGACTATGTTGAAAAGAGAAAAAATGTTCATATTTTAGTTTCTGATACAATTTACGTTCATAACTAAAGTTTCTCTTACTCCATTACAAAACAGTTCTTTCTTAAAAAATGACCCTCGCATATATATATATATATATATATATATATATATATATATATATATATATATATATATATATATATATATATATATATATATGTATATATATATATATATATATATATATATGTATATATATATATATATGTATATATATATATATATATATATATATATATATATATATATATATATATATATGTATATATATATATATGTATATATATATATGTATATATATATATATATATACATATATATATATGTATGTATGTATGTATGTATATGTATGTATGTCGGTATGTATATATAAATTACCCTAAGAACCAACGTTGCCCTCCCTAAATCTCTGGACTGTTGCCGCCACTGACTTCGGGTGTCCTTTTGGGATTTGCATGTTAACCCCCTTACTATGCAGATCTGACCGAAGGCGGTACGATTAAAATATTTTATCTATAACCGCAGAATTTAGTGCTCGTCTCAACGCAATACCTTATTTAGTTCTTAACTGATCAGAATAAGTATGAATGTTATAGCAAATAGCTAAAATAAAATATAAACAAAGACAAATATATGTAAACAATTATTAAGAAGAGTCTGCGACCCCCTAGTGGTGAGAGCATCTCAATCACACTCCGAGGGTACTCGTTCGGATCCCCACTGAATGCTCTCGTGTCTAAACCGGGTATTAGCACGTTCAATCTTTATACCCGAAAGTCCTTCCATGTGGTTTGCAGAGGTGGGAGCAGGGTACGAACCTCCCAGATGTTGTCCCTATAGTTGCTCGGTCAACACTATGATGGCACCGGGCAAAAAGTCGGCTTTCTATTCTCGTGGGGCCCAATAGTCGTGAGTTAAACCGGAGACACATCCCTCCGCGCTGCACCCTTCAGTGGACCTGATGGTGGATTTATTATCCAGCCAGTGGTAGGATTTATCCAGCCAGGGGGCATAATAACAACAACATTATAAAATCACAGAAGAGAAATGACGATGGTTTGGACAGCACTTGAAAATAATAACGTTACTTAAATTAGCAACTTCCCTGATCTTCAATTACTTTTCGCAAAAATGTTTCCAAATTTAGCTCGCAGAAGAAAAATCGGGTACATTGGCACCTGACTCAGAGCCAAACCGGCCAGTTTTTATTTTTTTTAAAATTAAATTAAGATGCAATTTAGCTCGAAAACAATTGCACGTATATGTTCAGGAATATCCAGAGCTGGCCGGAAGGAAAGCTTATTACCGGGCCTTTCGATATCACAGTTGCACCTTGAACCTTGTGGTAAAGCGGACCCCTAAAGCTCACGGGTCCAGGTAATCTTTTTACCCACTTTGTTCTATTTTTGGTAACACCTTGCATATATTTATTGAACGTGATACAAGAAAACCGGTAATTAAAAACTCTCTATTATTCTTTATTAGATATTTTAAATCTGGCTATACATATCCACCGGTAATTTTAAAACAAAAAAGGTCACGGGTTTCCGAACTCGAGCGATTTATTTTTAATTTTTGTGAAACTTTTCTATTTAAGCTTTTGAGTGCAATGAACTATTGATTCTAATATACGATGGTCAGTGTATTGAATCCTTTAGAGCGACTTAAAAAACGACACCCTACGAGTCATACAGTCAGTTTTCCTTACAACCATACGGAATAACCATCCACCTTTTACCTGAAAAAAACCTGCAAACTAACACTGTTGACAAAATTTTGGCGTAGCACAATGTTTTTTTTTTCTTTTCACCGCAGAGCTTGAAAACTTCCCCAAATAACTGTCCGCAGACGCCAAGGGCCGCCAAGAGCGCGCTCACCCCTCGGCTCTAGCAGCGCGCCAGAAAACGAGTCGCGAGCAAAGCGATGGAAAAGTCCACTGCCCCTGACGGGAGGGGGGAAGAAGGAGTCACTACGCTTCCTCATTGGCCCGCCGAGCCGGGAGCAGGGAATAAAATCACGTGGAATTTCGCATTGTTGGGGCTTATGTGAGAAAAAAATAAAAGGAGAGGAAAATATCTTTTTAAAGTTATTATCGCCCGTGGGCGTCCGATTGGCCCATTGTTCTTCGGGAATGATAATTTTCCATACCATGTGGGGGGAAAAAGAGCATTGACGTTGGCGTGGAAGTTTTGGTGTGAAATTGTGTAAAATTGAGGTGGTCGTAGGGTATAGGAATTTACGTGGGAGTGGGGGTTTTCAAACGATGGGCGGCCCCCGGTGCGTGTTAGCTTGCAAAGTGGTTATTGGTGCTGGTTTCGTGAGAAACGTAAGAAAATATTTTGAGTGAGATCTTTCTCCAGCAACGATTCTGCGTGAGACTGAAATAAGGTGGTCTGGGAACACAACATTCTAGTTTTAAAAAATATCCACAAACCGTATGATTTTACCCCTATTGCTTAGCAAGCACAACACTGTACAATTAATGCGTATCCTATTGTACATTCGCAATTTGAATATTTTTTTCCTTGGATTGATAATTATTCATGTCAAATATTCCTCTTAATATTCTATGAAATTTTGTGGACTTTCCCTCCACTTTTCATTTAGAATGAAAAATTCGAAAACATATTCCCCGAACAAATTTTATAAAAAAAATTTGAATATTTTTTCCCTTTATAAAGTGATTAAAAAATTTTTTATCAAACTTTTCTTTCTCTGATTCCCAGTGGGAAAAAAATTACTTCAGTCTTTCCTGTGAAAAAAAAAAATATTCAATTGGGGAAATGGCCCCGACAGATATATCATCCTTAAAACGTAGTTTTAATTTTGAATTTGTGAATTTTTAAAAAACAAATTTTAAATATATTTATACTCATAAGGAGTTTTATATGATGACTTATATGGGAGGGGGGGGGGAGATCATGATTTTATTTTATTTACGTAATGGAAGTAATAAAAGCAAATCACAATTTTGTGCAGGAAAACAAAATTCAATTATGCGCATTTGCTAAAATATTGCTAGAAAAATACTGAGATGAGGACTGTGGGTAAATAAAATCAGATCAAAATTTTGTGCAGGAAAACAAAATTCAACTATACGCATTTGCTAAAGTATTGCTAGAAAAATGCTGACATGTGGACTGTGAGGAAATAAAATCAGATCAAAATTATGTGCATGAAAACATAATTCAACTATACGCATTTTCTAAACTATTGCTAGAAAAATACTGAGATGAGGACTGTGGGTAAATGAAATCAGATCAAAATTTTGTGCAGGAAAACAAAATTCAGCTATACGCATTTGCGAAAGTATTGCTAGAAAAATACTGAGATGAGGACTATGGGTAAATAAAATCAGATCACAAATTTGTGCAGGAAAAACAAAGTCGAAAAATACGCATTTACTAACACATTATTAGAAAAATGCTGAGAGTAAAATTCCCCGTTGCTTAGCAGTGATAACTGAAGATTTGTTAGGTCAACTGATGCATCGCTTTCAGCCCGCAAGCGTGTGGGAGGATGTAGGTGAAAAATCTCGCATTTTAAATAGACGCTCTTATTTTCGATCTGTTGTTACTCGGATGAGAGCGCATCGTGATGCATACTGCTGTGAGAAATATTTATCCATAAGGAGTGAGGAGTTTTTTGTTCGGCACAAAATCAACTGAGGATGTACAGCCCAGAACTGTGCGGGAATAAAAAAAATTATCAATATTTGCTCTTTCGTATGACTTCTTTTTTTTCAAATTGCAACATGGGCTGGCTCGATCCATTTTTCTATTTATAAAAATTAATTAAACCGAACTGATTAAATGTTGAAGAGAACTGGAAAAAAATTAAATACGTTAAATACTCAATAAATGAATATGTTAATTTGCTCGATATGTTGCATCTCAATATATTACTCATTATATTGCCCTTATATTGAGCAACCTAACAAAGCAATTCATCACACAGTGCTATCTGCAAAAATAATTATTATAGAATCTTACGTATTACATATGTAATAACTTTTTCTCAAAAATGTCGGAAAAATTATTATTATATAATTGCGTGTTGCTAAGCCATAACTGTTATACAAAAATGACTGACAAATAATTATTATGTAATCACATGTATTACTCATGTAATAACTTTTTCGTAAAAATGACTGAAAAATTGTTATAATATAATCTCGTGACTTTACTTATCGAATGACCTTTTTCAGAAAAAAGGACGGAAAATAATTATTATTAAATAATAGCGTGCATGACTTATGTTAGGCCTTTTTCAAACAAAATGATAGACTTTGACAATATGAAAACACAATAATAAAAAATATATAAGTATACAAAAGAAACTTTTTTCAACATAATTATATGATTTTTATTCTAGTTTATTAATTAAACAAAAAGTAACAGCTGAAAATATTTTGTCTCCAAAATATTTCGTTTTCAGGAGGGCTCCGTATATTTTCGAAAGTTTGGTCATAACCGTTGGACTAAACTGGTTTACTGGAAAAAAATCTCTATGGAACTTCATACAGCTTCATGTGTCTGTTCAGAACTATGTATAAGTTTACATAGTTATACTTCGCTTCACCGATTCGCTTTTGGGCGCCTATTGGTTAGCACCCTGGATTCGATACCGAGGGTGCTCGGTTCGAGTCCCGACAAGCTTCATTGAATGCTGTCGTGTCTAAGCGGAGAGTGGGCGCGTTCAAACTGTTGAAAGTCTCTCCGGGGATGCTCGGTCTATACTGTGGAAGTACCGGGCAGAAGTCAGACTCCTACCCTTGAGGTGCCCAATAACCAATGTCAAAACCGGCGTCGATCCCATTCAGCCTTGCAAGGGGTGTGCGAGATATCGATCAGCTTTTCAAAGTATCGCAAATTATTGCGATATTTATCATCGTTTACCCAAGTAACACAAAACCGTTGGCAAGTCGTTGGCCAACCATTTTCGGGCATGGTTGGCCAACGGTGGTGTTTGGCCGTTGGCGTTCAGTTGGCCCAACGGTTGGCGTTCATTTGGCATTCAGTTGGCTCAACGGTTGGCCCAAAATCTCCTCTTGACCTACCTGGACGATTCTTGGAAGCGGCAGTTAAATGTGTTTAACGTTATTTTTCCCATTAGGCCAATTCTTGGAAACGGTAGTGGAATGTGGTTAACGTTATTATTTCCATTAGAAAGGATGGTTTTCATTAACAGCGAACGCTCCTTTTTACCGCATGATTATTAAGGACCGGATGTCATTAAGCAACGTGGTAATGTCTCTTTTGGAACCTCCTGGAGTTTCTGAAAAGGAATCTAGAGGGTTCGAGAACATTCGGAAGGTGTTTAAAAAGGTCGAACACATCCTAGGGGGGAGAAGAGGTTTTTTGGAAGCAACCAGAGACGGACAGAGGTACTGTGGCTCGGAGAGAGCGCCGGATGCTATCGCTAGAGAAAGGATCGACAGACCCCTATTCAGCGTGATAAGGCTTGATGTGGATTGACTAGTGAGGCCGATTAGATGCTGTATGTAACTGTTTTGTATATACCTTGTACGTATTTTAAAGCAATGAAATAAATAAAAGAGTTTAACTCTAATGAACGACTTTGTCCTCTCTCTGAAATAACCTCTCTCGAATAGTGAAGTGTAGTTGTGGGCCACGACACCACAACATTGTCCTTTTTTTCTGTACAGAGATTCACATGCCCTGAATCTCTGAACAGAGAATGGTCCAGAAACGCTGCTTTAGGCTGGTATAAACGAAATATTGGAACTCTGATGAATTCTATTCTACTTCTTGGCAAACCGCGTCCATACCGATTCCCAGTACGGAATTATGCTTACGGCCCCGCCACTGCACAGGCCAACATACACGAGCTGATTAGATCGAAATGATCATTGCATCCAATCGAAACCAACTCGGGTTCAAAACTGGGAAATAACAAACTGTGCAATGTTCGATAGATGCTAATTCCGGCCTCCCCCCCCCCCGCCCGTCCCTTTCCAAAACCCAAACCGAGATTTGAAATAGTTTTCGATATCAAACCGTGGAGATTGAGTTAAATTAATTTTCCGGGGGGAAACTCCTAGATTGTGTTCGGGAGAAATGGAACTATCTCGGATCGATGGAAGAATATGTCAATGCTCCGCTCGTTTCTTTAATGATCACGCGGCTCGGAAACAAAGCAGTCTCGTAAACAATATCTAATATGCGGAGAGAGAGATGGCAATTTTGCGACATTAGGCGTCTCGGAGTGGCGACAATTGGCGTCTTAACAGCAGCCTTCCAGAGCTGACATTTCAGTGGGAAAGCAGTAAATCGGGAGCCGGAGAAATTTTTGTTGCTTTCTGTTTTCGAGTCTTATTGACGCGAGAGGCCACAGACGGAGCTAGTTGGCATCTGACTTTGTCATCTCGCTAATGTTTTGTCGGCGAAGTCTTATAGATGCTGTTCTCGTGAATTCGCAAGCTCGAAAATGGCCGTGTCTAAGAGGAAAACGCACTCGGGAAAGACACATATCTTAAAGTTACAGTGTGAGGTCGGGGCAAAAATTTCTGAAAGAGGGTACCGAAAAAATAAAAAAAAAACGTCAAAAATACTCCCTATTGCAGCAGGCAAATTCAAAATCTAGATCTAAATAATTTGCTACCGCTTACCAGCTGTCGATATCAGTCATAGGCGTAGAGTCGGAGAACTTGAAATAAATTAAAATGCTAATAGAAGTTCAGTTAAAATCGGAAAATTGTAGAAAGTTGGGTTTCTTTCCGCTTTTTCAAACTGTAAAACTGAAGATTCCGATTATGTCTTTTAGCCTTAACATAGTTTTTAACAATGATCTGATCCATAACAAAAGTTCGATGCCATATTTTTTTCTCATTTTATTTATATTATATTTATTTTTCTCATTGTATGTATAACTTTAGAATACTACTCAAACATCAATTCTATTGTTATTCAATTTAAAAATAATCATAATATTTCATATTTTAAGGACCGCCAGGCAGTCAATACACGGAGGAGGGCCCTAAATGAATTCAATTCGTGCTCCCCTCTCCCCCAAAAGTTAGAATCACGCTACGCCTATGATCTCAGTTGCAGGCCCGAGGTTCTGTTCTTCGATAAATATAAGCATTTTATTCTTAGGTAAATTGAGATCACACACAAGAATGACACGATACGCATGCTTTTTTCTTAAATACAAACTATATACACGGTACAATATCTGCCACACGAGAGTGGGTTTTCTTTAATGTGCGTACTGCATCCCAGTTTTGTTTGATTAAGTTCTAAAGAATACCCGCTCCCCCCCCCCCCCCACAAACACACACACTGGGCACTCGATGCAAGCTGAAACTAGGGAAGGGATCTCGAAATCGGACGGTCCGCAACACACCGCAAAACTGAACTTGCATATGACTATGGAGTCTGACTGTTGTTGTTTTTGTTGTTTTATATGCACCCTGGCAGGAACACATTCCATACCAGGTCCATAGTGGGCTGCACAGCGAACACCTGCTGATCTGGTTTTCGGCACACGGCCTTAGCGTACATCAAAGGTCGGAGTCTGACTTGCGCCCAGTTTCGCCACGATATTGACCGAGCAGCCACAAGACCAATATCCCGGTGACTTGTACCCTACTCCAACCCTTACCACTACACGGAATGACTTTTCAGTCTACGGATTTAACATGTTCATACCTGGCGTAGACACGAAGGCATTTAGTGGCGCTTGTCTGAATTCGATCCGAGCAACTTCGGTAACCCGATTTCGACGCGCGAGTATCCCTCGGTCCAACTCTGATTTTATTAAAGAACTGCGGGAAAAAGAACCAATAAGAAAATAGGGTAGCGTTAGAATAAAAACAGAAACTGAAAAACGGAGAATGGGAAAAAAAAATGCTTTCATTTTGTCGAAACGGTATTCAATGACGAGAACAAAAGTACTGCTGTAGTAAAAACAAAAATATCTAGAAGAGCAAGTATTATACATTTTTATAGCAATAAAGAAAAAAAATTCCTCCTGAAAAGAAAAAAATTCCTCAAATAGCTTAAATACCTATAAAAAGGAATTCCAAAGGTATTTTAGCTTTTTAATGATGAGTATTTTGCACGCACACGGAAATAAATCGGTTACTCTCTCATCTACCATCGCAAGCTAATTGTTTCGGTCGGGTCAGCAACTCATATTGATTGTAACGATGAAACGGTGCGCCTTAATGCAGCTTCAAAAACGTATATATTTTCGTTCTCGCTTTATTCTGTTATCAAGCGCAGGATTTATTTCGCGGTTGCGATAAATGTGTCCTGGAAGATTTTCGAGAACTCAGCGAGGGTGATAAAGTTGAAATCCCGACATGGTTTACGGTCTCACTGTTCAATACATCTGTGAAAGTAAAATGTTATGGGGTCGGACCCACCGTCCGTTGAGTCGATTTTAACCCTTCAGTGGGCGCGCCCGTGTATAAAGTGCAACATTTTAGTAATTTTGAATGGGTGGTTTTTACATGTAAGGGTTGAATGTTCTAAGCAGTTTCTATTGATAGCTACACCCTTTCTAATGCAGGTATGATTTTCTGACCCATGTATTCCTTTCCATTCATTTGTTAGTCGTGATTCAACCGTTGTAAACCAGCGATTGTGCTGGATTACAGTACGACACAAGCAGGAGTTGATAGAGTCGATCAAATGTGCAGATATTACACGCTATCCTGCATATCACAAAGATGGACAATCTCATTGTTTTGTACGTTTTTGGGCATAATAGGAATAAATTCGCAAGTTGTCCTTAGATCAAACAAACCGGACAGTTTTGAAATAAGGCTATTCTATGTGCATTCTTTGGACTTTAATTATAAATATATATCAGTATTATCAACATTTTATATCTTGTTATAAAACTCAGAATCATTATTTTCAATTTCAAAAGAAAATGTTTATTACAAAAGGAATAATCAAGGTTGAAAGAGACGTTGCATTTTGCGCCACGCGCGTCTGCTGGTGTACCAAAAATTGGCGCGCCCATTGAAGGGTTAAGGTAAAAGCGGGCTGGTCAGGTTTTGGAACCTTTTTCTAAACGATGTCAAAACAGGCTGGCATTTACAGATTTAAAGGTTTCTATACGGCCACAAACACTATGTCAACCGCAGGACTTGTGCACGCAGACTCTGATGGTACTGAAGGCCAGTGTTCGAGCTCTTCGGTCATCATGAAGCTTTTAAAGCAAAAGTAAAACATGTGAGGGGGCATGAAGACATTTCCATTGCTATTATAACAGTACCATTTCCATCTTAGAAATTTTTAGAAATTTCCTAAATAAAAATCGATATTTTTCAGTTTAGTAATTTCGTCCGCCAAAGATATTGACTTGCGCTTAAAACACGTTACAGTAATCCCTCTCAGAACTCGGTTTCCATAATACGCGGAGCAACAATTGCGACGGCCCTCCTTTAACACGGGGTTTCCATATAACGCGGCACTAATTCAACTGATTGACACTGATTCTGAGTTTCTTCTAACGCGGTACGAATGAATCGCGTTATATGAGGGTGGACTGTAATCGTTATTAATACTTTTATACATAATATTTACTTAAGGCATGCGCTGCATGCATTGCACTATTGGACGTAATGCCACTGTTATAACGTTATTTTCTCTATAAGAACACAATTAGCTAAAGCAGTTTCCCTATAGCATGAATTCTATATTTCATAACCGTATTCATCATAACAGGGTGCTCTAAAGATGCAGTTTATATGCTATCTACCAATAAGTATTTGGACATCCGTGCAAATGACGATATCTGCGGTCCTGATATACGTCACGCCCTCCGCCGTTAAATATCGTGTAGGAAACAACATTGGCATCAGTCGCACGCAAGATGCCACGAAAGATGCAGAGTTATCTGATTTCGAGAAAGGTGTAATCGTCGGGTATCACGGAAATGGTCGATTCTTAACGGGCATATCTAGCGAGCTGAATTATCCCAAATCGACAGTGGCCTATGCGATTCATAAGTGGAAGGTGAGCTGTGATTGTCGGAATGTGCCCCTAGTCGGCAGACCCAGGAAACTGGGAGACCGACATGTCTTGTCTAGAGAAATTCGGAAGAACTGCACTCAACCGATGGCCCACATACTCCAGGAGTATCAACAGCCGGAACACCCGGAAGTGTTGTTTCGATGAATACCATCCGTAAGGAAGCACATCTGCTTAGTTTTCATGGTCGCGCTGCTACCCATAAGCCTTTGATCACAAAGTCCAACCGCGCTGCACGGTTAATGTGGTGCAAAGTACGTCGAAAGTGGACCGTATATCAGTGGTTTTTTATACGGTTTGGTTTGGAGCGCTACGGTCATTTTTTGCTACACAAGGGCTAATTAGACCGGGACCTACAGCTTAAAGCCGATTCCGAACGGCTACAAACATCCATGCCAAGAGTGGGACTCGAACCCACAGACTCCGGTACCGAATGCCAGCGCCCTAGCTATTCGGCCATCGTCCGGCCTCCGTATATCAGTGGAAACGGGTTCTCTGGAGCGACGAATCAAGGTTCACCCTCTACCGTCCGAATGGCAGAGTCTGGTTCTGGCGTCTGCCTGCAGAACGCCTCTTGCCAGAATACATTGAGCCCACAGTAAAGTTCGGCGGAGGTGGAATTATGGTCTGGTGTCGTCTCTCCTGGTATGGACTGGGACCTTTGGTCCCAATTCATGGTAAGCTCAACACCGACGCCTAATGCACTATTCTGACTGACAGGGTGCTTCCTACGTTGTGGCAGTTTTACGGGTTGGACCCATGTTACTTTCAGGACGACAACGCCAGCTGTCATATTGCGAGGTCCACCATGAATTGGTATGGTGACAATGGGGTTAACCGAATGGACTGGCCTGCCCAGAGCCAAGACACGAACCCTATCGAGAACCTCTGGGACGAGTTGGATCTCCGCATTAAGGGGTGCAACAACCGTCCAAAATTGGTGAAGGAACTTACATGTCTTCTCCAAACCGAGTGGAAGAAAGAATATCACTATCCGTCATACAAGGACTTGTAGAAAGCATGCCCCGGAGGGTTGAGGCTGTAATTCCCTCTCGTGGAGGCTCTACCAACTATTGAATATGAATAAATTTTGTTTTTCTTTTCTATCACAGGTGTCCAAATACTTATTGGTAGATAGTGTATAACATAGAACTAATCACCCTGATTTATATGCAAATATGTACTTCTGAGTTTCACTTAAAGCGTTTTCCATATAACGTGGAACGAATCATTATGCTCTGTACTCATTCTGAATTTCTTATAACGCGGTTTCCATATAATACGGTATGCGGTTTGCATATAACATAGTACGAATCAATCTGATTGACACTAATTCTGAGTTTCTTATAACGTGGTTTCCATATAACGCGGTACGAATTAATCCCGTTATGGGAGGTGGCGGAAGCCAATATTTTTATCTTCGGATTAATGATGAGGGAAATTCATAAGTAACAGCTGTAAATAATCATCCAAGGTGTGACAACACAAAAAACAAGGTATTTTATTTTCACACACATATAGACAGTTCAAAACAATCAGGACAGAATCGCAACGCTATTCCTAGCACGAGGCTAAAACAGACACAATCATCTTACATCAATTCCAAAAATTAATTCCAAAGAAAAACAAAACATTACTACGAGTTGCCGTTTCACGAATACAAAACTATCAAAATTCTAAATACATATAACAATTACATTGAACAGGCTGACATCTAGAGGCGAAAGAGCAAAACTATAAGTAATTTCAAACAGGATTGTTCAATGTATACCGCATTTTTTCTCCCAAATAATTCAAATTTATAAAAATAAGCCAAAAAAATTAGCGCACCAAGAAGGAGTCGTCAAAATGAAACGAAATTTTACATACGTAATGACTACTTTGATATAAGTAAATGATAAGAAAATCAAAAAAAAAGGATAATTAATTTCAGAGAAAAAGGCAAAAGAACGGAGGAGTTAATACTCCGTTGGACCCCCTCTAGCGCGAATGCACGATGCGATACGATCGGGCATTGAGTCATACAAGTTCTGTATGATGTCTTGAGACATTTCGTTCCATATTTGCTGTAACCTTGCCTCTAGTTCGTTCAAACTCGTGGGATGCCCAACTCGTTGTCCCAAATGATCCCAGATATGCTCGATTGGAGACAAATCTGGGGATCGGGCAGGCCAAGGAAGGGTAGTAACAGTGCGGAGACAGTCTTGTGACACCCTTGCCGTATGAGGCCGAGCATTGTCTTGTTGAAAAATGGCTCCTGGGAGCCGTTGCATGAGTGGCAACACATGTGGTTGCAGGATTTCATGAACATACCACTGGGCTGTCATGGTGCCACGGAACAATACTAGGGGTGACCGTGTATTGTAGGCAATGGCACCCCATACCATCACACCAGCTGTGGGAGCGATGTGTCGCTGTACAGCAAAGGCAGGATTGAAGCGTTCACCACAGGCTCTCCACACACGAACACGATTGTCATCACTGCCGAGATTGAATCTGGATTCGTCGCTAAAGACGACCTGGTTCCATTCCGCTGCAGTCCAGTTTCCTCGTGCGCGGCAAAACTTCAAACGGAGGCGTCGATGGGTGGGCGTCAAGGGCAGCACACGTAATGGGCGCCGCGATACCAACTGTCCTTCAGTCAGGCGCCTTCGTATGGTTCGAGAAGACACAGAGGCCCCTAGTGAAGGTGCTACCTGTGCCTGGAAGGCGGCCGATGAAGCCGTTGGCTGTACACGTGCATTTCTTACGATGTGGCGGTCTTCTCGACTACTGGTCTGTTGAGGGCGTCCTGAGCCTGGTCTTCGTGTACATGACATCTCTCGGGTCCACTGGTCCCAACACCTCCTCACAACACAATCAGAGAGGCCTAATTGACGAGCTACTCGCCTAGCTGACCACCCAGCTTCCATCATCCCGATGATTCTCCCCCTCTCAAACTGCGACAACTGCTTATATTGTCTTCGAACACGGCGTAATGGCATGTCTATCTCAGCTCTTCCTTTGTAAATGATTCAGCACATTCAAACAAGCTTTGGTTACCTGTTTTATACTCCACAGAGTACGATGTTCAACGCCCTCTACCGGCTATACGTAATTCGCAATCACGCTGCATTTCTAATCATTTGCATATCTCCCCGACATGTACCTTCATTGTAAGTTTCGTTACGATCCCGCAATTATTTCTTGGTGCGCTAATTTTTTTGATCATGAGTGTATATTATTTGAGTTTGTTTTAAAGAATATGAAAATATACCCGACTAAAAAATATCTGTCTCTATTACGGAGTGCAATTAAAAAAAACTTTAATCCAAGTCGATAATCAGTGGAAAAGGTTATAAAATAAAAAGATAATTATAAAAAAAAATCAATGTTCACCCCTGACTGAAGATCTGATGGTCTAGTTTAATTATTGATCTCGAACTTGATCTGGGGGCCAGATTACTAAAGCAAGCTCTGAAAAACCGCAGTATATTTTAGCTCTGATCTATTAATGAACTGAGCGTTTGAGACATATTTTTCCTACACATACTTTTGACTTGCAAAGCGTTTGGGACGGATTATTACATCCTCAATTGGGTATTCAAGAGTGTCTCGGAGTGTGCAATTTTGCCGCTTTTGAATGCAAAACTAGATTCGGAATGCAAAACTAGATTCGGTCGGAATAAATTCGTCAAAAATGCTTTTTCTAGCTGAAAGAAAGAGACTGGAAAAAAAAAGCCCCAAAGGTTTTAAGGGTTGAAATGCTGCAGTAGTAGTTATCGTGTGGTTGTTCTACAGTACACGATAAACGCGCGCTTGATGTATACTTTATAAATATTATTACCTTTATGAGAAAAAAGATAATTTCTCTAGAGAGAATGATATACTCATTCGAAAAACAAAAGGCCCCAAAGATTTTAAGGGTTGAAATGCTGCAGTAGTAGTTATCGTGTAGTGGTTCTACAGTACACGATAAACGCGCGCTTGATGTATACTTTATAAATATTATTACCTTTATGAGAAAAAAGGATAATTTCTCTAGAGAGAACGATATACTCATTAGAAAAACAAAATAAAGGAAGAAATATCTACTACATTTCCCAGTGGTCCTATTTTAAATCGTGATATGATTTCTTTGTTATTTTACAAAAAAAAAATATATATATATATCTGCAGAAACACAAAGAGCACTCTTTAATCCATTTGTGATCGCACAAAGACGTTTCCACCGCTCAATAATTAGTATTTCACGAGAATTCTTCAGCAAGAATGAAATCGCCGACGGAAAAGAGGTCGCGAGATGACTAAACACCTGCGAAAAAATTAATTTCCCGCATTTCCTGGGTGGTCTTTTCGAGGCATGACCCGGGAATGAATTTTCAAGTTCTTCCTGTTACATTCCGTGTTTTTTGGTTTTTTTTTCCAAAAGAAACTTTAGCATGACTGTCTTTAATTTTAATTTTAGATTGCGATCGAAATCTGAAGGGAATTTCCATTAGCACAGTTGAAAATTTTAATACTAGAAAAATGCATATTTCGTATACAAATGAGCAAGCAGTTCGGTAAGCTCGCAGGAGGAAAATCACACATCTTGATTGCCTTCTTCGGTTATCTTTTTGGAACTATCTATGGCAAAAATTTCCAGGTGTCGCGTGCCGGGAAAAGTTCACACAGCTTCGTTTGAAAACAGCATTAGAACTTGCCCTCTTAAATTATGGAGGATGCGTTATAGAGTTTTTTTTTTTTTTTTTTTTTTTTTTTTACAAAAAAAAGAAAGATGTCTAATTGTCAACATAAAAAAAAATTAAGTATTCATATTTTTAAAACTTTTTTTGAGGGGGGTCCAAATTTTTTTTATTTATCGAGTTAAAATTTTGAATTTTTCGTGATGGTGAACCATATAATTTGTAAGCAAAATCACATCATAAAACTTCTCATAAGGTTTTTAAAAGATTTTTAAATTTAAAATATTTTTAAAAAGGGGGGGTAATTTGAAATCGTTATAACTCGAAATAAGATTTGTCGAATTTAAAAATTTTTTCATTTAATTAAACAGAAATATATAAATTTTAATTTTGATTCAGCAGTTTTTAAAATATTAATTTTTAAAAAAATTAAAAATATTTAAAATAAAAATTTCAAAAAAATGATGTAACTAATTTATAAAAAAATCATATTTTCATAAGTAAGTTTTTTTTTTTCAAATTTGCTGAATCAAAATTAAAGCAATTTAATAGAAAAAGACATGTTCCAAGTTTGAACCATTTTTTTTTAATGGTTCTTGACTTATAACAATTTAAAGACAAGAAATGTTGAAAAAAAACCTCATGCAGAAAAACGCATTTAAAGGTTTAAACAAAGATTGGCTGCTATTAGAATGTTGCAAAACAAAAAAATTAATATCTCCTGTTTTAATTAAGAAAGATATATGATTTAAACGTCATTTTAAGCGGAAAAGAACAGAAAATTTTTTAATGCTGTAAAATATTTTTCGAAAATTTGAAGAATTTTGTGTCCTGGACCCCCTTAAATTTAGTATTTTTCATTTTTATCCTACACACAAATATGTATTAAGACTCTTCTCGGTAAATAAATATTGATAGTTGACAAATGAAGCATGATTACTTTAATTTGTCCAGAAGTTAAGATTTTATTTATATTCTCCCGGTTAGAAAGTCAAATGGAATATTTCATGGTTTTTTTTTCCAATGTCGTAGGCATTAGTCAAGGAACATTCACGCTTACACCACGAGTTTGTTATCGTCTTCATTGTGGAAGCACCATTTAAGGGAGCCAGCATTGCTCTCTGTAACGTTACCATCATAATTTAGACCGAGCACTTTCAGATGTGTTATGTGGGGGCATGTACCCTTCTCCCGCTCCTACAAACCACACGGAATGACTTTCCGGCCTACATATTTAACGTGCCCATACCCGGCGTAGGCAGAAAAGCATTCAGTGGCGCTCATCGGGACTCTAACTGATGTTCCCCAGTATCGAATCCTGACGTGCCAACCGCTAGCATGCTACGGGTTCATATCAAGGACGGCTCCAGTCCAGAGATTTGAGGAGGGGGGCAAAATCGGCTCTTAGGGTTATATATATATATATATATATATATATATATATATATATAAAAGAAATAAACATCCTCTCATTTAAAATTTAAACTCATTTAGTATTAGGTATATGACTATATAATTTTAGGCTAGGGAAAAAGGCTGGCTTTTTTTGGGGGGGGAGGGGGGAGCAATTGCCCCTACTGCACCCCGCTTGGAGCTGCCATTGGTTCATATTGCATAATATTTCAAAGAATCACTTAATACTTTCTGTCTATTTCATAGGAATATAATTCGAGAGGAAGGAATGAGCTGAAAAGTACAAGTTTTTGCTTGAAATTGCAACTTTTGAAAATACTTAAATATGTTTAATATAGCGATTGTAAAGGGGGAAAGTTTCATTAATCAAGGGTGAAATAAATAATTCCTTCAGGGCTGAATTAAATAACGAACATCAAACTGCGGACAGAAACACTTCAGACGTTGACGTTTATCCTGCATCCTTTCACGGTCTTAGTAATTTTTGTCAACATAATTTATGTCACAATTTAAATTCCATTATGATCACTACTTACACGGGAATCGATTACATCAATCAATTTTATTGGATTAATGCCACTTAAGGCTGCTATGTACTAACCCCATTGGATTCTCTCACCTCAATGTTAACTTATGGAGAAAATTTGTCCACGGATTGCCGACTTGGATTCAAAGATTTTTTTTTTTTTAATTCTATTCCGTCATAGAGAAAGAAATTTTACATTTGTATACATTTTTCGTTTTATAAAAAAATTGCAATCAATATTTTAAAATTTAAATTATTCGGGGAAAATCTGGTATAGTGTGTTTTAGCTCATAAATTCCTTCGGTGGACGAAATTTATAAAATGAATCCTGTAGCGCTTTGCAGAAAAGTTCAGGCTATCTGACAATACCAATTTGATTTCATTATCAGCATTTGTGTACCTGTAAATAGTTGACATATTTTAAATAAAAAATTGGGGGGCAGCGCTTAACCTCCCTATAGAGAGAGAGCCATTACAATCCCTCAAAATGTCAATCCTAAGGGGGGGTGGAATTCTCGAACTGTCAACAACTGGACTCCTCCCACCACAAGAGTCTGCAAGAAGAGGGAAAGGGAAATACGATTTTTTTTCTTAGTACATAGCAGCCTTAAAGTATATCGCTGCCTCCAGAGAATTCAGAGCAGTTTCATCAATAAGTGTCCGTAAGCGAGAGGTGTACGATCGCTCCTGAATGTGCTGCTGATTATACTTGATATTTCAATTATTTGTGAGCAGACAGAATTCAAAACTAATTTTTTTACCGGAAGTTCAGCCCTAGACATAACACATAACAGAAATTTGAGCGAATGACGGAAGTAAATGTTTATTGTTGTTACATTCCGAAAGAAACAAAAAATAGCTATATAGCATGTATGACTAAAACGTCTCAGTAACAGGTTAGTTGCAAATTATTCATCAATTTACTTTAAGACTCAATCAATATAAGCACGTGTATTTAAAAAAGCAAAATACAGCCCTTTCTAAAGCATATTATTTCAACCTCAAATTTTTACCCAGGTGCCGAATTTTTATGCAATTTTGAAAAATTCGAAGTGTTTTGAAATTTGAGTAATAACTATCATTAATAATCTATTAATATATTATAATTTATCATAATATATAAAAATAAACAAATATTATATGATAATGCAATATGTTACTATAGCATAATAATGTATTATTATATATTAATGAATTAAATTTTAATCTATATATTTAAAGTTGCCAAGCCGATTCTTTGGACAGTCCGTGAGAGAAAACTACTGCATCACTTGACTTCATTTTGTTCTTAAATGGAAGATTTTAATCTATAGATGTGCCAAATGTCGTTTTTGTAACCGCAATTTATATTAATTAGGGATAATTTACAATTAAAAAAATTGCTTTCTGCGCATGCTCAGTGACATGTTTAAATCTGGCTTTAGATACTCACTAAGCACGAGGCCGCATAAACACGTTAATTAGTTTATTCCGAGGAATCTCTCTAGCTCTCTCTCTCTCTCTCTGCCATTTTTATTTATAATTATGTTTGTTAGATACAGAATTAAACTTGACGGAAATTATTTATATCGCGCTGTTGAATAACCATATTTCTTTTTCATTTATTTATTTATTTTTTTTTTGGGGGGGGGGGAGGTTTGATAGTAATTTTTTAAAGCATATTTCTCTTATTAATATTATAATTTTCAACATTTGGCAATGATGTATTGAGTATAATTTGTATATTAGTACATTTATTTACTATTTAGTCGTCATGTTTTGACGGGTACCAATTAGTAATTATTTAAGTTTCGAAAACTATGAAAATTTATGCAATTTGGAGCCAATAAATCTATATACTTTGCACTATCATTTTATAGAGAAACTCTCCACCCCCTAAATTTTTCTAAAAGTAGATGATGGGCAGACGTTTACTGCTGGGTTTTTGTAAGATATTAGTTCACTTCTTCGACCTGCAGTTGAAAAAAATTTAATTTAAGAGGAAAAACCACTTTTAATCGAAAAGAAATTTTTTTGTTATTTTCATCGACAGGAAATGCGCAACTAACGAAGCATCATACCCCGAAACTAGCCCAGAGGTTTATTTTCATAATTGATATCGTTGCAGGAGTAACGAATGAAGATAAATAATTGCCATGAATCTTTTCATAATACTTCGTTATCCAGTACTGATTCATATCCTGTAAGCGATATCTCCTCCTGAACTTTTATCCCATACAGACGCCGGTCTACGTTTCTAGTTCTCTCTTTTTCCGAATCGACTAAAGCAAACAGAAACGGCCGGTGGGATAGAAACCAAACCTAACATAACAGCAATCAGTCATGTAATAGGAAATTAAACAGCTTCTTTTTTTTCCTTTCTTTCGCATTTTGTTTGCACTGCTTTTCGATCTCGATTCCGGGTTTTATGAGCCACTTTCTTCCTCGTGAAGAAAACGAAATTTCGAGTTCGAAAGTGGAACACAACAGAAACCTAATGGACTCTCTAAATATCTATCAGTTTTTGCATGCGAAAAACCGGAGAGAGCATACGGAACACTAGAGGCTGAGTGGTTAAAAATTCGATTCTATTTTTTCTACCACTTACAATGTGAACGACAGTTTCTAATTGTCAATTGTTCTTTTAAAAAAATGTGTGATGGATGTCATTCAGTTCTAATAACAGTGTACTAAGTGATGGATAGTTAGTTCAATCTGGGACAGTTGACGATGTGCTCTACTGAATTTTGACCGTCATATACTGGAAGTTATATATATATATATATATATATATATATATATATATATATATATATATATATATATACAGTGGAATCTCGATCGATCGTTTTCGGAATCATCGTTTTCCTGTATGTGTAGTTTATTTCATCCAGCCCCGACGATCATATTGCTTTGTTCCCGGATCTATCGTTTTCCCGCATTTATCGTTCAGTTTAGTCGGTCCCTTCAAAAACGATATTTCGAGATTCCACTGTATATAAATATATATATATATATATATATATATATATATATGTGTGTGTGTGTGTGTGTGTGTGGCTTGGTACAAGTGTGACTAAGTCAGTTTTTTCCAGGATGACTTTGTTTGCTTATGTCTCTTAAAAAAACATTATTTTCAATATAAGAAGTACCCAAATCTGCCCGATGCGTTAAAAATGTTTTCTATACCATTTTACAGACTTGGGTACTTCTTACATTGAAAATAATATATTTTTTTACAGAAACATAAGCAAACAAAGTCATCTTGGAGAAAACTGACTTAGGCACTTCTTGTACCAAGCCACACACACACATATATATATATATATATATATATATATATATATATATATATATATATATATATATATATATATATATATATATGTGTGTGTGTGTGTGTGTGTGCATATATATATATATATATATATATATATATGCATGTATTTTTTTTATGTTGATGATGGTAAAATGCGTAACGCAGTGCTTAATGGAAAGATATACACCTCCAGAGTGTAAATGCACGATTGTACTAACAGCAGCTGGATGTTAATCGTAGATGCATATAATTCACTACAGACTATTGTCGTCCATTGGTCCAAAGCAACGACTCACTGATGGGCAAGTTAAAGATATTGGTGATTTTGTCAAGGACGGAATCATTTTTAGCCAGACGACGACGACGACTGGTTTATAGAAGACTTCCCGAAATGGTAAAGCTCGCTACCAGGCGTGACGAATTTCTGTCTTAATTCGTATAAGGGGAAAATCACGAGCGTCGTCAAGGTGTCGGGTGGCTGGGAACTTCGCCAGTGAAGACTTTTTCGTCCGATGAGAAAAAGTCGATTGCTATTGAAGCACGGAAAGTAACTGTAACGCTAGAACTATTAAGCCTACCAAAATAACTGGTTTCAACACTGGCAGAAATAGGTTTACCATAATCGTCAGTAGTTATAGTACGATGGCCGAATCAATATATCACGTCTTACAGGCTATCGACCCTATAAACTTCAGCAAACTCCAGTCGGAGGTGCCTACAGAGCAGATAAGCGACCGTCTGAACTGTGTAGATTTGGCCTGAATGGAAGAAACTTGCTTGAACGCTTGTTTGTTGAACTATTCCTTACAACGTTAATGCTATTGTTGCTTTCTTGAATTTGTTTTAAAAATCCGCCAAACACTCCTTACAACTGAAAACTCAAACTTATCATTATTTACATTAATTTTTTTTTAATTAATTATTATTATTATTATTATTATTATTATTATTATTATACGATTTCTGTTTAATTTTGCTTTACTTTTTCCCAGCAACAGTTATAAGTTTGGTAGCCAAAAAATGCCTCGGTAGATTCTTCTTTTTTTCTTATTCCTATTCTATGATTAAAGAAAACTTACATTACTAAGCTTTCATTAATCATCTTTTACAAACTTGCATTAAACGTATCCTCTTCCTTTCACACACTCTTATTGAATGTGTTAATTTAAGCATACTTATGTCCCTCTATGAGGTCAGAGAGGGTGGGAGAGGGTACGATCCCCTCAGATGTCGCCCCTGGGGGCGCTCGGTCAAAACTGAGGTGGAAACTAGCTAAGACGGACTCCGACCTTTGTGGTACTATATAAAAAATCGGAACCGCACATTTCAGCCCGATGCCTATATGGACCTGGTCTGGAACATCCTCCAAGGGGCATTAGAAACAACAACAACAAGTATACTTATTCTTTTAATCCGAGGCTAAGAAAAGAAGCCATACCTCTTTTTGATCAACAAATAATTGGCCGTAACGGGAAGTATGCGAATAGATTCCAACGAGAGCTATTGTTAATAGATACGTCGCAAGGTTGAATGACGACAGAGCACACTAGTCAAAATGGTCAGAATATCTGCCCGGAATCGCGTGAAAGGTGAGTTTCATTCTGTTTTTAAAGAACTAAAAACTACGAAAGACCAAAGAGTGAGGAAGATGGGGCCGTCACAGTAACGCCCGATGGATTTTAAGAGATTTTAGATCGACATGTGTTACTCTAGGTCAGTGGTTCCCAACCTTGGGTACGCGTACCAGTGCCAGTACGCGGACAAGCAGCTACCGGTGAGCAAAGGATTTTACAATTTAAAACAAAAATCTATTAAAAATCTGTATTATGGAAAAAGAAAAGAAATGACTATAATAACTAATAATCCATACGTTTTAATATTTTAGTTTGGAATTTCTTATCCATTGTTTGTGTTGTAATACTTTATTGGGATTTACCTAATCTCAAAAGATGCCGTCTACGCGTGAATGTGTTATCTGTGAATGCCCCATAAAAATTTGGCACTCGTCTGCGAATTATAACTGTGTCTATAACTGTGTCTGAGTTCTACTAAAAATTGTGTTTTGTGTTTCAAACATCTTTAAATTAATTGAATATTATTAACCAATAGTAATTGTATTATTAATAAATGTTACGAAACTGCACATTTTTCGTTTTTTTTAAATGCAATTAATATTTTAAAATTTAAATTATTCGGGGAAAAATCTGGTATAGTGTGTTTTAAACGCTCATAAATTCCTTCGGTGGATGAAATTTATAAAATGAATCCTGTAGCACTTTGCAGAAGTTCAGGCTATCTGACAATACCAATTTTATGGGATTATCAGCATTTATGTACCTGTAAATAGTTGACAAAAATATATTTTAAATAAAAAATTTGGTGGCAGTGCTTAACCCCCCTATAGAGAGAGAGCCATTACAATCCCTCAAAATGTCAATACTAAGGGGGGTGGAATTCTTGAACTGTCAACTGGACTCCTCCTACCACAAGAGTCTGGAAGAAGAGGAAAAGGGAAATACGATTTTTTTTCTTAGTACATAGCAGCCTTAAAACAACAAAGTGCGTATTTAAAAATGTTCCCTTACAAAATTTCAAATGGGCATAACATTTTATACCGGGTGTTTCAAAACTCGCGCACATCCACATGATAATCCTTGTTGGTTGCAGCAAGACGGCGCAACGTGTCACACATCACGGGACAGTATAGAAGTTTTAACTGAATTTTTCGATGATCGTGTCATTTCCAAAGGACTTTGGCCACCACGTTCACCGGACTTGTCAATTCCGGATTTCTTCCTTTGGGGATATCTGAAAAAAGTCGCCTACAGCAATAATCCCCATACGCTTGATGAACTTAAGAGTAACATCCTTCATGCAATATCGGACATTACTTCTCACACACTTCGTAAAGTGTCGACTAATCTGGTAAAAAGAGTTCGATTGCGTGTCCAGAAAAACGGACATCATTTTGAACATTTACTGTGATTTGACCATGTCTGACACCTGACAATAAAGATAATCCTTCAACCTTTGTTTGTCCTTTATTCTGTTTGTTATCATAATTCATCTGTCTTTAAAACTCAGCCACAAAGGTTGATGTGCGCGAGTTTTGAAACACCCGGTAGGAAAACGAGCGTAACATAGAGAGTGAAATTAGATGGTTATAAGTAAATTAAAAGTGTCTGAATAAAGTGCGAAATAATATAAGTAGACCTTGTAACGTTACGATACTAAACAGTTCTCAGCTTATTTTCTAGGTTTTTTTCTCTGAAATTCTTATCGTGTTCTTTATTTTTGTCGTGGATTCCTTGGGGAACTGGAATCCAAGCAGCCGAGGTGAAGCCCTACAACCTCTCGGGACGTATGGATTGTTTCAACTGCCGCGAAAGCGATGGATATCTTCTTTCTCGAGAATCTTTAGAACGGCAGAGAGACGCCATTTTTTTTAATTTTGTTATTGCTGTACTTCTTAAGCTATAATACGGAGGGCAGTTGATCAAAATCATGCGACTAAGATCAAATACAACCCACTTTAACTTCTTATCGTGAATGATACTGGAGACGACTTTGGTAGATGGACCAATTAGATATAATTACCCGGATAGATATAATTAAAAAAAATGCTGCAGTCAGCAGAACCCTAAAAATGGGCTTTACCAAAAGCATTTCTGATTGCACGAGTATCGCTATCCACTTGTAATGAGTAAAAAAAACACCAGTTCATGCAAATTTTAAATTTTCTTTTCAAAATGTCATTTTTACTAAATTACAAACCATTCCGTTCGCAAAAAAATGGCGTTGTTTATCTATAACTTTCTTATTGGTATATTTCTAAGGTTTGCAAAAAAAAAAAAAAAAAAAAAAAAAAAAAAAAAAAAAAAAAAAAGGTTCCATGAAATTTTACATCGTTTCAGGAGTATTTAAGATTCAATAATTGTAGACTTTAACAATGACACTATTTCAAACAAACTCACCATCTATATATATAAAACAGTTCCGTAATTGATTGACTCACTGACTGACATACAACGCACAGACCAAACCGCTGGACCTAAAGGGCTGAAATTTTGCATGGCGATTCTTCTTATAGTGTAGGGGTGCACTAAGAAAGATTTTTGACAATTCTTCTTAGATTTTTTTAAAAATTAAATTTTTAATTTGTTTTTGTAACTTTTTTTAAGTTTGCATTTAAAATAATAATTTGAGGGTTATAAAATTTATATCACGGGAAAGATAATAAAAATTGCTTTGAAAAGAAATCTTTTTCGAATCTTTACCTCCATTTTCTGATTTTTAGTGAATTTTTAAAGATTCATTTTTAGAATTTAATTTATTAAATGCTGATCACGTGATTTCTTTTTCTGGTACTTTAAATAAATTTATCGTCGCGTGCATAACAACTAAATAGATAAAACAAATTTTTTTCTTGCTAATGCGACAGACGATTGGACATTATCCAAAAAATATTAAAATACAGTAAAAGATATGATCCTCAAACTGTACTATATTCTTTAGTATGTCCTATTAGATTTAATTTGAATATTTTCTTCTACATTATTTTGCCTATAAAAATATCTCTTACGATTTTTTTTATAAATATATATTTTGTTTTTTTTTACATCAATTGTATACATTAATCGTTGTATTTATTATAAATAAATAAATAAATATATATATATATATATATATATATATATATATATATATATATATATATATATATAAATATATATATATATATATATATTTTTTTTTTTTTTTTGGCATTAATTGCATACATTGACCATTGTATTTAATTTGAATGTACTCCGTAGCGAAGTGCGGATTTTCAGCTAGTTATAAATTAAAATATTGCTCCACAGACTTATTTAATGACTATTTTATAAAACAGTCTAATATTTCACTAGAGACTGATATCTCTTGTGTGTAACAGAATGCATGAAATACGCTGTTTGTGAACAATTTTTTCCGCTTAAGTAGTCTTTATGAGGAAAGAAAATATTCTTATACTGGCGCTCCCTTGGCAGTCATGGATTAAGGGTTCTTCCGCTTTATAAATTCCGGTAATAATCAATATGCGGAGTTACTTTTAATTCGTGATGAGGTACATTTACGTCATTTTTACCTACAACATAAAAGGGCAAATCACGAGAGAGATGTTTAGAAATTCTAAAGAGAATTAAATTTCACTATAAAAGAACGATAAAATGGGTATAAATCGTTCTTCTAAATTGTGTGTGGGGCATTTAAAATAGAAATAATATGAATTTTCAGAGTTTTATTTAATTGCCTCTTTAATTTTGACATTTATTTTCATCTATGGATGGGGTTGGAAGATTCTACTGAGAGAATTTTCTTTTCCCAATTATTATTATTATTATTATTATTATTATTATTTTAATTTTAGTAGAAGTATGCTTCATTTCTGCTTTTCAGATTAACTGTAATATTAATTTTCTTAGTAATATTCTGAGAAAATGAATATTGTAATATTAATTTTCTCAGTAATATTCTGGGAAAATGAATATTGTAATATTAATTTTATCAGTAATATTCTGGGAAAATGAATATTGTAATATTAATTTTCTCAGTGATATTCTGAGAAAATGAATACTGTAATATTAACTTTCTCAGTAATATTGTGAGAAAATGAATATTGTAATATTAATTTTCCCAGAAATACTAATATTACAATAATGTGATATGGACAATGTAAGAAGTTTATTACTATTAATCCGATACTGAATTATTCACACCAAGCTCTAACTTCAAAAAATTAATAAAACAAGTTCAGGAAAGGCCCTCGGTGACAAATAGTAGGTAAATGCGATTTTCCTGAACTTTTTTTCATTACTTTTTTATGAGATGGTCCTAAAGTAATTATAGGTTTTAGGAGTGCTAAAGACATCTTTTTCTACACAAGGGTTGAAAAGACGAGACCTAGAGCAGAAAGGCGACTCCGTACAGCAAATGAGTCGGACTTAGCATAGCCCGGTCCCTAGCTCCATACATCCTATCAGACATTGAGTCAGGCGCAGGCTAGCACAGCAGATGAAAAGTTTAGAAAATAGAGAAAACTCGATCATCAGTGTAAACTTATTCATCAGTGTAGCTTGCTTAAAAAATAATAAAAAAAATTTAAGGATCTCACTAACAACGACTCGATACTTTTTTCCCACTTATATATACTAACTCCAAGAGACTGAACGAAGAGAATTTTTTTTTTTCAAAGGTAATCGAAAATAAATTTAAGTTCCTTCTCTCTTGACCTTCCTTCTCATTTTCTCTTGACTGTCTGTTTCTATGGGGATCTCGGGGCCTTGGAATGTCTTTTGGTTATACCTACATCCTATTCAGAAAGTTCCCCTTGAGGTAACTGATTTGGTTAGGCTCCCTGATGACGAGACCAGTCGGTTACCTCGATTTCTCGTACAGTTCCAATACTGCTACAGAATCTTGCCTCTGGTGCGTGAAGCCCCGAGTGCTTGATTTCTGTTTGTTTCTTGTCTGCATTCTTTTTATAATTATCTAGCTCTGTTGGATTATTTATTTTTAGTTATATCTGTCCATTTTCAATATAAGGATATGAAGCAACTGCGCAATCTTTTATTGAAAAGGTTTTATGTTTTCATTGCTAGGGTAGGTTTTAAGTTAACTTGTTTGGCTCGCTTTTTAATTTTTTTTGTTAGTTTGATTTGTTTATTTTATTTTTACATAATACAGTATTATTTCATACTGTATCCCCACAGTAAATAATGGTAGATAGTTCTTGTCTAGCACGAAATAACGGTAGGAATTTGATAGAACTTTAATTACAGTCGAAATAAATATAAATTTTTGAGATCTGTTTGAGAGTAATGCGTCTACAAAATTTCGGTAATTTTTAAGTTCCGCAATTTTGATGAAAACTTCGGAGAAAAGAAATAATATTTGCAACACTAATTAAATGAAGATATATTATTTTATTATTCTGTGACCCTAGTATTAAAAATTTCGACTTAAAAATTTCGTTTTAAGGCTGCTGGATACTAATCCTACTGGATTCGCTCACTTCAGAGTTAAATCATAGAGAAAAACTATCCAATGAGGGCCGATTTGGATTGAAAGTTTTTTAAAAATATTGTACTCCATAATACAGAAATATATTTTAAATCTGCTATCTTATTCATTTTAGAAATGTCGTCCACCAAAAGGCATTATCTGCGTTTTTATAATACAGTACACTCCATTTCCCCCCCCCCCAAATCACTGAATTTAAACGATATTATTGGCGTTTCTTTTAAGGGGGAAATCACCTTTGTAATAACACACTGATACACTGATTCAAATACTCTGATTTTACTACCAAACTTAATGCGTTGTCGAACAGTTAATTTGTAATTAATTTAAAACATTTTTAAGGGGGATGATACAAAGCTTTATCTATTAGACAACAAAAGCAGAATGGTTGAGAAATTATTTTAAGTTAAAAAAAATAATGTTTTATTATTAATGAATCTTAGGTCAATGCACTGCGCGCAGAATTTTTTTGAAACTATAAGAGATATATATTAAATTATTTGTATATATTCTATCCACAGGTTATACTTTAATCTACACCTAAAATGATTACCATATTTCATATAAAAACATTTTTTTCAGACAAATGTATTGTAAAGCACAGAAAATATCATAAAACGTTTTCAAAAAAATATTGCTGTAAAAATGATTAGTAATACTGTACTTACCTAAATTTAAGTAGAAATTGTATAAACATACTAGATATTCATGTATACAAAATTTTAGTAATTTGTGATCATTAGTTTTGAAGAAATAATGCGCACAAGTTTGAAAATAAGTTATTTTAGAAAAATGGCCATTTAAAGTTTAAAGTTTCTAAAAATTACTTTAATATTAGCTTTATACATTTGGCCATAAAATCCATTCTAATTGTAGTATAGACTTGATTTTTTTTAAAAGATTCCTTACAATCCATTCTTCAAAATTAAATTATAATAAAAAATTGAATTTTTTTAATGGTTTTAAGGTGATCTCCCCCTTAAAGAAGGAAAAAGATACCCAAGTTAAAAATATCTTCCTCTATCGTGGAACTACAATTCTAAAATTGATCTTTCAATCCAAATCAATCCATTTTTACAATCATTGTAAAAATCTTCTGCATTGGTTAACATTGATTCCTATATGACTGCTACACAGCAGTGATACAAATCGAGCGGGATAAAATCAGATATTTAAGTAGGTGATTTCCTCTAAGGCGGGATTGGACCATGAAAACCAAGTTTCAAAATCGCCTCCGTTTACAAACACCCATGCCTGCAGAGGGACTCGAACTCGTATTAAAATAGGAATTGAAACAAACATTCAAAGCAAAACAAAATGTTTTATGCACATTAAAAAAATGTTTGCCTAACTCAAATGATGAGTTATTAACTCATTCATATCTGTCTTTTCATCTCATTAGGGTTGTATTATGCTTTAGGTCTACATTCAAAACAGCAGTATCATCAGAACAGAGGTGTAAGCAGAGAGGGGGGATCTGGTGGCGAGTTCCCCCCCCCCATAAAAAAGGTATTCGTAAGTCTTTCAACTGTATTAACCCCAAAAGGGACCTGTGAGTATCTGGCTACGTAGCTGCAAAGGATATCAATCATTGTTCACTTTAGCACTTAGTTCTGCTGCATCATAAACAAAATGACAATCGTAATGAGCAAAATGCACGCACTTTTGATGATAGAACCGGGGCCACAACAGCTCGGTTTTATTTCGGCTCCACCCAAGGCGACAAGGAACCTACGACGTCAGAGGGGTCATTGAATATTAAAGGGATGTGATAAATAACTGAATTATTACAAACAAAGATAACTGGATATTTAAGGTCTAAAAGTGATCAGAACCCTTTAATAAATGTATTGTATTAATACACACATAAATCAAAGAAACTACTTAAGATTTATGTCGTCCTTTCTCGATCTCTCTCTGATCGACGACGTTATCGGGAACCCAACAATACCAATCAAGTCACCGTGGTTCCAAGGGGAGGGGCAGTAGGGGTAATCCTCCCCTCCCCCCCCCGGAAAAAAAAAGAAAACTCAGCGTATTATTTTTTTTTTCCATAGCCTAAAATTATATAATCGTAGACCTAATACTAAATGAGTTTAAATTTAAAATGAGAGGATGTTTCTCTAAAAAGCCCAAAATTTTGTTATTAAAATTAGAACGACTGCACAGTCATGTGGAGTTAAGAGGGAATTTTCATGTTTTGGCGAGGGAAATTTGTTTATATTAGATCGCACTAGGAAGGGGAAGGCTTCCTTTAGCGGGAAAGATGTCATTGTTTATATATATATATATATATATATACACACACACATATATATATATATACATATATATATACACATATATATACATATATATATACATATACATATACATACATATATACATATATATACATATATATATATATACATATATATATACATATATATATACATATACATATATATATACATATATATACATATATATATATACATATACACATATATATATGTATATATATATATATATATATATATATATATATATATATATATATATATATATATATATATATATATATATATATATATACATATACAGTGGTACCTCGACTTACGAGTTTAATTCGTTCCATGACGGAGCTCGTAACTGGAAAATACTCGTATCTCGAATCAATTTTCCCCTTTGAAATGAATGGAAATGCCATTAATTCGTTCCGGGCTCCCCCAAAACACCGTAATTTTTTGTTACATGTTTTTAAATAAGAAAAATGTACTTATAAACGACGAACATTGTATAAAAACGCAATACAATAGAATGTACTGTAATAAACTTGCTTTATTAAGTGTAATGTACAACATTTACCTTGGAGATCAGACTTGTAGATGCTGATGGAAGAGGAAGAGAAAGACTGAACTGAAAAATTAAATCTTATTCGTTGATTTTTTTACCTTTTCGCCCCGCTTTCCTCACTTCCGCTCTTTTTACCAGCTACCCTCCCGATGTGAACGAGTGAGACACGGAATCTGGGCGATTGTTGCATCGTTCACTATGGCTGTAATGTTCAAATTCTTCTTTCTGAGAATCCGAAATGTAAATATTGTACATATAAGTTCTGTTAATAAGTTTGAGTAACGTGTTTGCTAGTGGGTCGTCGAAATAAAATATTTTGCATACTCACTTGAGTCAGGGGCGGCTCCAGTCCAGAGATTTTTTTTTTTTTTTTTTTGGGGGGGGGGGGACAACGTCGGCTCTTAGCATTATATATATACATATATATATATATATATATATATATATATATATATATATATATATATATATATATATATGTATGTGTGTGTGTGTGTGTGTGTGTATGTATATATACACTGCTGGCCACTGTAAATGCAACACCCTGAAGGAAACATGCAAATAACATGAAATTTACAACATGCACTAGCGGAGGTGAGATATGCAAATGATTAGAATTTCAGCGCAGACGCACATCACGCGCGCCTGTGGCGCCACTTCAAAGCGCTATTTAAGGCTTGGAGATTTCGACGATTTCAAGTTCGGCAATTGTGTTTTTCTTGTGGTTTTTTTCAAAAAAACGATCAATTATGCCTCGTCGAAAACAGCGATCATCTTTTGATCAAGTATCCGAGTTCGACAGAGGAAGGATAGTGGCCTACCGAGATTGTGGATTATCTTTCAGGGAAATCGGTAGTCGTGTTGGACGAAACCAAACAACTGTAATGCGGATATGTGATCGTCGGATGCAGGAGGGTACGACGGACCGGCGTGTTCGATCGCATCCACCTCAGCGCACCACTTCACGTGATGACAGGCAAATTGTGCGCATGGCAGTGACGGATCGCTCAGTCCCATCACGAACCATAGCACAGCACATGCAATCTGTAACACCTCATCCACTGTCTGCGCGTACCATTCGACGCCGTTTACAGCAGAGTGGTCTGTCCGCAAGACGTCCATTGCTTTGTCTACCCTTGACGCAGAACCACAGACGTCTCCGCCGCCAATGGTGCGATGACAGAAGGATGTGAACGGCAGAATGGAATGAAATTGTCTTTACTGACTAGTCACGCTTCTGTCTGCAACACCACGATGGTCGCATTCGAGTCTGGAGACACCGTGAAGAGAGGATGCTGAACAGCTGCGTTATGCACCGCCACACTGGTCCTGCACCGGGTATTATGGTATGGGGCGGTATTGGATATCACTCTCGCACACCTCTAATACGCATTGCTGGTACTTTAAACAGCCAGCGCTACATCTCCTAGGTGTTGGAGCCAGTTGTCCTTCCTTGCCTTCAGGGCTTGCCCACAGCCATATTTCAACAGTATAATGCACGACCACACGTGGCACGCATTGTCCAACGGTTCTTCGTCAATCGCCAGATTGAATTGCTTCCCTGGCCGCCTCGCTCTCCGGATCTTTCGCCGATAGAAAACATGTGGTCCATGGTTGCTCTACGATTGACCCAGATTCCATCCCCAGCTGCCACAGCAGATCAACTTTGGCAACGTGTGGAAGCTGCTTGGTCTGCTGTACCCCAAGAACTCATCCAAAGTCTCTTTGAATCAATTTCGAGGCGTGTGGCAGCGGTGATCTCCGACAATTGCGGCTACTCTGGCTACTGATTTTGGCAGGAACCACCCTTCACAGAAGTCTATAAATTTAATTATTTGATACTTGGTCAACATGTTATCTACAAAATAAATTTTGTTGTGATATCTCTTGTCTTTCTTGGTGTTGCAATTTGGGTGGCCAGCAGTGTATATGTATACAGTGGTACCTCGACTTACGAGTTTTTCGAGATACGAGCATTCTCTCGGCAGATTTTTTGCTGCGAGTTACGAGATAAAATTCGGGTTACGAGCAAGCTTCAGATATCCCACCGCTAGATTGAGCAGCGAATGCCATGTTACGTGCTCATCAAATGAGAACACGAGAAGCATATGATATTTACACTCTTTATGTACAATTATTATACAATTGTATAATATTATTCTGAAACTACTGCCCAGTCTTAAACCGAGATTTTAACACTGAACAATTACCACCTGGGGCAGCTTGTTCTGCCCAAACTTGAGTCGCCCTCCGAAACCGAACAGCGTCCAACCACTCTCGCAGAGAGATAGCTTCTATTCCCTCCCCCACACTGGAACTCCCCAGGGGTCCAGTGTGGAGCTTTAATTTCTTGTTTCTTTATGCTCTGTATTTGTTTTGTTCCCCCTGTATTTGTTTTGTATCCCCGTATTTTTGTTTTCCCTAGTACCTGCTGTAATTGTTCATAATCTGCCATTAGAAATAATAATAATAAAAAAAATATTTACATTAACTAATCTCTACCTCTGTCATTTGACTTTTACTGAGAGTAAGCAAAAATCTAGTGCGTCTTCGGGGTTACACTCCCACGTACTGTGCTTTCTAACTCCCTAACACACACTGACTAGCGTGGGTTCTCCCCTCCTTGGTTCCCCACAGCGTCGACCCCTTCCCAAGTAGAGAGCTCCACGCACGACAATTTTTAAAAATCCTTTTATAAAAATTAGAGAATCTAACGGTTTTCAAATGTTATTTATCAGATAGTTCTGATCCATTTAATAGAAAATTTAGAAAGAAGACACCTGACTGCCAACAAGGATAGCTTTAACAGAAAATGTATAATTTACTGGACAGTTTTGCTTTATATCTAAGGATACGGAATTTTCGTATTTACGAAATAGATGCGAATGAATGCGAAATTTGCCGATAGGAGCGAAAAAATGCGAAAATTATTTTTTTACTGCTTTTCGGTACTAAGAGGACGATAAACGGCTTTTTAAGCGAAATTAGGTAATAACAGTAATAATTTATTAACATAATTACTTAACTAAGACCATCGGCGGTCTTTAACTGAGAATTCTCACTCTCCTTCTGATTGGCTCCGAATTTCACCCGCAGAGTTGGTCCGTACCGGAGTCAAACCTAAAAATCTAACTGTAAAAATCAACCATCAAGTTTTGTGGAACTATTTAGTAAGTTTAAGAACATCTCTTGAGCACCAAAGTCAATGCTATTTCATCTACTTACAGTAGTCAGCCAAGATACTCCCGTTGATGTTATACAGATCTTAATTTCCACGAAATACTGCTACCTTAACTTTGCAAAGGTAGCTGTACAAAGCCTCTATAGTCCCGTTAACAGTTGAGATATTTTAGTATGTACAACATAGTAATTAATGACAGATGGCAAAGACTTAAGGAACATAATGTGGAGACTACTACAATGTTAGCTTTAACTAAGAATTTTGATGCTTACTTATTCAAGTAAGTAAATTGCAATTTTTTTAATACATGCGAAAATTTTAAATTTATATATATATATATATATATATATATATATATATATATATATATATATATATATATATATATATATATATATATATATATATATATATATAGATCATACTTATCAGAAACAATCCATTGGTTTTTTAGACAGTATCGACACCGCTGATGAAGAGATGCTGTCAAAAACCTCTTTCATTCTTATCTTTTCATGGTTTTAGTTCCCGGCTGCAAGTAGTTTTAGTGCTCAAACTGATTTTTCTCTTTCAACTATGTTTATATATATATATATATATATATATATATATATATATATATTTGCGAATAAATGCGAAATTTACATATCCCTATTATATCCGTTATTTGTTTCATATTTTGAATCTTCCCAATTGGTCTCATCAGTTCCAGAAAGGGAATCTATAGTCTCTTTAGTTCTGCAACCAGTTTCTAGTTACGACTCTGTGTCTACGGCCATGATGTACGGCGTATGATTTTAAATAATCATTAGGTTTGTAAAAGAGGCTGGTTTATTTTTCAATATTTGCAAGAGAACTTTTTTCCATTAGCCTGTCACTCAGACACAAATAAAGGATACTAATCCCTTTTCCGCACATCAGGATATGGTTTATTTTGTTAGGATAGAATTTATACGTTTATAGGGAAGTTCCATCTCTAAGATACCCTACGACAAACTCTTTCATGGGGAAATACGAGGAACTTATGACTGCCTTTATGGGCAAGCGGACAGATGGAGTTCTCATAAGAATGCCCGAGCTGAGAGAGAAAGGCTGTGGAAGTGGATACTTCCTTTAAGGAAGCTCGCACAAGCATTAATGACCTGCTGTACGATGCTCGTTATTTATTTATTTATGTGTATATCACGACATATATCATGTCCCTGGGGCCGCATAAGTTTTCGCCCCGCTGCAGATGACGCTTTTGAGGCAAATATGGGTAAGTCAGAGGCAGGGATCACGAGATTAGATCCAACAGTGATTTCGGCTAGAATTAGATGTTCAAGATAAGTTTTTAGCTTTACCTCCAGCAGTGCATAGGACGATGTGGCTTCAGTTGAACATCGAGTTTAACAGTGTTGACGAAGCATCATTTGCGAAATTCGATTCCTTGACGTGAAATTTGATTCCTTGCGAAATTTGATTCCTTGATGATTCCTTGACGTTAAAAGCAATGTTTCAGGAAATTCGAAAACTGATTATACTGGGTTGTTTTCGCTGCAGCTCTCTGTAAAACTATTGACTGAGACTTTTCTGGATGTGTATCCAACCGAAAAAAATTTAAATGCTAGGCAGGTCGGCTTTTTAAAACTTGTAGATAGAAAACAGTAGATTTGGATTTTCTTATTTAATAAAAGTTACTCATTACCAAAAAAAAACAAACGAGTTTATAAAATAATATATAAATAAATATATAGATTTAATGAAAAATGACTACAAATACAATTTTAAAAATGCATTTTAGTTTCATTAAATTATAATGTTGCTTCTTTTTGTCTGCTCAATAGTGGAACGATGGATTGTGGATCTATTGTAACTGGGAATGAATATTTAGAACTTTATCACAAACTAATTCAAGCTGTGAAGTCGTGCCTCTCAAAACAGCGTCTGTGTTTCGATTGGTTATTTGTTTGGTTGAGAATGCTACAAACTACTTTTGCTACACGAAGGCTAATTAGACCGGGACCTACTGTTTCAAGCCGATTCGAACGGCTACAAAGATCAATGCCAACAATAAGATTCTAACCCACAGGCTTGGGGACTGAATGCCAGCGACTTAACTATTCGGCCATCAACCGGCGTCTGTGTTTCGAATATTATTAATTTTCAAGACAACACAGTCGAAAATCTTGTATGTATGCAAAGGAAGAGTTAAACTTGGTCTTAGTTTCGAAGGCGTAACGTGTGACTTTTACCAAGTTCACATTAAGTGGTGAAATGCAAGTCACTTTTCATAGAATCGAAGTTACGTATCATTCATTTATCATTTTTTTCTCTGATCTCATTGGGTATGTTTTCAATCCTTACTTGTCTCACGGGGATTTAGTAAAATTAGCATATATTAGTACTGATAAATATGACATAATTAAACTGTTCTGTCTAATAGATGACAGGAGAGCGGTGCTGAGAAAGGATAATGACGAATTTCCATTGAAAACCAGAGTTTAATCCTCTATTTGAACTTACAAATAAAAGTCAAGGGTATAGCAATTCCACTAAGCAAGCAAATGTATTTCATCACAGAACTTAACACGTAAATCTTAATCATAACACATTTCAACAACAGCTCTAAACTTCACTGATTGCTTCCGGCTTGACCTGTTGTCTGATCGTTACTTCCTACTCTAGGAACTAAGTTGTCCTATTCTCTGGCAAAAACATCAAATTGGTTTGACTGGCTGTGGTCTACAAATTACTTTCTACATTACACATCAAGTGGCCCTATGTTAAAGCTTCTCGTTGGTTCAAATAGCCGTCCACTTATTACTTCCCATAAAAGGCACTAAGTCCGCCCAATATCTGCTTGAAGTTTCTCGCAGGTTTAACTGGTTGTCATCCTGAAATTACTTCTTACGATGAGAATGAAGTCGTTCTATTCCCTGAAGCTTCTCACTGTCTTCATAGGCAAAAGCCAGCGTCTTCTATTCAAACTCGACATCAGTTGCGTTCTTCGGTAGCTTTGTACTATAATGCACTCCACCTCGTTGCTTTCCCGTATAAGAAGTCTATTCCAAAGAAAACTCCATTCTATCTATTTTGAATTCGAGGATTTTTATCCATCACGCCTCATGTTCCGAGAGAGTACTGAGTGCAAACTGTGTGAAGAATTTTCCTATCAGGTACGAGTATGAACTTCAAAAACAAAACAAAAAAACTGATTAGTAAACAGAAAACAATGACGTAATACCTTACAAGCAGACCAACAAATCTTCTATATAAACATTCTTAAACTTTCTTAAACTTTCTTAAATGATAAACCAACACTGAAAGCGCATTTTAAAATGATCTCCTCATCCGAAGCTTTCGAACTTTTCCTCGAAATTTTAAGCAACAGTTGTTTACGTTCTGTCGGTAAACAGTGTCCACAGCAAAAGATTGGGAAAACCTTGAGCAGGGAGAACCTTGCGATAAATTAGCCCTTCGATCTGAACCTTGTCCTTACAGAATCCTGTTTCAGAGGTGAATTTAAATAAACACACTGTCGGATTACGGTATTCATCACATCTCCAGTCAAAATCCTTTCGTCTCCTTACGTAATTGGCATCCATTAAGAGCTTTGGAAGGCATAAGAGGATCTCGTCCCTGATGCTTACTCCACGTTCATCAATTAAGCGATCAGACGTCAAAGAATTCTCCATTCATTCCGGTTCGGCCAGCTCATCTGATGAACGACAGACAAACGCGTTTGATTGTTCTGTCACGTCGTTGAGATTATTAGCTATAAAGATATGGATACGATAATTGTTATTCAAAAATAATTAATTCGGTAATAATTGGGTGGAACATGCCAGCGATGCTCCAATGATTTTTTTTCTTTTTACGGCTGACATATACACGTGACATGACGAATTTTTCAGTTCATGCGTCTTACGATAAGATGTAGAATGTAGGTGTGTTCGTCAATAATTTTCATTTCCGAACTTACCGGATTCCCCATCCATGGTTACGTAAATTTTGGAACAAGTCAATTAATTCTTCTGGCAGTTGACTCTTTCTTAAAATTGCATGCTATAGCTCTATGGAATAGTTTTTATTATAAATATTAATTTTTAATTCATTTTTTTAAGAAAGATTTATGTATGTTGTGTCAAACCTGCCTAATAGTATATTAGGCAGGTAAATAATTAAACAAGGTGATAAGATAACATAGAATATTAAAATTTTTAGGTCTGGGATATTAATGATCCGTTTGTATGTACCATTTTCTTTTATTTTAAATTGGACAGAAACTTACATCACGCTGAACCCGTTAACAGAAGTGACATATTCAGGATCATAGTCTTTTTTGAACAAAAAATTAACAAAAACACAGAATTGGTTTTTTTGTCAGAAAGAACTAATCAGGTACTGTTAGAGGTGTCCAAGATATAAAAAAAAATTATATATTTTTTTAAAGTAAGGATTTTTTAATCAAATGAATCTTTACATAAATATCATCTATATATAAAACAGTTCCGTATAATCTATATATAAACATTCCGTTCTATATATAAACAGTTCTACATATAAAACTGACTGACTGACTGACTGACTGATTGACTGACTGACATACAACGCTAGACCAAACCGCTGGACCTAAAGGGCTGAAATTTTGCATGGCGAATCTTTTTATAGTGTAGGGGTGCACTAAGAGAGATTTTTGAAAAATTCTTCTTAGATTTTTTTAAAATTAAATTTTTAAGCTGTTTTTGTAATATGCTTTGAAGTTTGCATTTAAAATAATAATCCGAGGGTTATAAAATTTATATCACGAGGAAGATCCTAAAAATTCCTTTAACATGAAATCTTTTTCGAATCTTTACCTCTATTTTCTGATTTTTAGTGAATTTTTAAAGATAAATTTTTAGAATTTAATTTATTAAATGCTGATCACGTGATTTCTTTTTCTGGTACTTTAAATAAATTTATCGTCGTGTGCATAACAACTAAATAGACAAAAAAAAAATTTCTTGCTAATGCGGCAGACGATTGGGCATTATCCAAAAAAATATTAAAATACTGTAAAAGATATGATCCTCAAACTGTACTATATTAACTGTACTTTATTCTTTAGTATGTCCTATTAGATTTAATTTCAATATTTTCTTCTACATTATTTTGTCTATAAAAATATCCCTTACGATTTTTTTATTAATATATTTTTTTGTTTATTTTTACATCAATGGTATACATCGATCGTCGTACTTTTTATATATTTATATATATATATATATTTTGTCATTAATTGCATACATTGACCGCTGTATTTAATTTGAATGTACTCCGTAGCGAAGTGCGGGTTTTCAGCTAGTTATGTATATAAAAATTCATGATCAATATAAAATTTTATTTAAAAACATTTAAAATTGAAAACGTACCATATGTTGAAATGTAACGATAGTTCTATTCGCATGTTTTGTTTAAATCTCATTTGGGAGCAAAAAATGTTTTCAAAATAATTTCTTTTCGGGATCTATAAAAACTTTGAAAGCAAAAAGAAAAAAAATATTTTTTTTGTCAGCTTATTTTTTTTTTTGGTTTAGGAAAACATTTTCAGATTTAAGGGCGCGGTGGCCCGGTTGGCAAAGGCGTCGAGCCACTGATCTGAGGGTTGCGGGTTCGATGCCGGTCGCTGACAAAACCTACCAGCGTATTCACTAATGGTGACCGGTGCACGTTAAATCTGTCGTGGCTGCAACGTACTCCAAGTTCTCAAATTTACCTCTGGATTTGAGGGACGAGTGTTCCGGTCTCGTCACTCGACTCGGTTCTGAATTTTGGGACCGGCTTGTACGGGGTGATGCTGACCACTTATACGGTGCCCCCTTAAATGAATGGCCAGTAGTCTCGTTCTTCACTGAGAACGAATGGTGCAATCTTTCGGGCATTTATAATAATTAAATAAATAAATTTTCAGAATTTTAAGTATAAATCAAAACTTTTAGAGGCAGTTTAATGGATATAGTGCAAGAGAACGCTGTACAAAATTTGATAGCGATACCTTAGGAGGAATTTTAGATGCATTTTATATTTCATTCAATGTCTAAACAGGGGCAACTAATTTAGTTTCCTCACGCCTTAAACTATGGTGGAATTTTCCCCCCATTGTGAGCTGTTAAGTGACAAAAATCAATCTTGTCTCCATTGTAAATAAATGCTAATTCCGCATACAGATCAGCGTTGTCTCCAATAAATTGAACACCTATGGAATGCTGAAGAACCTGTGAATAGGGACGAAACATTACTGTTGTTGAACCACTTATGACTGTTGTTGAATGAGATGATTAAGGAAGCTATGTAACGTTATGCGTACAGTTAGATATGCGTCTTACCGATAAGGCATATAGAAAGAAACAACCAACAACTACGGTTATTTGCTCAAATGGAAATATGTCTTTATCACGTGATATAGGCATGCTTAATTTTTATTTATTTATTTTGTGGATGGCTCATTTTTTTTTTTTTTGGTTGAACCACGCTAAATGAGTTTTGATTTTAATAGGATGGGACTACCTTTTTCGTCACTGTCTTTCTCAGTCTCTGCATACGATTATCTATCCTAATCTTCTAGAAAAGGAAAAATCTAAGAGTCTAGTAACCGCACGACTTTAAGGTTGCTGTGTACTAACCCTATTGTATTCGCTCACCTCATTGTTAACCTATGGAGAAAATATGTCCAAGGATTTCCTACTTGGATTTAAAGATTGTTTTTTTTTAACGTAGGATTACGTTCTTCCATAACGGTCCTGCGGAAAGGAAAATTTCAGACGCTAAAACTGTCCGTCCATTCGTCCTCGCGAGTTGTAATTTTGGCAGCGCGCCAAACCAGCTCTATCGCTTGGACAAGTTAAACAAAAGAGTACCAAGATGCATCAAAATTTCGACATACATATATGTATATATACGTACATATAGATATATAGATACATATATACATACAAAAGGTGTAAACAACGATAAGTAATCCTACGTTAATAACCCGTGGTAGTTTCGTTAGAAGATACAAGCTGATTTTTTTTTTAAATTGTACTCGATCATAGAGAAAAATTTTTCACACTTTGGGGCATTTTTTGCTTTTAAAAAAATGCATATAATATCTTAAAATTTAAATTATTCGGGGTAAATATCTGGTATAGTGTGTTTTAAATGCTCATCCCTTCAGGTGGACGAAATTTATAAAAAGAATCCTGTTGCAAGGTGCAGAAAAGTTCAGGCTATCTGAAAATACCATTTTTACTCGACTGTCACCCTTTATGTAGCTGTCAATTGTAGACAGATTTTCTCCATATGTTAACATTAAAGTGAGCGAATCCCATAGGGTTAGTACCAGTGGCGCACCCAGGATTTTTTCTTGGGGGGGGGGCGAGATGAACGGACAAAAATATTTATAATGCATGGGGGGGAGGCCGAGATGAATGGATAAAAATATTTCTAATGCATAATCAATATTCATAATGCAATTTCTATTTCTTTGGAGGGGGGGGGGGCAGGGTCCCTTACCTCCCCCCCCTGGGTGCGCCACTGGTTAGTACACAGCAGCCTTAAGGCTTATACTCATCTTCAAGATCTCAAAGAATCTCGTCTGTTGGTTTTCACTCAATAAATAATTTTTTTGAACTAAACTTTTTTGTTATCATCCCTTATTTCGTAGAAGAACCTACGATCATTCGTCCAGAATTTATCATTCCCTCTATGCGGCAGTTTCTGGACGTAAAAATTCTCCCGAATGAAAAAAGTTCCAGACCACCCCGCCTGGACGCGCCTCGCCGGGCACTCGCCGATCTTACGATGGCCTCTATTTCCTCTCCGGGGACGTCATTAGCATCGCTCTTGCCCTGGGCGGCACGGGAGTATGAAAGATGGAGACAGCGGGTGAAAGTGTGGAGGGAAATATCGAATATTCCCGAGATCAGGAGAATTCATTCTGCATTTCAGCAATTTCCTTTTCAAATCGACTGCACGCGTGCTCACTAAAGTCACATGCGGACAGGTCGTGACACTGTAAGGTTTTACATAAGATTCGGCTCACAATAATCGAACTTTTAAGAGAATAAAGTTAAAGAAGTCGCTTAAGATATGCTAATTGTGGCATACGCGGTTGGTATAAATACCAAGCAGCTAGATTAAAGAAGTGAAGTGAGAGGAAGTGAAAGGAGGAGTACAGCTGACGAATCGAAGTATCGAGCTGGAGCCAGGCATAGAGTCTGCTATAATAATAGTTGAGTTTTGCGAGCAGCCGCTCGAGGCATAGCTAGGTTGCTTCAAACCTAGTTCTTGTTAAGCCCAAAGTTTACGAAGCAGCATTGCTAGTCGACTAACCGAAGTATTTGTGAGTATCTCAAGTTGTATTTTCATTGCATGAATAGTTATACCAGAAAATATATTGAATTGTATTTCCCTTGCATAAATATTATATATCTCGTACTAGTAGTGCGCTTGCTTTAAGTTGAAAAGCAAAATTTACAATTACAAATATTTGAATAAACGTTGTTATGTAAGAACTGTGTTTGAATGAAATTATTTAGAGTGCCACTTCAAGATATACATACCCAAAGTTAGGGTAGAAGTGCATATTCTCTATAACACTTTTGATGCATCTGATTTTTTTTTTGAACGGTACCCCCCCCCCCCTCCCCTCTCTCTTTCGTATTCCCCTTGCAAGGATAAAGGGGTGCAGCCCGGTTTTAGAACTTCCTAATGGGAACCACAAGGGTCAGAGTCTGATTTCTGCCCTGAATTTCGCTCCAATTTTGACCGCGCACCCCCTGGGGCGACATCTAGGAAGCCTCGTACCCACACAGGGACTTTCCCGCCTACAAATTTAACGTGCCTATATCCGGCGTCGACCCGAGAACGTTCAGTGGCGCTATCGCTAACCACTAGGATGCCTCGGGCCTCCTTAACAGCCCGGTGTGTTTAGGCCGAGCCTAGCTTAAAATCGGTCAACAAACCGTCCGACCCATACGAATATAGTGAAGGTTTTTTTTTTTAATCGTTATAAATCCCATTCCGTGATAGATTTACTAGATCTTTCGCAAATGCCCCCCCCCATAAAAAAAAACATAAAAGCATTATGTTTGACACTGTTTGAAGAGGTTCTTCATAAAATTTAGCATGATAATATATTGTCACTGTTAGGATTCTTTTCTGGTTGAAGAATAGTTACTGAAGGGTATCAGAAGTTAATAAACTAGAATTACTTAACTTAACATTGCAATACCGGACTCATTTTTCTCTGTCCCGTAGTTTTCTTCGATCTAGGAAGGGATTTTTAATTTTTTAATTTACTACTACAGTCGAACCCCGTTATTGCGAACCCGGTATATAACGAACTCACGACTATAACGAACAACGATTTTAGTCCCGCCGTTTTCCTATTGTACGTAATTTAAAGAGTATTGTGTCAGTTGAATGTAATTGATTTTAGTCGATTTTATTCATTAATGATCATTTTTAATAGATTTTATCATTTTTTAATACATCATTATTGAATGCACATTGCAACTAATCAGTTATACATTTTGTGAACTCTAGAATTTTTCTTAACGGTTCGGATAGAGAGAACCACCGGATAAAGCGAACAAAAGCCTTTGGTCCCTTGAAATTCGTCATAACGGGGTTCGACTGTAGTTAGTACCCGTCAAAACATGACGGCTGGATAGTCAATAAATGTACTAATACACAAATTATACTCAACACATCATTGCCAAATGTCGAAAATCATAATATTAAGAAGATAGAAATGCACTTTAAAAAATTACTGTTGAACCGAGTAAGAAAGAAATAGGGTTACTCAGCACCGCAAAATAAGCAATTTCCGCCAGGTTTAATTCTCTATCTCACAAATATAATCAAAAATAAAAATAGCAGACAGACAGAGAGAGAGAGAGAGAGAGAGAGAGAGAGAGAGCTAGAGAGATTCCTCGGAATAAACTAATTAACGTGTTTATGCTGCCTCGTGCTTAGTGAGTATCAAAAGTCAGATTCAAACATGTCACTGAACATGCACAGAACGCCATTTTTAATTGTAAATGGTCGCTAATCAATAGAAATTGCGGTTACAAAAACAAAATTTGACACATCTCTAGATTAAAATTTTTCGTTTGAGACCAAAATGAAGTCAATGGACGCAGTAGTTTTCTCTCACTGACTTCCCAAAGAATCGGCTTAGCAACATAAATATATAGCTGATTGTTGGCATAACATTCCTTCGTCATCCATTCAGAAGTACATGAAGAAGTTCTTTAAAACGCTGAACGCTTTCCATAAAAAATACTGCCGCTTGACATCCTATCAAAGGGAACTTTAGTCGTTATATTTCCCCTATTGTGCGAATGTTGCTGAGCCAGAATGCTCATATATCACATGAACTTGTTCAGCATCCAACGGAAAATGTCCGTATTAAGCGCGTTGTCGCCTTCCGTCGCATTATTCCCTAAATGAGTGGTTCTTATCCTAGCGCTGACAGGGAACCACTTGTTAAAGAAAAAAAAAATCCGGGGCCTTTTCCCAACCAACCATTTTTGATTCAAAAATAGGTTTAATTCACTAAATAAAGGAACCATTTGTGATCAACAAATTTAATAAGAAGTGACGTAATTGTACGTAAAAGTGAACTGAATAGCAAAGATAAAAAGCCTATGGAAACTTAAAAATGAACGAGATTTTGAGCTTGCATTAACTCTACTTGCTGTAAACCTGCTGCGTCACGGAAAATATATTAGGGATTTTTAAGCAGAAGAGGGATTTTTTTTAGAACCTGAAACAACAGAAAACGAAAGATATATAGAGACATTTTTAGAACTGGAACGAAAAATCACACAAGAGGTCTAAGGTTCGACCCTGCGACTGGGCAAGGTCGACTCAGCCTTTCATCCCTTGAGTGGGTCGATAAAATGAGAACCAAGCATGCTTGGGATCTAAACTCTGGGGGTCCCACGTCAGGTTGACCACCTGACTGAGACATATGCTGTATGACAACCCAACCCCACGGTCAAGAAAGAGGAGAGTCCATTGGTTAGTTAGTTAGAACAAAAAAAATTCTTAACGAAAATCTTACTAATTTTACCAATTTAGGGATTTTCTTCGAACCCGAAACATCAGAAACCGGAAGATATATACGAAAATTTTAGAATTTGAGCAAAAATTCTTAACGAAAATTTTACTAATTTTACCAATGCTAATTTTACCAATTTTACTAAACTGTAAAATTCGCGGTCGTTTTGAAACGAGGAAATAAGCCATTTTTTTCCTTCTATCACTGCTGACTTCACGGACCACATCAAGGGTTCTTCCGGACCACCGGTTTCGAACCTGCGCTCTAAATATATACACCAGTGTCTAACTTATTGCAATGTGCAGCCCTGTGACCAAAAAAGAGAGCCCGGTAACCAACACCGTCCACACGTCTTTCCCTTCACGCCCCTGCAGGGCAGGTTCGATTTTGTTTTCTGGTGGCCGCAAACCTGCTTGCTCCCCGGCAGAAGTTACAGGAAGCGAAATGACCAGCCGCTTCGGTCATAAGCAGGAAGCGAAACGGCCAGAAGTGGGGCAGTAGAGTCGTAACAGAACAACAAAAGAAACTTGTAATCGAATAGCGCTCGGGGGGCTTGCGAGAAGTGTGTGAGCCCGCTGCATCCGACTCGTCAAATCCAGAGGAATGGGTTCCAGAGGCAGTTGGCTAGTTTTCACTTCTCTAACAACAGCTAAAAAAAGAAAGTACTACTAGCAATTATTTCACACGAAGACAAACTCTTGGGAACTCAAGAGTTTTATTAAATAGTCCGGAGGTATAATATATACGAACAATATATGTTTAAAGCATTGGCCCATTTGGCAAGAGCAGCGGGCCAGTGATCTGAACGTCCCTAGTTCGATGCTTGTCGCTGCAAATCCACCGCCGTGTTCACTAATGGCGGCTGGTGCACGTAAAATCTGTCGTGGCTCCAATGTCCTCCAAGTTCTCAAATTTGCCTCTGGAGGTGCGGGGTCAAGTGTTCCCGCCTCGCCACTTGACCCGGTTCAAAATCACGGGACCGGTCATTTAGCCAAGTCTGACTCCGACCCCTGTGGCGCTAATTCGAAACAGGAGTTGCCCCTTTTCAGCCCAATAGCCTATTAGGACTTGGTGAATGGAACCTCCAACCAAGGGGGCATTAGCAACAACACGACGCATTGAATTGCCGTGGTACTTAATTTAGCACCAAGATGTGATTACGAAATCTCCACACGAAGATATTAATTCTACGCGGCATTCGCTTATCTCCACACAAACCTCAAGACAAACGGAGAGTACTGGGATGATGCTACCACAAGAGTACGAGTGCGGGACAGTGGACAATGCGATCTTGGGATCACGTGATCCACCCTTACGGCCCCGCCTCCGATTCTACCACAAATATTTAACACCAGCTCCCCGCAAGAATTGTACAGTTTAAATCGCTACTCTCAGCTAGGGTCTGGCAAGCTTTTTATTCCTAGTGCTTAATTTTAAATTTTTTTTCTCTTAAAAAAATTAGTAATAATACGTAGACATCAGTCTACGTTTAAATATCATTATTTTTTTTTAAATTGATACTTGGGTTATGGAAACAGAACTAAAGGTAAAAAAATTAATTTTTCCACTAATCTTAATTTGAAATTTTTAAATTAAACTCTTTATTAAACTCTCTTTGGTCGCAGAAATTCGAGGAACCTTCTATATCTCACCTATTTCTTTCTACTGACAATTTTGCCAGACGGTGTTAGGCAAGCTCCAACGAAATAAAGATATTTTTAGAAGTAGGAGGTAAAAATTTGGCCAGGAACTTCTACACAAGACTATTGCTGTTGCTGTTGAAGTATTGTATTCCAGCCCAGAAAGCATCGGTGAGCGGTCATTCGGGATGACGTTGGCAGCATGTGCCCCGACACGAAGAATTTGAAATAGTTCAAAAACTACATAGCTGGAAGCATCTCCCCCCCCCCTAATAATTGATTCATAAAGAAGTCTCTCAAAAACGCATGCATTAACAAATGTATATAATAACTAGCTGAAAATCCGTGCTTCGCTACGGAGTACATTCAAATTAAATACAACGATCAATGTATGCAGTTAATGCCAGTATATATATATATATATATATATATATATATATATATATATATATATATATATATATATATATATATATATATATATATATATATATATATATATATATATATATATATATATAAATAATAAATGCGACGATCAATGTATACAATTGATGTAAAAAAAATATATATATTTATAAAAGAAAATCGTAAGAGATATTTTTATAGACAAAAAATGTAGAAGAAAATATTCAAATTAAATCTAATAGGACATATTAAAGAATATAGTACAGTTAATACAGTACAGTTTGAGGACCATATCATTTACTGTATTTTAATATTTTTTTGGATAATGTCCAATCGACTGCCGCATTAGCAGGAAACTTTTTTTTTTGTCTATTTAGTTGTTATGCACGTGACGATAAATTTATTTAAAGTACCAGAAAAAGAAATCACGTGATCCGCATTTAATAAATTAAATTCTAAATTTAATTTTAAGTGAGCGGGTGCTCTTCGAATCCCGGCAAGCGTCAGTGCCAGGGTTCGATCCGTCCATGCCTGGTAATGAGGAATAATACACTCATGTCCATGCCAGTTTAAATCTGTAGAGCGGAAAGTACTTCCATGCTGTTTGAAGGAGTGGGAGAAGGGTACAAGCGCACTAGATGTCGTCCTTAGAGTTGCGCGGTCACAATTATGGTGGCACCAGGACAAATATCGGACTCCGACCCTTCTGGTGCAAACTAGCATGTACTAAAACCGGAGGCGAACTTCGGCTTCCGAGAGCGGCTGAGACGTATTTCAGCCTGCGAGAGCGATCGAGCTCTTTTACTGAGTCGCTATTTTACTGATCGAGCTCTTTAACGAGTTTCGGAAAATCGTAATGATACTCCTTCCCATATTTTACATAAAGTCCGTATAATATTTTTCGGAATTTCGCTATGAGACACGTTATCTCGCGGAATCCCTAAGAGTGCTATATATAGAGTAGTTGAACCTGTCGTACTTCGAACTAATTTTAATGTTTTAATTTTCTTCATCCTTGTAGTTATAGAGAATAGCTACTTGTACCCTACCTTTGGGTATGTATATCTTGAAATGGCACTCTAAATAATTTCATTCAAACACAGTTCTTACATAACAACAATGTTTATTCAGATATTTGCATATGTAAATTTTGCTTTTGAACATAAAGCAAGCGCACTACTAGTACGAGATATATAATATTTATGCAAGGGAAATACAATTCAACATATTTTCTGGTATAGCTATTCATGCAATGAAAATACAACTTGAGATACTCACAAATACTTCGAAATGTCGACCAGCAATGCTGCTTCGTAAACTTTGGGCCTAACAAGAACTCGCGTAGGTTTGAAGCAACCTAGCTGTGCCTCGAGCGGCTGCTCGCAAAACTCAACTATTATTAAACCAGAATCTAAGCCTGGTTCCAGCTCGATACTTCGTTTCGTCAGCTCTACAACCTCCTTTCACTTCCTTACACTTCCTTTTTTTAATCTAGCTGCTTGGTATTTATACCAACCGCATATGCCGCAATTAGCATACCTTAAGCGGCTTCTTTAACTATATTCACTTAAAAGTTCGATTATTGTGAATCGAATCTTATGTAAACCTTAAATAGTACATAAAAAAAATGAATCAACGCTACTTTTTGATACTCAAAAATGTGTTAACCTGTAACTTTTAAAAAAAATTTCGTGGTAATTATTTCCACGTTTATTGGACAATTTAGAATAAAAATGCTATTAGGACCAAAGAAATACACTATGTCGTACCAGTTCCTACTAATTGTTATTTTTATTTCCCAGTTCAAAAGTATCAGTTACACCCTAACCCAAACATGAATTAGAAGTCAAAGAAAAAATAATCTGGTAGGTAGATCCATTAAATTTTGTCATAAACGCAATAGACAAATCACAATTAAATATAAAAATGAAACATCAGTTAAAAGCCGTAACTCAAGACAATCTTGTGGCTTCCGGTTCTCTCAAAGATATGTCCTTCTCGAATTTTTTTCCGAAACGTTGGGAGCCAAAATTCACCGGCGATTTGATTTCTATCCCAGGATTTATCATTGTTTTTATTATTATTTGCCTTTGTAAATTACAAGGCTACCGGTGAACTTTTAAAAGTTACTTTTTAAAGTCTTTGTATGTATTTGATTAATAAGAGTTCCTCTCCATTGGTAAAAACTTGTTTCGCATTGTTATTTTAGGAATATGAAAATGTACTCATTCCTGATTCTGAATTTTTTTTCACTTGACTAATTAGAGAAGGTTTAGATAGATTGAAATATTTGGCAGCTCCATAAATTGTTATTTTCCCCCTTGAAAACTAAATCATCAGCTTTCTACATTTCTTCTGTTTCAATGGCCTTCCTCTTAACGCCGGAAGCGCTCCGAGAGTAGTGGGACCCAATAGAAAAAGGAATGCAGTAAAACCGCGTTTATCCGGCCCTGGTTGATCCGGATCTCCATATAATCCGGATCAGATTTGTAGACTTTTTTTAAAATTTATTTATAAATGCCACACGTGTTTGAAGCAGAAGACAGTGGACCAATTCTTTGTTGAGAAATGGTGTGAAAAGTTATCTGTATATTTTTTAATGTCAAGTAAACAATACTATGTAATTTTGTTACAAAACATAGTTTTTTATCGTAATAAACGGTCTGCTTAGTTAAGGATTTTGTTATACTTATTAGCCATATTTCCCGGATTATCCGGATTGCCTATTGCCCCAGTTAGTCCGGATAAACGACGTTTTTACTGTACTAATAAAATGTGAATTAACTATCAGAAGGTTGTACCTTAGACCTAGTACCAAGGTAAAAGAGAAATGCCGGTTCGAGGTACAACCTGTTTTCACTCCAAGCAACTGCTTGTTTCTTCAACCTGGATGTTACGTTAAAGTCGTGATTTTGTGACTGACATGTTTCTATTTGACTATTTTAAGAATGACGTTTGTTTCGTACTAAAATTCTGTTAAGATCTCAAGAGAAAACAAAATTAAAACATCAAAATGCTTACTTTTAGCCCACGAAACTTTATAGATGCGGTTAACAGTTAGACTGATATAAGAATTTTTTTTTTTTTTTAAATACCAGGTTCATTAAGGAGCTCTACCGTCACATACATGAATTATGCTTCCAAGTTACAAGTTTCCCTACTCCAAGGATCTGTTCACATATCGTGCGTTAGCGACAGCGTTGAAATATACGTCGGCTCATCGGTCTAGGAGACCGCTATTGCACCTGTTCTTAAGTCTGCTATGTACTAACCCCATTGGATTCGCCCACCTCAATGTTAACCTAATAGAGAAAATTTGTCCACGGATAGCCAACTTGGATTCAAAGATTTTTTAAAAAAAATTGTACTCCGTCATAGAGAAAGAAATTTTACATTTGTATACATTTTTCGTTTTCTTAAAAAAATGCAATTTATATTTTAAAATTTAAATTATTCGGGGAAAAACCTGGTATAGTGCGTTTTAAACGCTCATAAATTCCTTCGGTGGACGAAATTTATAAAATGAATCCTGTAGCGCTTTGCAGAAAAGTTCAGGCTATCTGACAATACCAATTTTATTTGATTATCAGCATTTATGTACCTGTAAATAGTTAAATAAAAAACTTGGGGACAGCGCTTAACCCCCCCCCTATAGAGAGAGCCATTACAATCCCTCAAAATGTCAATCCTAAGGGGGGTGGAATTCTCGAACTGTCAACTGGACTCCTCCCACCACAAGAGTCTGCAAGAACAGGAAAAGAGAGATACGATTTTTTTTCTTAGTACATAGCAGCCTTAAGGGTGGGGTGGGGGTGGGGGTGATCAGACTGTTGAGGGTTTGTGAGTTCTTCAGTCGGGTCCTGACCTTCAAGTACAACACATCGGAGTTTGTCGCCCGCTCGTATTTTGTCGGTAAATTTAATCTTTGTAAAACATAGTCGATCTTTTGGCCCGATGAGCCTTGAACTGATTTAAATTTTTGCCGGTCTGTATGACAGATAAACCTTGAACCTACTAATTATCTGCATGTATTCTATTTCCAAGATCTTTGTTTTATTGTTGTAGCTAAGATGCCTGGAAAAATTCCTCCTGTTTCACAACGAACCAGACATTTTGACTCTTTCGCGCTATCACAGATTGAGGAATCGGATTCTGAAACTTTTTGTTGAATGATCTATTTCTTATTTACACTTTTCAAGAATGAGAGGTGGCAGTAGTTTTGCATTGATGACTTATAACAGCGAAAAACTTATAAAAATAGGAAAATATCCTAATTGTATAGCGTAGCGGTCTGTGAGACCGATGAGCTAGGGAACAGTAAAAAAGACAGACGAGCCGACGTAAGGGTTAACCAATATTGAAATGTATTAAAATATATTTAACCAATATTGGAATATATTGAAATATATTAAAATATATTTAACCAATATTGAAATATAATGAAATATATTAAAATATATTGGACCAATATTGAAATATATTGAAATATATTAAAATATATTTAACCAATATAGAAATATATTGAAATATATTTAACCAATATTGAAATGTATTGAAATATATTTAACCAATTACAAACTTCCAAACGATTAGCCACGAAATTGTTAAGGCCTGTGATTGGTTTAAAATATGTCAATACGAGTAACGCTTACGTTGACGGATTCTATGTGAACAGGCTCTAGGAGTAGTACAGTGAAAAATCTCTAGAGGGCCATATTTTGTTCAAAACTCCATAGAGCCAATGTTACGGAAGAAATCTCTTTCCCACGACTATGACTGGATGTTATAGAGGAGTTTCACTCTTAAATGAGAGACAGAAAGAAAGAAAGACAGATAAATCATGTGTGCAATGGAGGCAAACGAAAAATGTTCCAAATAGGTTTGTGCTTTGCAGCAGGGGAATAACAGTAAAAGATTTCACTTACCGTAAAATCTTGACTATAATACGCACACGTGTATAATACGCATGCTAAATTTTGCTCCAAATTTTTGAAAAAAAATATTCAAATTGGACTTTTTTTTTGTTGTTTGTTTGTTTGTTTTGTTTTGTACACGAGTATAATACGCACCCTCATTTTTGCGGACTAAAATGTGAAAAAAACTGCGTATTATACTCAAGATTTTACGGCATATTCTTTAAATTTATTTCGGTTCGTAATAGTTATACCTGCATAAGGCTGTTGTGTACTAACCCTATTGGATTCGCTCACCTCAATGTTAACCTGTGGAGAAATTTTGTCTACGTATTGCAGCTACAAAAATACTAATAATCCAATAAAAACGGTATTTTCAGATATCCTGAACCTGATTTTCTGCCCCTTGCAGCAAGATTCATTTTATAAATTTTGTTCACCAAAGGAATCGGTGAACGTTTAAAACACACTATACCAGATTTTCCCCCGAATAATTTAAATTTTTAAATATAATTTGCCCTTTTTTTTAACAAAACTAAAAATGCTCCAAGGTGTCAAATTTCTTTATCTATTACGGATTACAATTTTAAAAAAAATCTTTACATCCAAGTCGGTAATCATTGGACACACTTTCTCCATAGGTTAACATTGAGGTGAACGAATCCAATAGGGTAAGTACACGGCAGCCTTAATACTGAGAACGGCTTCTCAAGCACAGAATGTCCGCTTAATGTTATATATGTACATATGACTGAGTTTGCAACAACATATAAGAGTAGTTTATTTATACTAGAACTAAAAAAAAAATGCAGCCGCAAAGTAGATAAAAAATACTATCTGGTTTTACATTTTGGTCTTACGATCAGTTTGTGATCTCTTGTGTTTTCCATCGACCAGGATCTTATATAAGAAAGAAAAACCTGAACTTCCTCTTTTTTCTTAGAGTCTTATCGGGATTGGTTTATGTGTGTATGCATATTTTTAATGCAGCCTATAATCATTACGATAAATGCTACAGTTAATAAGAAAAAGAAACTTTGAACCTGCCGATTACGAAAATAAAAAAATGCGAAACACAATGAATGCAAATAATGCGTAAATTCACAACCGCAAGGTGGCTGTTTTGGCAACGCCTAGCATGACTTCTTCCTCAGAGAAAGAGGCATCTGAAAGGGCAAACGGTGATCACGGTGGAAGTAACACGTGATTTTTCCTCTTTTCGTGCTCCCAGAAATAAAAATCGTTAATAATGAAAAATAGTTAATAATGCAACTGTTTGTGGTTACGATTTAACTAAAGGCGAGAGAGCTCGTATTTAAATTGCTTTATCCCTTTTTTTTAAATCGCAGCCGTATCTTTTTTTTTTGCCTGTAGCACTGTAAGACAAATTAAGTAAAAAACCACAACAGGGCTAAATGTTCACGGGGAGTCCCGCAGATTTCACGCGACTAGAAGCTCTTAAAAGAACTGTAGTGAAAGAAAATTTTCAAATTTTCTTATCTGAATTATTCGACTTGGAATGATTCACTATTGACTCCAACTATTGACTCAAAGTCAATAGTTCCCTCATCGCCGCCCTCCAAATATATATATATATATATATATATATATATATATATATATATATATATATATATATATATATATATATATATATATATATATATATATATAAATATATATATATTTATATATATATATATATATATAAATATATATATATATATATATATATATATATATATATATATATGTATATATATATATATATATATATATATATATATATATATATATATACAGTCGAACCCCGTTATAACGAACTTCAAGGGACCAAAGATTTTGTTCGCTTTATCCGGTGGTTCGCTTCATCCGAACCGTTAAGAAAAATGCTAGAGTTCACAAAATATGTAGCTCATTAGTTGCAATGTGTATTCAATAATATCTATTAAATCTATACCATAAAATCTATTAAAAATCATCGTCAATGAATTAATCGACTAAAATCGATTACATTAAACTGACACATACTAATTAAATTACGTACAATAGGAAAACGGAGGGACCAAAATTTTCGTTCGATATATACCGGGTTCGCTACAACGTGTTCGACAGTATATATATATATATATTTATATATCTATATATTATATATATAATATATATATAGTATATATTCTATATATATATATACATATATATACATTAATATATATATATTATATATATATTATATATATATATAAATATATCTATTATATATATATATATATATATATATATATATATATTTAGATATACTAAATGAATCCTAACTTTTCGGCGGTAGGTAGAAAAATTGAGACAGGATTAGGAACAGGAATTATAACTGAGTTATTGTATTCCAATACTACACATTTGGAAGGGCTAGAGGTAGTCTAGCGGTAGCGTCGCTTCAGTGCTGAGGGAGCGCCATGCAATACCTCCGTGTCTAGGCCGGATATGGGTACGTTAAATCCGTAGTCCGGAAAGTCTCTCTATGAGATCAGAGAGAGTGGGAGAGTGTACGATCCCCCCCGCCCCCAGATGTCCTCCCTTGGGATGTTCGTTCAAAATTGAGTTGGTGCCTGGGCTCAATCGGACTCCGACCTTTGGGACGGATTTTGTGCTTTTTCTTGTTTGTTATTTACTCCACATCAAATATTAACTCTCTCAATATACAGGGTATCTCAAAGAACATTGACACATTTTGAAAATTTATACCAAAAAAAAAAAAAATGTTCACAAGGTAGGAACTAGAAATTCATATACGTGTTACCTTATATTATTAGAGTTTTTTTTTCAGTATAATCAATGAATTTCAATAAGTGCAACTTTTGTGACGCGGAGAACATCTAGTTGGTAATCATCTCAGGCGTTCCAAAATTAATTCCGTAACACATGAAGCGGGAACAGGAGGCTAAAACACAGATTCAAACAGGAGCTGCCACTTTCAGCCGTATAGCCTATTAGGACACTGGTGAATGAACCTCCAACCAGGGGGCATTAGCAACAACAACACAACACACATATTGCTCTCTCTGCTGTGAGTCGCCATTTTACAACTTTCGCTTTCACCGTAACAACTAGTGCCACCTGTTCAACTTTCTGACCACAGAAAAAAACTCTAATATATCGGCAGGGGTGTCAAACTGAAAGCTACCTTTGGCCAAACAAACAAGGTTTAACTATAGGTGGGCCGCAAAAAAAAATTCAATATTAATAGAAACGTAGGTTTATTTACCTAATACAGTATATTCAACATAAATATATGCATTTTGTTTAATCATAGCAAAAAAAAGAGTATCATAAAAAAACATATAGGAGTTCTTCCTATCTTATTAGTAATTCTCAGTCGGGTTATTTTATTACTATATTATTGTGTGCCAATATATTCGGCCGACCGCAAAAATGTTCACGAGGGCCGCAGCGGCCCGCGGGCCGAGAGTTGACACCCCTGATATACGGTAACACATCTGTGAGTTTCCAGTTCTTAACTTCTATACTTTTTTTTTTCTATAAATTTTACAAGTGTCAAGGTTTTTTTGGGACACCCTGTATATTGAGCCCGGTGATCATACCCAGAAGCGCTTAGTCGTACACCATCAGGGCTCGCTCACATATTTATGTGTGTGTGTGTTTGTTTAACAGTCAAGCGATTAAAACTGCAACATAAGCGCAATCTCAAAAGCTGTTTATTGCCTACGCACAGAATGACATAATCTAAGCTTATTACCTATTTTAAGTGATGTAACCGCTGTAAATTTTTGAATAGTCATTTCGACCGGAAGATTTTGTTTACTATATATTTGTATATATATTTGTTTTGCTTCTTGACATTTGGCTCCATAAGAGTTTAATTTATTTCAATGTCTCTGAATGATCATTCACTTTTCAACAAAGACCTTGTGATAATAATTAAAAAAAAATAAGCAATTGTTCTAGTGTTTTATTAAGTGATGCGTCTGTTTCTTAATAAATAATTTTTGGGAAAAAAAACCCCTTTTATATATACATTCATCGTATGATTAATATGCAAACAGTTTTGAAAGCAAACGAGAGTTGCGGTTTAAAAAAAAACTGAAACTCCGAGTTTTCTTTCACGGTTTGGCAACTGTCCCCGTTTCTTTATAATCGACGTGAAGCAGTCTATTCAGCAGAGGAACTTGAAAGTAGTTTCTACTAAACTTTCCAAATTTTATATTCATGATTGCTGCACTGGAAGTGCTCTTGAAGGTGTTTATAATTCTACTTTCGTGGATACGAGAGTGGAAATTATTCCATTGGTGGTAATAAAAAATGTCGCAGTTCAAAAAATATTATTACTATTCGTGGTTGAGGTTACAGTTAAGGACGATTATCTGCGTGATTAAAGATGTGGAACTTCATGGAGATCGGCAGAGAAAAGAATACAGGTTAATCTGAAGTTTAGTTTATGACCTTTCTCTTTGAAATTAAGATACCTCTCTTAATTTTAATTTATGAAACAAAAATATATTTATTTAATCGAAGTTAATATTTTTTTTCCTTAATAGATTGCGTGCGAGAGGGATTAAGCAATTGCAGGCACGCTTTAGATACTAGAATGTCTGCCTCAAGGTTAGGGGAGCAGTTATATACATATATATATATATATATATATATATATATATATATATATATATATATAAATAACTGCTCGAACCAAGTTCTTTTAAACGTTCGTTACAAAGTGTCTGTTATATAAGAAAGACAGACTTATCTTATAAGACTTCTTATAAGCAGATATCTTATAAGAAGATTTCTTATAAGACTTATCTTTTAAGACTTACCTTATACAGTCTTATAAGTAATGCAATAAGAAAGTAAGAAATGAAAATGCATAAATCTATAAAGAAATTTCAGGTAGTCTCTTCTAACGAAACTACCGCGGGGTATTAAAGTATGATTACTTACCGTTGCTTACCTCTTTTATATATATATATATATATATATATATATATATATATATATGTGTGTGTGTGTATAAAAATTTTGACGCATTTTGGTATTTTTCTGTTTAACTGTTTACTGCTTACCCAAACGATACAGACTGGGTTTGGCGCGCTGCCAAAATTATAACTCGCAATGACGGACGTTTTAGCGTCTGAAATTTTGCTTTCCGTCGGACCGTTATGAAGGAACGTAATCCTACGTTAAAAAAATGTGTTAATGTGTCTGTATGTATGTGTGTACGTGCACGTAAGAGCACCAATACGAAAGTATAAACTAAAAACCGACGTTATAGTATCAAACAGGCGTTAAAAAACAACGAACGAAGCCGTCCCAACATTATCATTAAATTGAGAACATCTTTAAAAAAATAGAGAGAAAATATTGAAAAAATTCAAATTAAACAGGCTCTGAATGGAACTTTTTCCGTCATATGTCCTAATAAACCAGTCTACACGAGTTTATTGTGGTTCTGAGCTTTTTCCTTTGCGAAATTAAAAAAAAACTGCTTTGTTTAGAATCTGTAGTGCATGTACCACCATAGCAAGGCTAGAGGAGCACGTTTCAGTCAACTTCCTTACCACAAAGTCCGACCAGTAAATACAAAACAAAACTACTTTTCTGTACTATATATATATATATATTATATGTATATAAAAATTTTGACGCATTTTGGTATTTTTTGTTTAACTGCTTACTGCTTACCCAAGCGATACAGACTGGGTGTGGCGCGCTGCCAAAATTATAACTCGCGACGACGGACGGTTGCGGAACTTGATATATTGTTTTTAAAGGGGACCTATTGCACTGAACGATAAATGCGGGAAAACAACAGATGGGGAAACATAACAAAGAAATACTATCATCGGGACTGGATGAAATAAACGACACATACGAGAAAACGATTATTCGGGGAACGATCTAACTAGGCTTCACTGTATGCATTCAAATATTACAGAATCACATATGAAGTATTTTTTAGGTATTTTGTGCTTTGGTGATAGACATAGGCGTAGCGTGCTTCTAACTTTTTTTTCTGGAGGGGGGGGGGAGGGAGGGGGCACGAATTGAATTCAGTTAGGGCCCTCCTAAGCGCATTGACTAAGCGCCGGACAGTAATTAAAATACAATACACATTATATTTTAATAATGTGTAATATTATGATTTTTTTCGATATTGAATAACAATAGAATTGATGTTTGAGTAGTATTCAGAAGTTATACAATGAGAAAAATAAATATAATATAAATAAAATGAGAAAAAAAAATATAGCATTGAATTTTTGTCATATCATTGTTAAAAACTGTGGTAAGGCTAAAGACATAATCGGAATCTCCTGTTTCACAGTTTGAAAAAGCGGGAAAAAATCAACTTTCTTAAAAGTTTTCTACAAATTTGCAATTTTAACTGGACTTCTATTAACGTTTTAATTTACTTCAAGTTAAGTTGGGGGGGGGGGGGGCACGTGACCCCCCCCCCCCGACGCTACGCCTATGGTGATAGAGGTTAGGCTTATCGGACGATAATTTATGTTATATACGCTCAAAATTACTACTGGAAGTAGACCGTCCTTTTTATAAGGCTTGGCGACATTTCCTAAAATATCTTTAAGGGCGAAACCTGCGTTTTCCTGTAATATAGCTCCATTTCAATCGGGAGAAATTCCCGCGCACTTTCAACAACGGAATCAATCATTCGTTATTCTTTACGTTAATATTCTTTTCAAACCTCTGTAGCGAGAAATTGAATGAAATATTTTTTTTTCTCTCTCCATTTACATGAATAATTATCAGTTTTCAAAGCCCCGAAATCAAACAACACGAAAGCTCCCAAGAAAAAAGGGTGGAGGAAAGCGCAGCCCGAACAATACACCTCGACAGTTAGGAACACCGTCAATTCCGCGGCCTCCAAAGAACAAAATCGACCTTCTACGTTTTTTTAAAATTCCTAACCCTTCACCACAGCGCAAAACAGTCGCGAATTTCCGAACTCACTAACGCCGAAATCAAGGCTCATTCGACATGCTTGTCGGGTGAGTCAAAACAGCCTTTAGATCACCGCTAGAGAGAAGGAAAAAAATAAACAAATAAACAAATATGTTACTACAATCGTACAAATGAACAGATAGACCAATGACAACAATGAATCGCAAACACACAGGCTTCTTTTTCGTTCATTTTTATTGGGTTTTTTTTTTCTTCTTCTTCACTCTTCGTTCACAAGTTCCAAGGGCAGTGGAGTGTGTTAGGTCACCTGGAAACCCGGATGTCGTGAAGAAATTAATAGGACTCAGAATGGCAACGGGTCTTCCGACCAATGGCGTGGAACGGTTGGACGCTTTTGAACTTTTGAATCGCGAACTTAGTTGGAGAGGAATTAGCGTCAAACGCAGATTGCTTTATTCACAGTTGCCCTTGCCGTTTCGTTTGTAGGAGGAACGGAAATTTCTTGTATTTTCAAGGGTTATCGCTTTCCCAGTTTGGTCTATATATTTTTTTAAGACTAATTTAATCGTTTCAAGTAATTCTATTATTTTGAATGCGTATTTGAGCTATCGATTACGATGAGAGCACTTTTATCCTGAAAAATGAGAGATCTGTAAAACTTACTATAGTGCTTATACCGAGTTCAAACCCAAAGACAGGGCCGGTTCCATAGGTAAACGTCTCGGGAGCCGAATTGCAATAGGCGCCAAAATGATACAGTAAAAGTACGAAATTTTTAACGATTAAAAAAAAATATTAATAGTTTAATCTAATACAGGGGTTCCCAACGGGGTGCAGGCGGACCCCTTGGGGATCGATGGAAGTTTAAAAAGGGTCTATAGTATTCCAGGGGTTCTATTTGGGGTCGACAATAAATTTTTCTGTTTAAAATTTAATTTAATTTTTAGGAATGTAATTATTAGATAATAATATCCGTTTTAATATGTATAAATATATATTTATATTCGTTAAGTTAGTTATTGTGACTATACAATGATAAGAAATTTCAGGCCAAACATTAAAAAAATTGTATTAATGCATCAAGCAAAACCACCACATTAATTAAAATCGAACATTTGTGCAATTATAATCTGTGTTTCTGAAATCTTGTTTGTATTTGTGAAATTAAAAATGAAAATATTTAAAAAATAATAAAGCATGAACCTAATGAACCACTTTTTCTAATTTTTTGTTCATATTCTTAATCAAATTGTTATGTTTAAATGCTTTAGGTGCAATTATTAGTATTATAATTATGTTGTATGCTGTGTATTATAGAGATAAATGTGAGAGGTCGATGAAGAAAATAATTCTTTTAAATGGGGTCGATGTAGGTAAAAGGTTGGGAACCTCTGATCTAATATATGAAGAAATTCATAAAAATATGCAAATAGAAGAGAAACTTTAGACTATTTTTTTTTTTGTAAACTCCTGAATTTGAGAATTAAGTTTGGAGTGCATTTTTCCAAACCTTGTTGTAGCTCGAAGAATTCTACCAATGAGGGGTGCTAACCGTAGAATCGGCCTAGCACCCCTCCCCACACCTTAACTTGAAATGAATTAGAACGTTAATAGAAGTTCAGTTAAAATCGGAAAATTGTAGAAAACTTTTAAGAAAGTTGGTTTTTTCCCATTTTTTCAAATTGTGAAACTGAAGATTCCGTTTATGTTTTTAGCCTTAACGTAGTTTTTAACAATGATATGATCCATAACAAATGTTCGATGCCATATTTTTTTTCTCACTTTATTTATATTATATTTATTTTTCTCGTTGTATAACTTTTGAATACAACTCGAACATCAATTCTATTGTTAATCAATTTTTAAAAAATCATAATATTTCATATTTTAAGGACCCCGCCAGGCAGTCAATGCGCGGCGGAGGGCCCAATGGCGGATCCAAGGGGGGGGGGAGGTAGTAGGGGCAAATGCCTCTCCCAAAAAAAGTCCGATCTATTTTTTCCATAGCCTAAAATTATATAATCGTAGACCTAATACATGATATATATATATATATATATATATTATACATATATATATAATATATATATATATATTATATATATATATATATTATATATACATATATATATATATATATATATACATATACATATATATATACATATACATATATATATACATATATGCATATATATATGCATATATTATATATATATATATATATATATATAATATATATATATATATATATACATATACATATATATATACATATACATATATATATATATACATATATGCATATATATATATATATATATATATATATATATATATATATATATATATATATATATATATATATAACACCCAAACTGAATTTAATTCGTGCCCCCCCCAAAAAAAAAAATTTAAAAACACTTTACGCTTATGACCAATCATGCTTGGGAACTAATAATGGGGGTCTCGCGGCAGACTGACCGAGACATATGCTGTATGGCACCCCAAGCCTACGGTTAAGAAATTACGGTTAGGAGATGGGCACCCCAGGCCTTGGACAACAATGGACTGTTGCGTCATTGGTTAGTTAGACTATTTCTAATAAGAGATACATGTGAAATGCATTCATTACTAACGAGTCTCTCCGGAGATTTGAAAAGGCACCGTTTTTAAAACTTGATCGGACCGGCTCTGCCCGAAGAACATGTGTCCTCATGTCAGATTTGAGTCCCGACAGCCCCCCCCCCCTCCCATCTACTAAAAATCTTGCATTTGTGTTACCATGCTGATAGAAAATCACGTTGAAAATAATATGAACTAAATTCGTTGTGAAATTATTTTTAAAATCGCTCAAAACTAAAAAACATCTTAGCCAAAAAAAGGAACACGAACATCCTATTAACCACGTTAACTACAAAAGGGTGGCAACCAGTTTCGAACTAACTAATAGTTCTTCATTAGGCTAGTAGGCATTAGGAATGATTGCCGGTAGGAACAATTTAAATTGCCCATAGAGACGAGCACGCCTAATATTCCTCAGCCCGTTGAAGAAACTAATAATTACTTCGAAACTAGTTGCCACCCTTTTATTTTTATTCTGGATAATCAGAAGCTGTGTGCTCCTGTTTTGTTAATTTATACATTCTGTACAGATCTTTCCAAGCTTCTTAATTACTCCCATTCAACATTTAAAAATCAATAAAATATTATAATATTATTAAAATTTGAATGTGATCAAGGACATGGCACATCAGATATTAGTTCAGCGAATCGCCGAACATAATATATATATATATATATATATATATATATATATATATATATATATATATATATATATATATATTATCCCTCACTAGCATTAATTATCCGATAATAATAACTGTCCACCAATTATTAACTCCATTCAATTGATTATCTGAATACACTTAATTATTGGCTTTCCCTTTATGTAATTACTTCTGTTCTGTGTGGCGCATAGCTACCGCGGGACATATTGCACCACAGATAATCACGTAGGCAAACGAAACTAATTTTCCTTTCATCTGATGTGAATCTTGGTTGCGTGTCAGTTAGAGATTGGTTATGTATTGAACCGCCGCTATCTATTTTCAATGTTCTTTGTAAATATGTAAATATCTTCCAACCATTTATATTTCTTACATTATATTAACGAATTAAATAACCATAATGTGCGCAGGTAATAAACGTATTATTCCCATCCATTGTATTGTTTGACTGGATTTGATGCTGCTCAAGCCCGACTATAAATTTTTAATCTAAGAAAGCTACCGCAAACTGTAAATGTCCTTCCTTCTGTTTCCGAATATCTTTACAAGGGTCTGCCGGAGGAATTCTTTATATATATATATATATATATATATATATATATATATATATATATATATATATATATATATATATATATATATATATATATATATATATATATATATATATATATATATATATATATATATATACCAGCATTATTGCCCGGGTAGATACAGTGGACGCTCGTTAATTCGAACTCAAAGGTTCTCGGAAAAAAGTTCGAATTATCCGAAGTTCGAATTATCCGATGTTAAGAGAAAATATATAACTTTAAATGTGTATCACTGAAGAAGTAACTCTCCTAGTATGTATAACCCCTAAAAATATATTATACTATGTTATCTAAAGTTAAACATGTTAAAAAGCAATACAGACTTACCTTAATCATAAAATGAAGCAGAAGATATGCAGTATAAAGTAAACTTTTATTAAAAATATGAATTACACTTTGGGGAAAAACTGTAAAATGGATGTTTGTTTCTGTTTATGATGCCTACATTGTTCAGCCAGCTTCTCGATTTCAAGTAAACATTTCAATTCATTTTCAGAGGAAGGTTCCATCTGAATAAATGCTTTCAGAGTTTTAATAGAGTCGATTATGGCTTTGTCCATTATGGCCTCATTAAAAATATCTTTCGGCAGGTAAGTAGAGAAAAGCCCTGGCAGTTTCCTACCGATATTGGTGCATACGTCTTCGTTTACATCAGAGCTTTGGCCACATACAGTTTGATAAGAAATATTTTGCCTTGACTTAATCGAGAAAGCCATCCATCACTGCATTTAAAATCTTCAATACCCATTCGACTTGCCAATTCATCAGCCTTCGTCAGCACTAGGGGTCCATTTATCGGAAAATTTCGAGATCTAAGATCCTGGAACCATAGCAGTAGAGCTTTTTCTAGAACTTCTTGGGACGCATTTCCCATGCGCTTTCTTCCTCTAGCAAGATTTGATTTTTCCCATGATTCTAAAATTGACTCCTTGTTTTTCAAATTAGTTGACAAGGCATTTTTTTAAATTCCATAGTCAGCTGCTAACTTTGTTTTACATTCGCCATTGTCTACTTTCTTTAAAATTTCTACCTTTGTCTCCAAAGTTAGGGTTCTGTACTTTCCACGTGTAGACATCCTGAATTTTTACACGTTCACACCACACAATGAGGAAGAAAAACTAGACCACATTAACTTGTCGGCACTGCAGTTATAACTGACGCAGCTCCCTAGAATCTGTAGTAAAGACTAGTTTTTCTGAAATTCTAAGAAAATCGATCCAAATAAAGGAAAATTGCTTTTTCCGTTTAGCAGTAATAAGAAGGACAATAGCTACTAACGTTTAGCGGACATGCAATAGTCTAGGAATGCAGGCATGCGCCTCTTTACACAGAAAAGAAATTTTGACACACAAAATAATAAATACAGTGTGTATTTTCTCCATTAAACGAGGAAAAATAATTTTTTGTGTCAAATTTTTAGTTCGAATTAACCGAAGTGATAAAAATTTAGTTCGAATTAATGAGATATTTTTTAACATTAACTCCAATACAAGTTTTTTGGGGCCTTTGAATTAGTTCGAATTAACCGAAAGTTCGAATTAACCGAGTTCGAATTAACGAGCGTCCACTGTATATAGATATAAAATTTTTCATGCATTCCATCAAAAAAAATACTGGGCAGCACCCCACCCTCCGCTGCACCCCCCCCCCTTCCGCTCTTCATGTTCATCTGGCCAGACAGAATGCGCTTAGCGAGTTTCTACTGAAATGATATACAAACAATAAGAACGAAACTTTGAGCCTGCGGACCATCGTCTGATTATACGTCTGATTTTATTGAGAATTAATAACAGAGTGTTGTGGGATTCGCACGTTTGGATTGAATACGTTTACTGTTTAATTAGAATTAATTAGATTTGTTTGATCCACTGTTTTATTAGAAATAAGTTTTATAATTTACATTTGCCTTTATTTTTATTTTTCCCTTAAAAACGCAGTTTTTTTCCACATCATCCAAGAGATAAAGTGCAAGATGCGTTATCCCCTTTATTTAATCAAAGTAAGGCGGGATTCCGCATGAAGCCTAGGCTCAAAGTTTCTTTCTTCCTTATTGTTTGTATATCATTACAGTAGAAACGCGCTAAGTGCATTCTGTCTGGCCAGATGAACATGAAGAGCGGGGGGTGCAGCCCAGTATTTTTTTGATGGAATGCATGAAAAATTTTATATCTATATATCTACCCGGGCAGCGCCGGGCAATCATTCTTTAAAAGTAATTTCATTAATTTTCTTAAGCCTTAATATAACTAATGGACTAATAGTTAGGAATTAAAGTTATGTGTCGTTAAGTTTCTCTGTTTAAAGAGCTTTTCCTCCCACTGCTTAAAAATCCCCAAAACTCTAAAAGATTTATCTTATATGATTTCACGGAATAAGTAATTCAAATACATATCGTATGTTAACTCTGTTTCGCGAACTTAGGGGAAAAAAACCTGTAGAACTCTTAAAATTCTTCCCATTTTATGATCCTCAAACGAATAATATATTTAGATCAACAGAAGACGTCCAAAAACTGGCCATGGGATAGAACTTAATTTTTCTTTTTTTTTCCAAACTTTATTAAGTTCTATTAGATTGAACGCCATTGTCTAAAATTGTCTGAAGCAGCGGTTCTCAACCTTTTTAGACCCACGACTCCATTAAACGTAAGAAAAATAAAATAAACACTTCGTACCCCCCCGTCACCTCCATACCAACTCTCTGACCAACCCTCTTGTCTCCCTTCACATCGAATTTCACTGATAACGAAGCTGGTTGTGGTGAAGGGACTGTATCCACATTTAAGTGGTACGAGCACATCTTAGGGACACAAAAATCATTAAAAAATTAATTTAAAAAAAACTAATTGGGCCCAAAATTTCGTTTTTGCTGCGTTAAGTTTCTCGGGTCCTAAAGATTAACTGTGCCAAATTTGGTCCCGGTGGGTGAAACAGTCTATGATTCTATAGCGGACAAACAGACAGACGAGCTCTTTTATATACACTGCTCAAAATAATTAGGGGAGCACATGGTTTTAGTTAAATTACGCAAATACTTACACTGATAAGTAACATAAAATAAATCACCCATAATTTAAAGCCTAGCAGGAAACAGAAGAAGAAAACTTCATATGCAAATCAAAGTTCATGACGTCAAAAACCAGAAAAAGAACATAAGGGCGGAAATCGGGATGTTGCAGAAACGTCTGTTTCACTGCCTTAACTGTGAAATTCGATTGCTCAGTTATTCTTTTTGAGAAAAGGTGACTTGAAAATGTCTCAACAACGTCATTTACCGTAATCCATGGCATGGCGTATTATAGGCAGACTTGAATCCGGGCAAACACAACGTAGTGTCGCGGACGCTGTTCGAGTCGCCAGAAGTGTCGTTGCAAGGCTGTGGAATCGATTCCAAGAAACAGGGAATGTTAGACGTCGACCAGGGCAAGGTCGACCACGCGCCACTACAGCAACTTATGACCGGTATATACTGTTAACAGCTCGTCGAAACAGAACAGACAATGCTACTCAGCTGCAAAGACAGTTGCTCTTGGCAACAGGACGAAGGGTGTCCAACCAAACAATACGAAATAGGCTTCATCAGGGAGGTCTCTATACACGTAGGCCAATGGTCTGCATTCCGTTGGCCTCACGCCATCGTGCGACCCGAAGAAGATGGGCAGCTGAACATCGAGATTGGGAGGAACATGATGAAAGCCAAGTGCAGTTTACAGACGAGTCCCGATTCAGTCTGGAGTGTGACACCCGACGTGTTTTGGTATGGAGGGAAAGGGGCACTCGAAATAACCCCACATTCGTTCGTAAAAGGTCACAATACAGACGAGCTGGTTTTGTGGTATGGGGTGGAATCAGCATAGGTGGACGTACGGACCTGCATATCATTCGGAATGGTACTTTGATGGCCCGAAGGTATGCAGACGAGATACTGAGACCTCATGTCATACCTTACGCTGCAGCCATTGGAGATTCCTTTGTTTTCCAGCATGATAATGCCAGACCGCATACAGCTCGTCTTAAAAATCTTGCATCATTTCTAAACAATACTACATATATATATATATATACAGTGGAATCTCGATCGATCGTTTTCGGATCCATCTTTTTTCCGTATGTGTCGTTCATTTTATCCAGTTCCAACGATCATATTGCTTTGTTATGTTTCCGTATCTATCGTTTTTCCGCATTTATCGTTCATTTCAATCAGTCCCTTGAAAAACGATAGATCGAGATTCCACTGTATACATAATGTAAATTTCTTAATATGAAAATTACTATGTAAATTACTTAATATGAAACAAAAATGAGTAAATAAATTTTAGGCGCTAAGCTGCTCACAAATATATTTATGATATATAGATATTTAAAATTAAGATGACTAAAAGGGGCAGATGCGACCATTTAATACTACTAAAACCTAAAACAATATAGACGTATAAAAATAAGCAGAACGGAAGTGGAGGTGGTATAGTTGATGATGGGGGGGGGGGGGGGGGGTGAACCCCCAACCCCGATTAAACATGTTTTTTGCCACTATTCTTCTAGTAATTATGTTTTAGATTGCTCTATAATTAAAATTTTATGGTTTAAGTTATCAGTTTCATCTAAAAAAAATTTTTTCTTCTTCATATTTGTATCTAACTGTCTTGGTGTTATAGCCGACCTCCGGGAGTGTTGCCTGGCAAAAAACATGTTTAACCGGAGTTGGGGGGTCACAACCCCCCCTATCATCAAGTATACCACCTCCACTTCCGTTCTGCTTATTTTTATATGTATATCTTGTTTTAGGTTATAGGAGTATTAAATGGTCGCATCTGCCCCTTTTAGTCATCTTAATTTTAAATATCTATCTCTCTCTCTCTCTCTCTCTCTATATATATATATATATATATATATATATATATATATATATATATATATATATATATTCTTCGAGAAAATTATTGCTTTTGAATAATTCCATGCTGTCTTCCCCATAGGAAAAAAGAAAAATACATAGTCTTTCATCAAATTTTAATTCTTCTCTTTAGTTCACAGTCGTTGAGAATGCGATTGGTTCTGGCTGATCGGAACCTTTTGGTTATCTTTTGCTTCTGGGAGACTCAAGACGCCGGATTTTGTAGTTTAAAGCCGATTCCAAATGGTTACAAACGCCCATGTAAATTGCGAGTTTCGAAGCCATTCGTTCTACTGGTTGGAGTGGTACACAGGAGTTTTGTCTGAGGGAGGTACCACAAATATTTTTGTAAGTCAAGAATTTTATTTTCTAGAATGGAAGAATCTAATGCCAATAAGTTTTTCTAATATTATTTAAGTTATATTATAAAAATATAAAGAGGACTTAGAAAACCAATCAGGTCATTGTACATATTTTTTACCGTAACATAAAAGAAATACGTTAACTAGTACTAAAAATTTCTTTTAGGGACACTTCGTTATGAGAAGATTGAAACAACTGCTTTTACTTGATTTATTAAAAAAACCAATGGCCTAGTTTTCTAAGTTTATTCCTTAGTCTTATTCTAATATTTCAGTCACACGTTTTTGCCTTTTTCTTTAACACATATTGTTTATTTTCTGTTATTAATATTTATTAGAATTAACGATTTTGAAATAATCGAAAGTCGAAGCAAATTGGAATATGCTTTGATTTCTGAGTAAACGTGTTTTGTATATATATATATATTTTTTTTGTAATTAAAGAAATTGCATTTTAAGGGACTAGATACCTTTATTTTCGGGGAGCGGAGTCCCGCACACTTCAGCTAAATCCCCCTTCAGTGTGTTTTTGTATCTTTCACAACTGTATTAGTTAGTCTCCGTGTAGACAATATTTTACGTGGAATATACTGTATGATTATTCTTATACAAGAGACCGGCTTAGTCATTGCGGGGCCCGACTGTTGAATTTTCAGCAGGACCCTTCAAAATACTAATATACATTAAATAATAAAAATATAACGTAAAGCATGAAAGACAAAATATGAAGGCGGTCATATTTTTTATATACATTTATGAGAAAACAATAAACTAAAATGTAGCTAGAATACAAGAATTTTATTAACAGTACAAAAAATTTTCAAACAAATTTTTCTAGATTGTCTTTATCAGAGAAATTATTTATGATTTGATCCAATTTAATTTTTCTCGTTTCTTCATGGTCTGCAGAAATTATTGCAAGGCTGTTAAGTCTCTCCTATATTATTTACCTCAGGTACGTTTTATATAATTAGTCTATAATAGATTCTCTCTCTACCCTTCCAGAAGCCACGGTTACAGGAATTATTAGAAATAGCCTTTAAAGTTATAAATACACTTGGAAAGCCAGTAGCTCTGTCATTTGTAGTAAGGAATTGTAGAATTTTTACAGGATTTCCGAAGGAAAAATAGGTTTTAATGCTTCCGTTTCTTCGAGCTATGTACATCTGCATGTTTTACCTTCGTTTGATCGTTATTCTGAATCAGTTTTACATCTGATAAGGTAATTTCCTTTTAGACAGTTTAAATGCTTCTTTCGGTCCCTTGTTAACACGGGACGCCATGAATCCCATAGGTCAAATCGGCTACAGTCCGGCCCTGCTTATACAAAGAATATGTATCTTTCTAGTAAGGATGAATTGTAAGATCACTTTACGACGTTAATAATCCTAGATAGAATCCTTAATAATCCTTTTTCCTTGGAGTTCATCGCTGCAAAATATCCAAGTGTCGAATGGCTGCATATTTATACTGATGGTTCTGCAACGGAGAGTGCAACTGGGGCCGGTCTCTACTGTAAGGGATTCTCCGAGGAATTTTATCCCGTGGTCTCTAATGCCACAAACTTCGATGCTGAAATCGAAGCCATAAAACGAGCCATTCTAAACTTACTAAATCTATGTACTCTACGTAAGAAAGTTACTTTCTTTATAGACGACTCTCAGTCTGCAATTTCGGCTATAACTTCACATGCAATAAGTAATTCCTACCATGTGGAAGAAACTAAGAAGCTTTTTAACCAAGCAATTTCTATAGGCTGGAAAATTGTCCTTCAATGGATTGTTAGTCACTGCGAGATTCCAGGAAACTAATAGACATCCTTTGCAAAAAAAAAAAACGGATGTAACTTGCGGCAGCCACACTTTACTCTGTCCTACCAGCAAATCCCAAAATATAAATTACAAAGGTCCCTTCGATATCACTATGCTGAAGTTGTGGTGGGTAAAGCATGGAGTTCATTGCTGTGTTCTCCACTTCCCATGAACCTTCCTCTCTCGGTCTTCACTGCTAATTTTAGACTTTTGACTGGACATGACTTTTTACAGGATCACCTGTGCCGTATTGGCGTGGTAGATAGCCCTGGCTGTATCCTGTGTTCTTCAGGCACTCTTATGGGTTTTACTCATTTGACAAGCTGTCCTGGGCTTTCTTTTTTGAACTATCGTCCTGACAACTTTCATAACAAGGCTAACTTTTCTTGCTGCCAGAGGCTTATGGCCGATGTGGTTGCTGCCCCGGCGTAGGAAAAAATAAATAAATAATCCTGGATAATGCTTTGTTTTCTCTTCGTTATTTTTCTCTTATGATTTACGCTAAAATTTGAATGAACTTTTGGCTGTCTCTGGAACTTGTAGTCAGCAAAAATAAGTCAAGTACAGGAATCCTAAAGTTTTTGAAGTTTAACCGATCACTTTAAACTTTTCCTTACGGGGTGGAATAGCTTGTATCCCAAGAATGCTGACCCAAGAATGAATATATATATATATATATATATATATATATATATATATATATACACACACACACACACACACACACACACACACACATATATATATATATATATATATATATATATATATATATAACCCCCTAAATGGCCGTTCTTACAAGAGGGGTATGAAATTTCCCGTCCTAAAAAGGGGAATCTGAAAAATGGGCGTAAACTAAAGGATAAATCGGGGTCCAATCGGTCACTTCGAATCATAAATAAAAATATCTTAATCGCTGTAGCAGCAATTTTTCCCCATTATTTTTTTTTCCCGTGGACTTACAGACTCGAGATAGGAACAGGCTTCTCCGGTAGTTAAAACCTGCTCTTAAAAGAGGGAACCAGACGATAAAACCCACCCACCCCGTTCTTTACTTTCGATTTCGGACAGCATAATGATCTATTATGTATAGTGTAGTTAATTTTCCTGAATTTTTTTTTCTCCGGTTTACACTTTGCAGAAACTATTTGAGGTACAATGTAAATACCTTGAAGCAAAATGTTTATTTCCTTCAACACCTGTCTAAATCTCTGGATGACTGGATGCCTATTTTTAAGTCCGCTGCGGTTTGGAGGCAGAAGAAAATCGTGTTTCTAAAAGTAACCATCCTCACCACGAGGTTGGAAAACCCTCTAGTTAGTTAGAGAACAGACGGTGTGGCAGCAACTACTCGTTAATCAGAGACCGCTGTTTGCTAATCTTGGAGATCAAATGAAGACACAGCGAGGCGCAAAAGACAAGGAGTGTTCTGAATGAAACGGGGAAAAATCTGTGGTGGGTACTGTGACATGAGCGGCTCCACTCCAGAGTTTTTTTTTTTTTTTTTTTTTTTTGGGGGGGTGGGGGGCAACATCGGCTCTTAGGATTATATATATATATATATATATACATATATACAGAGGCTGTTCACACATTTTGTAGACGATGTATATTGTATTCACAAAACTAAATTACATAAAATTCTTGTGTTTTAAATGTTCTATTTGACATCCCTTATTCTGAACTATCTTTCGACACCGCAATTTCCAGGATAATAATGCCTTTTGAAGTGTCAGAAGAGGTATTCTATTCCATCCCTCCTGAACAGCTTTCCAGAGTCCTGTAAGGGTTTTGGGACGACGTTTGGATAATGCAGATTTTAAAAGTCCGAAAGCACAAAAATCCATAGGTGATATATCGGGAGATTTAGTAGGGATATCAGTGAAGGGTTATGGCCTTGATACCAGTTTTTTGTTCCATTTCTTTTAGGAAATTTACAGTGGATTTTGATGTGTGACTGCTAGCTTTGTCCTGATGGAGTCTCACAGATTGATGGCACTGTGGGTAAAGCGATGGTATTTAATTCAGAAAAATTGGCGATAAAATATGTTCCTGATAGTATTTGGAGTTAATCTTGACATTTTTTTCCACTCTCTTTATTTTTAACTTGCCATTATAAGAAAAACCAGCAACAATCATGAATCCCTTAGAAAAACTTTCTTTCGATTCTTTGAACCATGTACTTAAATTTTGTTCTCCCCTTTTATTATAATAAATGGCTCTTTTTTTGTTGCAATCATTTAAATACACCCATAATTCATCTATTGTGACAATTGTTTTCCGTTTTTCTTTGGATAAGTGTTTCTCATATAGAATTCTGCAGAGTGTCCTGCGTTCAGCGATATGATTTGGAAGAAGACGATGCACATTGCGTTTTTTCGCTTTCTTAAGATTTAAATCAACGTTTATCATTTTGTTTACAGTGGACACCGAGCATTTTAATGATTTTGCAACTGTACTTTGACTAGGGGGATTTTCTTTTAACATTGAACAACGTACCTTTGCAATAGTCGAAGATGTCCGTTTTTCCCTTGGATACTTGTTTGGAATTTTTGTCCCACTTGAGGCTCCAATTTGACGTTTTTTTCCTTTCTTGTTGACGATATTACCTACCGACGCTTTAGATATCACAAAACCATGACTCTCACATCGTTTTTGGATAACGGAGTATACATATTTCTCTTCGGAAAGAGCATAAATGTAGCCTTCGAACCACTGCTTTGTTAAAAACGCCATTTTGAATAAAAACAAAACTTTCAAGCCGCAGATTATAATTTTTCACTTTTAAAAACATAGTACAATTGCAATTATTTCTTTTGCAGCAAACGATTTTTTATTACTGCTTACCAAAATCGTGTAAAAAATGTGCGAACAGCCTCTGTATATATACATATATATAGTACATACATATATATATATATATATATATATATATATATATATATATATATATATATATACATACATATATATATATATATGTATGTGTATATATATATATATATATTCACATATAAGACATAAACATCGTCTCATTTTAAATTAAACTCATTTAGTATTAGGTTTACGATTATATAATTTCAGGCTAAGAAAAAAAATTACGCCGGGCTTTTTTTTGTGGGGGGGGGGGAATTGCCCCTATTGCCCTCTCCCTGGAGCCGCCATTGTGCCGTGAACTGTTCACGTAGACCAATTATTAGACCACAATTGCAAAATACTGGATACACATACCCTGCTTTACTATTAGAGGGAAGAACGTTTTTAATTATCATCTCATATTTTTTTAGGAAATATTTCCAGAGAGCTCGTGTTATTAACCCTTCAGCGGGCGCACCAATTTTTGGTACACCAGCAGGCGCGCGTTGCACAAAGTGCAACGTCTCTTTGAACCATGATTATTCCTTTTGTAATAAACTTTTTATTTTGAAATTGAAAACCATGATTCTGAGTTTTATGACAAATTTTAAAATGTTGATAATATTGAGATATATTTATAATTAAAGGCCAGAGAATGCAGATAGAATTCGCCTTATTTCAAAACTGCCCGGTTTGTTGGATCTAAGGACAATTTGCGAATTGTTTCCTATTATGTCCAAAAACCTAAAAAACAATGATATTGTCCATCTTCGTGATATGCGGAATACCGAGTAATAGCTGCACATTTGATCGACTCCGTCAACTCCTGCTTTTGTCGCATTGTAATCCAGTATAATCGCCGGTTTACCACGGTTAAATCACGACTAACAATGAATGGGAAGGAATACAAGGGTCAGAAAATCAGACCTGCATCAAAGAGGGTGTAGCTATAAATAAAAACTGCTTAGAACATCCAAACCTTACATATAAAAACAAACCATTCAAAATTACGAAAATGTTGCACTTTATACATGAGCGCGCCCGTTGAAGGGTTAATAATGTGAAAAGAAGGAGAGAGAGAAATAGTTAAATGCTGTAGTATGTTCTTGAATAAATTAACATAATTGATAAAAAAAATTTAATATGAATTCATTTTCTACTTTACGACATTCTCCACTGTTAGCTGAAAATGAAACGAACGACTGAAACTTCTTCCAACTTTCTATAACAGCTTAAATTATTTAGTAGTTTAGAGAACTAAAAAAAGTCAGGTATTTAAACTTCACAACACTTCATTCAAATGATATGCCACACACACGTATGCATACCTGTGATATGATTTCCTCTCGAAGGGAAATTGCAGAGTATTTATGTAATATGCCAAGGAAGTAACAACCTGTAACCGTTAGGATTCAAATCTCTAGTTTCCTCTATGATAATATCCCATCCTCTTACAGGAACCGGGTGCCGAACCCGGGTCCCTAAACATAGGTACTCTACAGCAGTGCTCCCCAACCTTTTAATCGCCACGGACCGGTCAACGTTTGATAATTTTTCCTCGGCCCACAGAGAGGGGCTATGACAGCAATTTTAATTCATAATCTTGAAATGTTTAATAAACAATAAACTAATTTAAAATAGTTACAAGATTTCTTCTGTTACAAAGGCATAAATCACACAAACCCGACAAAGTCGCACTAACCCGAGAGAAATACACCACAGTAAATAAAATGGAAATAATTTAATGTTCCTTAAACGCGGCCCGGTACCATTTGATCCACGGACCGGTACCGTTCCGCGGCCCGGGGGTTGGGGACCACTGCTCTACAGGATGATCCTTCCTGGCGTTTGGAATACGTTCCGGTTCCAGTGACTGCCCTATCACGGACTTTCCAGTTTGAAGCCAACGAAACAGGATGTTTGGCTGTACACATATTTATTTATTTAATTTCATTTAGTTATTAGACGATGCTGATTGTTTTTCCTATGATGTATATCTCACATGATTCCCAACGGTCCATCATTCCTTTTTTCAGCGGTAAGGTTCTACTATAACGACCGCTCTCCAGGACTACGATTAAACCTCACCCTCCAAACCCGAAAGCGGTTTTTTTTTTACCGACTGAACTTTCCCGGCGATGTGAGTCAGGGGAATTTTCAGTGATGTGTCAGCTTTTTCTGAAACTATTAGAACGAATGTAGTCTTTTAAATTTGGAATCTTTTTTGATTTTGCTACACTACTTCGGGCGTCTTTTACATAAAAGTCCAACACGCTGGACAGTATGAGACGTACATCTTTCAACTTTAGATGGCCTCTGTAATTTCAAGTTGTTTAATTAAACCACTTGATCACTATGTCTAATTTATTTATATTTCGTCGAGGGGTAATTAACGTGTGTAAATGTGATCACATGTAACAGCGATCGGCTACATATGTGTTATAAAAAAATATATACGTATAAACTTGTAATAAAATAACTAAAAGCAAAAAAGCTCAAAATTATTATGATTTTAAATTTGTTCATCTCTCTCTTTTTTTTTTTTCACATTTCGTGAAAACGGGGAAGCACTAATGAAATGAAGCAAAACTAATTAAATTTTAAAGTAAATTAGGTTTCATGAAAGCTGATTTGATTTTTTTTTTTTTGCTGTTCAGTTGATTGAGTCCAAAATCGTATTTCTTAAATCACTCCCAAATTCGTTTTGATTTGTCTTTTAAGAACAAAACTTTTGATTTGCTCATGTGTTGATTTTGTCACGATTTTGATCGACTACAAAGTGTTGCTACTTTATTTTATTTGTTTCTTTTTTGAATAACTTTATCAATTTTTAATTCTTGATTTCAGTTCTTGTCCCAGATATTTTCTTCGGGTTCTAACAAGTTTACGGAGAGGATTTTGTCGATTAAGGACAATTATACACCAAAATCTAGAATCGAAAGCTCATTACAGGGGATTTGGGACTCGTGGTTTTGGTCGAATTTGTGAGAACTTTGTAATATTTTTGTGCTCAAGATCTCTAATTGTATGTTTAAATATTGTCAAAGGAGCTGACTATTCTTATTAGCTGTAAGATTGGCCATTTTGAAAAAAAAATTTTAAATTTCCGCAGGTTAAGTTTTTGTAAAGATCTCAAATTACGTTTTAAGTATCTAGAGACATTTACATCTGAAAAAAAAATCAGGTAGTCTCTTCTAATGAAACTACCGAGGATTATTAACGTAGAATTACTTATCGTTGCTTACTTCTTTTGAGTGTATATATGTATGTATGTGTTATGTATATATGCATCTATATATATGTACGTATATATATATATATATATATATATATATATATATATATATATATATATACATATATGTATGTCAAAATTTTGACGCGTCTTGGTATTTTTTCGTTTATCTGTTTACTGCTTGTCCAAGCGATAGACTGGGTTTGGCACACTGCCAAAATTATAACTCGCGAGGACGGATGGACGGCCGGTTTTAGCATCTGAAATTTTGCTTTCCGAAAGACAGTTATGGAGGAACGTAATCCTGCGTTTGTAAACGAACTACGTTTTAAAGGATCAAAACAATGCTACTGATGTATACAAACCCTGTTTAAAGTTGTGAGTTTTGAGACAATGTTATAGTACTAATTAAAATTATCTTTTAGGCTACATTTTAGTGCTGGGAATCTCTAAGTACATTTTAAAATATTAAAACATTTATTTACGTTTATTATATTTACGTTGCTACATTTACTAATTACCTTCTGAAATATTAAGACTACCTTTTAATTCTCAATATTAAATATTAAGAATAATATTATTGATATGTGATTTATTACAAAGTGTTTATTAACAGAGGGTTTGGAGGTCACTGTACTGATGGAGTTAAAAAATTGCTTTGCAGGTTACAAATGTTTGCATCGACGACATTATATTATGTTTTGACCCTCTGCGGACGAGTCTTTTGAGCTGGCTTACTGGTGGGTCGAAGCATTTATTAATATGAAGCGAAATCATGAATGGAATAAGAAATTTTGTGCCAAGTGTAAGAGATAAAAAATTATTTTTAATGCAAATTTTACTGATGTTATTTCAGACTGATGACATAACAGATGATTTATGACATTTTAGTCATTAAATACAAATAAAAATCAATAAGGATGAGGAAAACCCCCAAACACCCCCCAAATGCATAGACTTTTCATCGCAATAAACGAGGCATCCAACCTAATAAGTATTATGCCGCATATATTGCGGCATTCGCACACAAACGGTTAATATATAAGGTAAAAGATTATATATATATATATATATATATATATATATATATATATATATATATATATATATATATAATCTGTGGTTTGGTATAGAAAGTGCCTAAGTCAGTTTTCTCCAAAAGTTTTCCTTCAGTTTCTTATGTCTCTTCCAAAAGATATTATTTTCAATGTAAGAAGTACCTAAATCTGCCTAATGCTTTAAAAATGTTTTCTAAACCATTGTACAGACTTGGTGTATAACTACATTGTGTAACAGTGAACTGGGTTTTGATGGCTGCAATAAAATGCTCTCATTTCACTGTAATCTGAGAAAGTAAACAGTGAACTCCATAACGCGCAAGTGGTGAAGAGTTATACCTGTTTACAGTTATTATAAATTTATTTAATTTCTATGTGATATACAGATTTCAAAAAATCACTATCAGTCACGTGAACTCCCTTCCCAACCCAAACTCCCGAGCCGTGGGGTCGAGGGCAGGCTATCACCGTTATTTTCACCCACAGAAAATCGTCTGCTCCTGTTTTTTTTTTCTTCTTTTCCCTTCCCCCTGAGCACGGGATGATCCTCGCTACACATCCCTTTTTTTCGAACACGCGGAAGAGAGAGAAAGCATCGCATCTCCCATCTGTTGCTTCCCCCCGGGTTCCCACGCATAAAATTCTCCTCGCCCCTCGATCTTCTTTTTTTTTCTTCTCTCTCCTTCTTTCTGCCTCGTCTGAGGGGTGTGGGGTGGAGCACAGGTGGGTGAATGACAGCGCAAAGGCCAGGTATACAAGCCGCAGTGTCGCATGGTCATTTCTGTGCCGCGGCTCGACGGAGGTGGTGGGAAAATGTTGGTTACTGGGTGGAAATGATAGCCAACATTTCGATAATCTGGTAAACATTTTTTATAGTTTATGGAAGAATTTTTTTTTTTATGGGAGGGTGTTAGCCGGTGGATCCCGCATTCTTCGAGGGGAAGGGAACATTTTAGTGCGGGAAGAAAACAGATCGGGCGGAATTTATGAGCAGCGCAGTTCTCGTTTTATTGCCTTAGGTACGGTCAGGGACATCGGGTATTGCTTTGTCTCTTGCCAAGCGCTGTCAGCTATCTCCAGTCGTCATCAGGCAGTTCTGGATCGAATTTAAAGTGCCCGGGTCAGCGACCTACGATCTTTGGGTCATTGGAGGATCCGTGGTTACAGTTAGGTGGGATCGCGGAAGGTTTATGTAAGGTACGTGAAAATATTTGAAATTTTTTTTATTTTTTTAAATATAAATTCTGTTTTTAAGCGACCTTGAAGGCCAAAAATCAAGCTCGGATATAATGAAAAAAAAAATTTAACGAGAGAATAAGCTGAAATAATATCAATGGGATAATGAAATAATATCAATGATATATATATATATATATATATATATATATATATATATATATATATTTCTTTCCCTTCCCCCTACATACATACATACATACATATATATATATATATATATATATATATATGTATGTATGTATGTATTCTGTTCCCCCCTTGGAGCCGCCGTTGAATAATATGAGTAAGAAATCGACTAGAACAATTCTCTAGGAAACAAACTCTTTTCCGCATCTACATAGAAAGCTATTCGATTAATGCCGGGTAGAATGAAATTCTTCCTAGAGATAATCGTCTCATTTGTAGTTTATATTAAACAGAAACTCCCTGATATATGACCACTAAGACTAATAACTAATTGTACTTAACCCTCTGAATCAATGTGTTGCACATCTACAACATACACAATTAGGCGTTGTCATGTCAACGTCCAATTTTCAATCAGCTCTTGCTTCAGATATGCTACAAATATCAGTTTTGCAATAATTTTTTGCTATTAAGTGATGAACTTTGAGTTTTAATTTTTATACTCTTAAAAATGACGTAATCTTATTTTCAAGTAATTCATTTCTCAAATCGAAAACATTGCAATGCAAAGAAATAAAACTAAAGAATGCTAATTTATAATAGATGTAAAATGCTAATATAAATAAACTATCTATAATTATTAAAGTATGACCATTGTGTATCCTTTTATAAGCATTTCTAAAATATATCTGCAGCATTACAGGAATCACAGGGGTAAGTTTTGCTCTAAAAAGATTTGCATAGTAAGAAATGAGGAAATAAATTTATATATTTTTACCAAATAGTCGTAAAAACAAACTTTAAAAACTTCCCAGTGATATTACAATAGTTGTAATTTGACTTCAAATTAAGGTGTAGGGAAAATTCTAAACGGAAAAAGCAGATTCGGTGAATTAAATTTTAAAGCTATTCCATGGCTTACCGACTGATAATGATATTTTAAAAATATGCGCCCTTGAGAACGAACAATTTAAAATTTTTAAACATAACACAGCAGTAGCTTGAGATATTTCTTTTCATACGCCTAGCAGGTTCCAGTCTAAGGTGCAAGATTTTGGGCGTGCCTAAACTGATGTGAAAAACGAAAGATGTGAAAAATATTTTTCCCTTATAATTAAATCTTTAAATACAGTTAAATCCTTAAACAGTCAATGTCCTGTCCTTTGTTGATTTCGAATTAAATATTGCGAAAATGACGCCATTGTGACGTGAATGTCTCTTGTCAAACACTATCAATTTTCTACAACAGACTTTCACACGCAGTCCTGGCTTGAAGGAATAGTGCGCAGGTCAGCAACCTATGATATCAACCTATGATGACTGATGGACGGGGGTGCACAGAAAACGGATAATTCGGTGGCGGATAGTACTAACGGAACCTGCCCCCCCCCCCCCCTCGTATAAACCTTGTTCAGACGAACAGCATTCTAACATAAAATTTATACAAAATATATGCTCTAAAATAAAGAATATACAATGGACATCAGTTTTATGACATGCAGAAATTTCGCTGAGTTCTAAAATGACGTCATAAGGACGTAGTAACGACTCACAACGTTCCTAAATACTAAGGGACTCAATCAACCAATGAGCCTAGCGGTTCGTTGCAAATATACGTCATAATGTACGTTTTACCGCTTAAACACTCGCTCACTCTTGTATCCCCCCTTACAGGGCTGAATGGGTGTGGCTTCCTTTTTTGTGCAATCTTTTGGATACCACAAGGGTCGGAGTCCGACTTCTGCCCTGGTGCCACCGCAATTTAGGTCAAACTAGGGGTCTCGTACCCTCCTCCTAGCACCTACTAACCTCACGGAAGGACTTTCCGGGGTACAGTTATGTTTGCAACCATTTTGTAATTATCAGATATTTCGAAGCTCCGAATGACAGACGAACACTTATTGCAAAAGCGGGTTTGGGGTACTTTGTTTAGACGTAAGAGATTTGTAAATACTGCAATAATAAAAAAGAGCTGTAATTTTTTTAAAAATCACCCAAGAATGGGTTCCGACCGAATTGGCTAGGGAGCTGGCATTCGTTACCAAAGCCTGGGGGATCGAGTCTCTCTGTTGGCATGGATGTTTGCATGGAAGTTTGAGGTCGACATGAAGCTGTATGTCCCGGATTAATGAGACCTCGTGTACAAAGAAAATGCTCGTAACTCTTTCAACCAACGAGCTAACCAACCAACCCAAAAATGGTAGTGGTGGATGGTGCAGTCATGATCCCTTTCGTTCCTCACCCTAGATTCCCTGTTTCAGGTCCACAGAAATTTTTTATATATAAATATAAATAAATAAATAAATAAATAAATAAATATATATATATATATATATATATATATATATATATATATATATATATATATATATATATATATATATATATATATATATATATATACAGTTGGCTCTCTGTTTAACGACGCTCTCTATTTAAAGACGATATTTCCCAGTCCCAGCCTCTCCGACGTGATGGGAAATGTTACTTTTTCGCAAATTCTGTTTAAGGACGATCTCTACTTAAGGACGATTTTTCACGGTCCCTTGAAAGTCGTTAAACAGAGAGCCAACTGTAAATATATATACATATATATTCATTCTTGGGCCCGTATTTTTGGGATACATGCTATCCCACCCCGTAAGGAAAAGGTTAACTGCTTGCACGGCGAATAACAACTGAGAAAATTCTTGATTTCAATTCGATCGAGCATTTTCCTGGACGGAAGTAATTGAGCGCGCAGACGCTCTTTAAAAACGCACGCCTGCTTAAAGACCAAAAACACTTTTCCTCCATCCATTGTAAGACACAGATCTCTGCCTCTCCATTTTTTTTCTTCTTCTCTTCGTTCCATAATTTCGAATTCAAAATATTCTCGTCGACGGAGACAAGAAGAAAAAACAAACAAGCAAGCAAGCAAAAAGCCCGTATATCCGAGCAAATTGCGCTCCGGGCGTAGGCAAAATGTTCTTGTTCGGGAAATAAAAAGACGCTTAGGAAATGACCCACTTCAAATTACGCTCTGCATTTTGATGCAAGTTTGAGCAAAAAAGAAAAGGGGAAAAAAACGCTCAACCCCCGAGCGATTTTCGTCCGGGGCTCGATTCGACACTTTTCGACGCGAAAGCCTTTGCTGACCGCAACTAAGAGGAAAACTAACTGGCCACAACAGATACATCCAGATTCGTTTCCATTACATTACTCGATAGGTAAAGGGATTTATTTATTTATTTATTTTTGAACCTCAGATTCGTGGGATGGTGGAGGAGCGATTGGTTTAATTTTTCTTTCCGGGTATTTTTTTTTCTTTTTTCTAGTTTTTCCTTTTAAAGGTCCGACGTAGATCGTACAGGGATAGGTATTGCCGGGTGTAACCCCCAGAACGTTTAACTTCTGACCTACATACATTTAATAACACGAACATTAGGTAATGGCGTAGGTGAGCGTTCAAGAGCCTTCCTTTTTCTCCAAGCACACCTCTGTTTGGGATTCCTTTGTCAAATGACTGCGGTTAAAGGGAATCCGTTTACGGACTCTTGGAAGGGATAATAACTGTCCGAATGGTAGTGTCTAGGCAGATCACCTACGTGTTGTTACACAAAACAAAAATTCCTAAATCGAGGTTCAGTGAGCGCGTCCCCGGTGGAAAAACAGATTAGAGCGCAGTCACCCGTAGGCCGCGGGAAGAGAGTTTAAAAGCTATCGAATTTGACTTACTACGTCAAACGGACGGCAACGATGATTGGACTTTTTGGTTTTATTGTGGCATAACAAATGTATACCAATACATAAAAATGCTTCCTCGGATAGGGATTCCAACGGGGGTGACACGACCCTTTTTAACGAGGGCGAGGAGCGAACTGAGAAGTAAAAACGTCTCCCTCTCTACTAGCGTTGCAGCGCCCCCTCGATATAATTTTCGAACAAAAGCGTTGGTGAGTTTTGAAGAGTGAGTCAGAATCGGCTTCCAGTGCACCAGAAAAACCCCCGCCTTAAGAGGTTGAATCCCTGCCGGTAAATATGCTGCCACTGCAATTTAGATCGAGCACCCTCCGTGGTGGTATCTGTGGCTCGTATGCTCATCCCACCCCTACAAGCTTCGCCTCCCTAAGTACCGAATCCAGACATGCTCACCACTAGACTGCTCCGGGCGTAATTGGCTTAATGCCCTTTAACGTTTATAAGTGCTATGATACATCAAGTCATGAATGAAGTCAAATCTTGCTTGTTTTTTTTTAAATTTTTAAACAACAACAAAAGGATTTACAGTAAAATCTCGAGTATAATACGCACTTTTTTTTCACATTTTAGTCCGCAAAAATAAGGGTGCGTATTATACTCTCGTAGAATCATCCCCCCCCCCCCCAAAAAAAAAAAAAAAAAAAAAAAAACAACAAAAAAAAAAAAAAAAAAAAACGTAGTTTTAAACCTTGGATAAAAGAAAGTAAAGCAGCTGTAAGGCATTGTCACAACACGGGTGCGTGCGCATCTGCACTCCGTAATTCATCCACCCGTTTACTAAGCAGGTATTCCTTTTAAACAAACGGGACTCACAGTTCGTATCGTCAATTGAGGAAGATGATGGCGATATATATATTACGACGGCAACAATAATTATGACATGGACGCAACAACAATAGATGAGCTGTATTCCCGTGAAAGTTATTAAGACTGATAATTTGACAGTAATGTTAGTTTTGAATTAACAATTTAATTTTTTTTCTACCGAAATTGACTTTTTTTTTTATTACAAATTTTATTTATGTCAATAAATATTTGTGCAATTTTTAAATAAAATATTGAAAAGTTATGGGTGCGTAGTACTGTCGGGTTTTAATTTTTTCCGAAAATTTCGCGCAAAATCAAGCATGCGTATTATACACGTGTGCGTATTACAGTCAAGATTTTACGGTACTTGTTTCCAAATATGAAATAATTTCTTGCAGGGCAGAGGTTTCCACCGTATTCCGAAATTATGAGTGAAACAATCACTTATTTTGCAGAGTTGGACAAGTCTTATTTTACGGACGGCATAAATGAAAAGCGTGAAAATTGTTGGACCAAATGCATCGACCTTATGGATGACTAGCTGAAAACCCGCACTTCGCTACGGAGTACATTCAAATTAAATACAACGGTCAATGTATGCAATTAATGCCAATATATATATATATATATATATATATATATATATAATAAGTACGATGATCAATGTATACAATTGATGTAAAATATATATATATATATATTTATAAAAAAAATCGTAAGAGATATTTTTATAGACAAAATAATGTAGAAGAAAATATTCAAATTAAATGTAATGGGACATACTAAAGAATATAGTACAGTTTGGGGAACATAATATCTATTACTGTATTTTAATATTTTTTTGGATAATGTCCAATCGTCTGCCGCATTAGCAAGGGAAAAAATATTTTTTTGTCTATTTCAATGTTATGGACGTGACGATAAATTTATTCAAAGTACCAGAAAAAGAAATCCCGTGATCAGCATTTAATACATTAAATTCTAAAAATTAATCTTTAAAAATTCACCAAAAATTAGAAAATGGAGGTAAAGATTCGAAAAAGATTTCATTTTAAAGGAATTTTTAGGATCTTTCTTGTGATGTAAATTTTATAACCCTGAAATTATTATTTTAAATGCAAATTTTAAAAAAGTCACTTAACAGCTTAAAAATTTAATTTTAAAAAATCTAAGAAGAATTTTTCAAAAATCTTTGTTAGTGCACCCCTACACTATAAGAAGAATCGCCATGCAAAATTTCAGCCCTTTAGGTCCTGCAGTTTGGTCTGTGCGTTGTATGTCAGTCAGTGAGTCAGTCAGTTACGGAACTGTTTTATATATATAGATTATTATTATTAATTTTCTTTTTGGCCCGGACTTATCACACGACCCTCGTACATCGGCAAAGGCACACTTTTTAATAAATCTTTAGTCTAATAGCGGGTTTCAATTTTTAATCTTAAATGTTTTCCACAAGCTCCATGCGAATGCTATGAGGGTTGACTATGTCACAACTGCTTTGTACATTCTTTTGGCTTCCGAACAGGAGCTTTGTTATAAAGTCAACTCTGGGTGTAACAAACAATACTATGGTATCGCTTTTGGAGCACGCGGGATATGCCATTAAATTAACATATCGCTGAGTCAATGAACGGGCAGAATCAAGTGGCTGTGCCAACAACCTGACGGTAGAACGACTGTTAAATTTGGTTCTGAAGATTGAGCGTTTTTTATTCGCAACGGCAGAAACTTCCCAGCAAAAATATGTCTTCGCTGGCAGAGTCACAATTTTAAAAAATATTTTTCGAAAAAATAAAAATAAAATAAAAGACTGCGGTCGTGTGACAATTCGCCTACAGGCTCTGGAAGACCGAGGGCTGTCATATGAGAGTTATGGCGGACGCAGAAGGCGGTGGAATTAATGATGCTCCAGGCTTGCGCCAAAGAGATGCAGCAGTTGTTTCTGCTCATGGCAATGCCCCAACGCCGCCTAGAGCCATTAAAAAGTTTGGGGCGAAGAGAAAACGAGATGTTCTGCCATCTTCCAGAACACGCTGTTAATCAGGGCTACGAAACCGAAGACATTTATCACTGGGAGTATACGCGCTAAATCTCAGCAGCCAGTGAGTAGAGTTTCAAAACGGAAGATTGTTCTCAAAAGCAAGCACGTACACTAAACAGGGAGGGATAGCAACAGCGAGGAGCACGTAATCTTCAATCTCCTTTTTTCGCGTCATCCTATTTACGATGTACAGTTTAAGAGCATAGATGCTGTGATAAGGTCACTTATATTCTTTGCTGTCGTTTTACTTTTTAAAAAAAAGTTGAGAGATACCTATTTTAATGGATAGCAGTACACCGTAACTCATTTTGTGCGCAAGGTCAATATGAGCTGTCAGGTACAATAATGGAATACATAAAAACCTGCCAACCTATCAATCCATAGCAGCCAAGAGACGCCTCGCAGGAAAAAGAAAATTTCCACAGGCCGATTGTCTAGAATCCTGTGGGCGTTCCTCGGTCATCTAGCACTCGTGAGGAGGGTTAACCCTTTCGCCTTTTCTTATTTGCTGTCTGTATTTTTGCTACCATGGATTTCGAATTTCTTTTTTAAGATTTCATGCATGGGTTTTCCTCTATTTCGCTCAGTAACATACACGAGGGGGTGCCGTGCAGAAACCTAGTTCAGGGCCATTTTGTGGTAGTAATAGACGGAGGATATTAATTTTGGGGGAGAGGAGGCCCTCTGTACCACCCACTACCTACCACCTTTAAATCGTGGTTTTTGCATGAGGAAAGTGGCAAAGTTTTCTCTTGAAATACAGCGTAGTTTACCTGGAAACTTTTGACGAAGCCCGCTTATTCGACGCAGCTTTTTGAAATATGAGTACCTAATAAACCTAACAGCGAATTTTTTAAAACTTAAAAAATAAATTTTTTATTTTGATGAGTATTTCTGTTGCAGGGGTGAATAGAGATGATCTGGGCCGAACGTTCGAATAAAATGCGCGTCTTGCTTTCTGGGCCTCGTTGTGACAAAGGTTGGTTTATGATAAGATGTCTGGAGCGTCAGTCTGAGATTAGTATAATGCCGAGCAGAAAATTCCCTATAGTTTGTATTACTCCCCATGGAAAGTCCCCATTAAAATTTACGAGACCAACAGACGCTCAGCTTTAATATTTAGCTTAAAGCACTCTACAAGTTTAATACACTTAGATTTGAGTGTTTATAATACTTTGCAAATGTAAGTTATCTCACAAGTTTAAAAAAAAAAATCTAAACACGAAGTTTTAAAACATGCTCCAATAACATCTCTGATCAAAGAAGTTTAAATCCAACAGCCAACTGACATTCTTCAAAAGATGAGAAACTTGCATCACTCCAGAGTCCAATTACTTCCTCCAAAACGCTTGATGATACACGAAAGAAATGAAAGCGTAATGTATTTCACTTTAGCGTGCTAGGGCTTTGCTTTGTCCGTTCGATTCTCCGATATAAAATGTTTTCTAGGAGGTACTTAGCTGGTGGAGCCTCATCATGAACATCCATCCATTCACGGGCTATTACCATCGAAAAGCCATTTAAGTTGCCGGAAATAGTTCGCAACAGGTATAATGATTCTGTAAGCGCGAAAATCAGAAAAAACGGTTGGAAATTGAAGTAACTCAAGTGATAGTTTTTTTCCCGAATTAAAATATAATATTTGCAACATTCAAAATTGCTATAGACCACCTTAAATTTCTCACACTGCACTTCACAGAAGTTAATTTTTTTTCAAATTTCTCATTAAAAAAAATGAAGAGAAGTGACTTAAGAACTGTTTGTAAATTAGATTCAATGTCGGAAAACTAGCAAAGTTCTGTTAGACAAACAAAGTAAGTGTTTTGAATTCATTTTTATCATATTATTATTATTTTTTACTTATATCTCCTAGTCAGAAGTAATTGAACCAGGCCCATACTAGGCGTAGGGAAGCGGCTTCAATTTTTAGCTTTTGCTATTTGCCACCGAAAGGGCCGGAATCCGACTTTACCTGGTGCCAAGACAATTTAGACCGCACAACCCCCAAAGGCAACATCTGGTGGTCTTGTAGCCTCCTACCACCCTTACAATTCCCACGGAGGGATTAAATTTACACTATTTAAGTTTATACTTTTATCGAGTTAAATCGTATTTAATTTTAAACGAAGTATGATTTACTTTTTTCTTTTTGAAAAGTTAGCTAATCCAGTTCAAAATTGAAGGTGTTAATAATTTACTGATTGTGTTACAATACCATTGTTCAACGCAAAAGGATGGTGTTTATGATTCATTGATTTTTTTTTTAAACTCTAACTAATACATGACATAAATGTTCGTATAATTTACGGATTTCTTTTAAAAAAATGCCCAAAGAAGGTTTTTAAAACGGGTTAATAATCTTGCAAAGTTTTCTAGTGTAACCCACAGGCTTTGACTCAACCAAACATTGGCTTAATAAATTTACCGATTATTTTAAGCAAAATGCTAAAAGAAGGTTCATATTCTCTCACTCTTTTCAACAACGTCATATTCTAAAAAAAAAACGTGATTTTTCAGGAGAGTAATTTTAAAGTTAAATAGTAGAATAAAATGTATTAATAATAAATGTTAATTCTGCTCTCTAGCGGCTAACTATTGAGCGGCGAGATATGACGATCTTCCAGGGATATTATACTACTCTTTCAGGGCATTCTGAAAACAGGCATAGGTAAAAATCGCCGGTTTTTGAGATAAGACGTTGTTGAAAGGAATGAGTGATATGATATCCTTTTACTTTGGGAGTTCTATAATCTTATACACAGACTATTTGGCCAGAAGTGGAACGTAAAGAGAATTTTACTGGCACTCAGACGGCCGATTTTTCCCTAAGCTGGATTTGGAGGACCTAGAAATGCAATTAAGAGGTTTCCAATGCAGATAGTTATATGTCGATTTTAGAAATGATGGGAAAACTGTTGAAACAAAGTTGTTACCGGGCCATAAGTAACAAAAATGTCGAAAATGATGTAAATAGTGAGTGTTTAGAATTCCGCACCTAAAAATTTCATTTGTGTCTAAAACCTACGGCTGTACCTATAGACTTTTTATTTAAAGATTTCGAATCATTATCTTCGGAAATCAGCATGACAAAACAGAATTTCAGATATAAATGGACTGATGTATCTAGTTCGGTAAGGGTTTTTCTTCTTAGAGACTTAATATGAGATTAATATCAAATATTTGCCACCTGACATTAATCATCAAAATTGCATTAATCAATAATTGACATTGATTATCTATTGTTAATTTCGTACAATCTTCGTTGTTATTATATCTGAGTACATTATATGTTAATAGTCCACTATAAATTTGTTATAATAAATACTAATTTTTTAATCGAAAGTTTGTCTTCCCCTTTTAATAAACTAGCGGGCACGCCAGCACCTGAAGGAATATATTTTTTTTTTTAATTTCGAGCACGTGCACAAGAAAAAAAGGTCGCCACCCCTGATATAGGAAATCGATTTAATATACAGCCAGCTGCATCTATAATTTTTGTCCATCCTCCCATAAAGCCTGCTCGGTGAAACTGAAGGAGATATCCTTCGCTATAAAAATGGCGGATGGCCAAACCTTAAGCTATCAGAACTTGAACTCTATGAAAGTAAGCAAGAGGAGCAGGAGTCCTGGTTTGACGAACAGCTGCCCCTCAAAAGCTAACGCTGTCTCTCTCTAGCTATTTGTAGTGATTGGAGTTTTCTGAAAAACCAACCCCTGTCATTGTGTACGGCCAATTGACTCTGGTGGGCTACATCTATGCTTTTTTCATGCCAGGGTAGGCACCGACATAAAAGTCGAACCCGGAGTCATATGTGCCTGTCACAAGTGATAGCTCCCCCTTCCCAGTATATGAGGTGGGGTACTCGAATTCTTTACCTTTTTTTTATGCATATTCCGACAAGATTGTGGTGCGAGGAGATGGTTTACATGCCGTAATAAAAAAAGGTAGATTTTTCTAAACTTTATTTGTTTTGTTTTTTTACTAGGAAGTCGTAAAACTCATTTTTATATCTTTCATACTTTGGGAGGGTAATGTTATTTTGATTTTTAATTTCAAACCTGTCTAATGTGCCTGCCAAATCTATTTTCCTCTCCCTGATTAAATATAACTAAAAATAAATAATCCAACAGAGCTAGATAATTATAAGAAGAATGCAGACAAAAAAAAAAAAAAAAAAAAACAGAAATCGAACACTCAGGGCTCCACGCACCAGAGGCAAGATTCTGTAGTAGTGCCGGAACTGAACCAGAAGTCGAGGTAACCGACTGGTCTCGTCATCAGGGAGCCTAACCAAATCAGTTACCTCAAGGGGAACTTTCTGAATAGGATGCAGGTATAATCAAAAAACATCCCAAGGCCCCGAGTTCCCCATTGAAACATTTAGTCAAAAGAAAATGAAAAGACAGAGACAACTTACAGTAAGGGCTCAACGCACCATACATGCAAGTACACATACAATCCTAATGAGAAGCCAAAGATGCATACATACCCTAATTAAACTACCTCCCTGATTAAACTAGCAAAGTTCAACATTAACCGCGTTTATGTAGAAAATCCCCCCCCCCCCCCCGATTGTTAGTCCGAATTTTGGAAGATATTCAAAAACATTGTGGATGAAGAAAAAAATGCGCTTCCACATTTTAAGAATGCTAGATTGAAGCAGTTGTTTCCGGTTATTTTGAAAAAAAAATTAGTAGAGCTAATAATTTAAATAAAATTAATTTACATCAGTAAAGATGAAGTTTAATTAAAAGTTTAAAAATTGAGGAAGGTGCCAAATTAAAAATATAGGAATTTATGCAACTCAGTGCATTACTTTCTGTGTGAATTATATATATATATATATATATATATATATATTTATTTATATATATATATATATATATATATATATATACATATTTATTTATTTATATATATATATATATATGAAATACAGGTTGACAATCAGAGAAAAACTTTTATCGGCGATATTATAACCTTCATACTGAACTTTTTCTGTATTTATATGTGGGAATAAACCCTGGCGATAAATGGGACGAGGTTGTTACCCAGGCAGCTTTAAGAGCCAAATTAAAATTAATTTTTTTATATTAGAATTTATAAGGGAAATAATAATTTAGAATGTGCAATGTATTACATTATTATGTTCTGTATAACGAAGTTTAATTTTTTTGGAAAATTCCCTTTGCCATGCGCAGAAGTCTAAGGGTACATACTGCAGTAATCTGTACTGTAGTATAGCCTGGAAAAGAAAAATCGAGAAACCTCTCCCCATGTACAAATACGGTAAAAAGAATTTTGTCCAAGATACAGGTGGTTATCAAAATAATGGAAACACCTATAAATCTTAGTGGTGTTCAGGAAGTGCTTCGTATTCATTAAAATACAAGTATGGCCCCCTGTATTTTCTATAGAATGTAGTTTATATACATTGAGGAAGGCATACATGACAGCATACAGAATGCACGGATAAACATCATCTGCGAATTAGAATAATGGAAGAAAGGGAGAGCTTAGTGAAAGAGACAGACGAGTATTGAAGCGGATTGTGACTTGTAAAAATAAAACAACTGCAACCAGATTGTCCATAGAGCTCAATCTGCATCTACAGGCTCCCATATCAGCCATTATGAGTGGTAGTGTATTATTCTACCGTCAGGTATCAGTAATGAATCTATGGGCATCGTGGTTTGGGGGTGGGGGAAGATGTAAGATATTAAACCTTGTAGAGAGGGCAAATTATTCGAGAGCGTCAAATGGGAATATCTCTTGCTGCAACCACCTGGGTTTTGGGTGTTTCTATAACTACGGCATCGAATGTCATGACAGCATACAGAACGCACGGATAAACATCATCTGCGAATTAGAATAATGGAAGAAAGGGAGAGCTGAGTGAAAGAGACAGACAAGTATTGAAGTGGATTGTGACTTGTAAAAATGAAGAAACTGCAACCAGATTGACCATAGAGCTCAATCTGCATCTACAGGCTCCCGTATCAGCCATTGTAAGTGGTAGGAGGGAACTTCACAAACCAAACATTTACGGATGAGTAGCAATTCCCAAGCCACTTGTAACAAATGTGAATACAAAACGTCGTCCACGAAGGTGCCACCAGCACAAATCTTGGTCGAGTGATATGTGAAAGAATGTCGTGTGGTCAGTCTAATCATCGGTCCCATTGTTCCCCACAAAAGGACGTGTGCACTACTGGAAAACACCCAAACAAATATATGATCCTGATTGTCTCATGCAAAGTATCTTTCATGGAGACGGATCTAACATGGTTTGGGCTGCTATCTCGTGGTTTTCACCAAGTCCTATTGTAACCCTAAAAGGGAGATACACTGGGATGGACTATGTCGAACATTTTGCTAACCAGGTTCGTCCTATGATGCGAACATTGCTTCCCGTTGGAGAGGGTGTTTTCCAGGATGATAAAGCTCCTGTCCATACAGCCAGTCCTGTCAAATTGTGGCTTGAGAAACACGAAAACAGAGGCCTAACAGAACATGAAAACTGAGGAAAACATGTTACCTAAACCCCACAGTCCCCACAAGTCAATATCATCGAAACATTGTGGTTTGTTTTAGAGAATAGAGTCAAGTATCGATATCCACCAACACCACCTCTACATCTCTCCTCTTTCACGAATTCTCCATGACGAGTAGAAGAATAATCCCTTAACCACTATTCAAGGCTTGCACTAATCTGTTCTTAGGAAAATGCAGGCTGTATTACATGCCAAAAACGTTCTTACTCCATACTAATAAAGTATTTCATGTTATTCCTTGGTGTTTCCATTATTTTGATAACCACCTGTAGATTACTTGTTAGAGAAGGCGGGAAGGCATTTCCTCAGCCAACGTAGTTAATGTTAATCTTTTATCTGTTGGGGTCTGTTTAACCTTTGTGCAGCAAAAAATGTGCCCGGGGTAGCCTTGTGGTGCGCGTCGGCTATCGATGCCTAGGGTGCTCGATTAGAATACCGAGAAGCGCCATTAAATACCTTCGCGTCAAGGCCGGATATGAGCACGTTAAGTGTGTGGACCGGAAAGTCCCTCTATGAGGTCAGAGAGAGTGAAAGATGGCAAGATATCCCCAGCGTCGCCCCTGGGGGGGGGGGGGGGGCTCGATCAAAATTGAGTTGTCACCTAGCTAATACGGACTCCAACCCTTGTGGTGCTATTGTAAACAGGAGCCGCACTGCTCAAAACCTTTATGCACCTGGTCTGGAGTACTTCCGGCCAGGGGGCATTGGTAACAACAACGATAGCAGCAAAACATGACCGTGGAGCTAAAAAAACGACCAACTTTGAAATGAGGATTTGTTATTCTCCAGCAAACATCGAAGATATTAAATATCGAGTAGGAAGGCTCAGTGCCTAACGTAGAGATCAATGAGTAGTTGGTGGGATATGCTTGGAATTTAAGGCGAGGAACTGAGTGATGTGAGCTAAATGTAAGATATTCTTGATAGTAAGGTGATTTTTTTTATATATTACTACTGCCTTTAGATCCAGTTATAAATCCACGTAGAGCTGTATTCTCTTTTTCATTACACTTTTTTTAACATTACGTTTCTCTATAACGATCCTCCGGAAAGCAAAATTTCAGATGTCCTGCTTCGCGAGTTATAATTTTGTCTGCGTGCCAAACCCAGTCTGTATCGCTTGGGCAAGCAGTAAACAGTTAAGCCGAAAAGTACCAATGAGTCAAAATTTTGACATATATATATATATATATATATATATATAACACAATCAAACATATATACCTACAGAAGAGGTAAGCAACGATAAGTAATCCTACGCTAATAACCCGTGGTAGTTTCGTTACAAGAGACTACCAGAAATTTTTTTCCAATGCGGGGCACTTGTAGTAAGACATTCGCCCATACACCGAGATGATCTGCCGGATTCTTTTTAACTGAGAGCACCATTCAGGTGAGCCAGCATAACCCCGGTTGTTGCTACAATTTAGACCTAGCACTCCCAGGGGCGACATCTGGGGTCCTCGTGCTCTCTTCCCACCCCTGCAAACATACCTTTTCATTACGTTTATGTGTGTATTTTCTTACCACCCAAAGAATGTCAACCATAGGTTAAGCAAATAAGAAATTTTTCCCAACTGCCATTATGTTTATCTATTTCAAATCTGACACATTGTTTCCCCTTTATTTTTTTCATGATACTTCAGTACTTCAGAGGCCTATAAAAGGAACAGAAGATAAAACCGTATATATTTATACTACCTGGCTCAAGAAAACTCGAATACTGCAATGCTCTTTTGTATTTAGCCCTGATTGAAATGCGAATTCTTTCAGGCATCATTTCAAATAGTTTTTGCGTCGTTTCATAGACGGAGATGCAATTGTCTCGACTTTTAATTTCGCCCATATTTGTATTCATATTTTTTGCCTAATTCTTGTAGTTTGTACGGAGGAATCGAACCACTTTGTAGTTAAATCTTTACTACAATTCTCTCAGTTCTCTAAGGGAGTGGTGTGCAAACAGTGGGTCACGATTCATAGGGGGGGGGGGGGGGGAGGATTGTGAAAAAAAAAATTGGAGGACTCGAGGATAATCTGAAGAAAATTTATGTCATATTGAATCATTAAGAAAAAAGTTTTAAATTTTCTATAATTACATATTTCTAATATTTGTATTTATATTTATGTTAAAAAATGATATGATTGTTAAATAAGGAGTCCAATAGTTTTGTCGAGTAGGGGACAAGTAGGGTAAGCTTCTGTTGACCAAGGACAAGGAGCACCCGAAACCTTTCCCACTTGTAAAAAGTGTAATAATGAGCAGGCCACTCCTGGTCATTCCTAACTTGTCTAAACTTATCTAGGGAGGATTTTATTAGCGATCCTCGCCATTTGATGGACTTACTGAGGATATATGGATTCAAGGACCCGATCTAGTTTCGCTAGATCAGGAGGGATTAGTAACCACAACAACAACAACAGTTTAAGCAAAAACAAGTGCAGATGGATGATGAGCAAGACATACAGGGTGATATTTTTTTTAACTGACAGTACCCAGAGCCATCTGTAGCGTGATCTATCAGCCGGAATTCCACCAAAACTGATAGAGGGACTAAGGATGACATGGGAAAGAGTTTCAGTGGAAAAAAAAAAGTTCAAAAAGTCGACGATAGGGGACAATATGGCGCTGTTGTTGTAGGCGCACCCGAGAATTTGTTTAAAAGGCAAGTAAAAAATCAAAATACCAATTCACGACCATGTAGTCGACAGCAGTGCCAGTATTTTGGGCTATAAAGATAAGGGATGAATACCGAAAAAGTTGTAAGCAGACAAATGAATAACAAAGAAATTTCACTTCAACACCACTTTATGCAGCAAATTCCCTTCACCCTCTTTCAGTGTGACCACATTCCTGGTGAACGACACATTGCATCCTGAACACTACGTTCTCAACGGCCAAGCGTAACATGCCACAAGGAATGTTCATCAAAGTCCGGGATATGTTGTCCTTTAGGGCCGCCAAGTTCGAGACTCCACCAAGATACACCTGAGACTTTAAATAACCCCACAGAAAGGTGTCCCATGGGTTAGGTCCGGGGAGCGAGGGGGCCATGCAAGTGGAAAAAACCGACTGATGACTTTTTCTCCTGTAAAGCGAAGGCGCAACAGATTCCGCACCGTTATCCCAAAATACTGGCGCTGCTGTCGACTACGTAGTCATGAATTTGAATTTTGACTTTTTACTTGCCTTTTATGCAAATTCTCGGGTGCGCCGACAACAACAGCGCCATATCGTCCCCTATCAGCGACTTTTGGAACTTTTTTTTCACACGGAAACTCTTTCCCATGTCGCTCTTAGTCCCTCTATCAAATTTGGTGGAATAGATCGCGCTACAGATGGCTCTGAGTAGTGTCAGTTTTAAAAAAATCACCCTGTAATTTATTGCCATTATGTAAAATAAATATATATCCAAAATGTACAGAATGTACATTTTGGATTCTGTACCCAAAATGTACAGAATGTACATTTTGGATTCTGTACCCAAAATGTTCAGAACAAAACATGTCGAGTACTTTTTATTTAAAGGTAGTGGGTCGCAGTCGAAAAAAGTTTTAGCACTCCTGTTCTAAATATTCTCTGATTGCTAATACTCCGTATCTAAGAGAATAATCCTCCTGCTTTCTACACTCAAAATTAAATTCTTCGGCGAAATAGCCACGAACTTCTTTTTGTCATAACTCACACCTCCACTGCCATAAAATGTTCCCAGGCCGACGAAAAACAACTTTTTTTTTTTCAATATTAACACCTTGAGCGGAGGCATGAATTAACTAACATCTCTGAATAGCCAGCGCGTTGTCGCCGGGAGACATGAATTAATGTCTGATCGCATCGGTAAAGCACGTGCTCTTGTTGAGTCAACGCCTGCGAAATTTTCCTCGCAATAAAAAATTTTTTTGCTTATGAGTTTACCGACACTTGATCCGAATAATAATTTAATCCAAATAATAATAATTTTCAAAGAGATTTTCATGAAAAAACATGAAAATTCTGCACACTATTTCGTCCAAAACCCGTATTTTCGACAAGTTTTCACGTATCAAATATAAGCTTTTTTTGCAATACAGTCGAACTCCGTTATAACGAACTTCAAGGGACCAAATGTTTTGTTCGCTTTATCCGGTGGTTCGCTATATCCGAACCGTTAAGAAAAATGCTAGAGTTCACAAAATGCATAACTCATTAGTCGCAATATATATTCAATAACGATGTATTAAAAAATGATAAAATATATTAAAAATGATCATTAATGAATTAAATCGACTAAAATCGATGACATTAAACTGACACAATACTAATTAAATTACGTATAATAGGAAAACGGCGGGACCAAAATTTTCGTTCGTTATATCCGTGAGTTCGTTATATACCGGGTTCGCTAGAACGGGATTCGACTTTTGGTAAAGCATGTATTTTCCTTAATAAATAAGAACGTTTCGTCAGAATATACGACAATATGGTGTGTATAGAACTCTCCGGTCCTGTACACAATGAACGCCGAGAACAACCGTTAGATCTGTATAAGGTGGCAAGTCCTCAAGGTATTAAGTATGTACAGTCGAACCCCGTTATAGCGAACCCTCTATATAACGAACTAACTGATATAAGGAACGAAAATTTTGGTTCCGCCGTTTTCCTATTGTACGTAATTTAATTAGTATTGTGTCAGTTTAATGTAATCAATTTTTGTCGATTTAATTCATTAATGATCATTTTTAATAGATTTTATCATTTTTTAATACATCATTATTGAATACACATTGCAACTAATGAGTTATACATTTTGAAGCTCTAGCATTTTTCTTAACGGTTCGGATATAGCGAACAAAACCTTTGGTCCCTTGAAGTTCGTCATAACGGGGTTCGACTGTAACGAGAAAACTTGCAAAATATGAACCAACGGTTTCCAAATCCCAATTCTCTACCTAACAAACATAAGCGGCAGCTGGTCATGAATTACAGCTATCACCTTAGACCCCGCCTAATCCACCCCTGTGGCTGAATGGGCAATTGACTGTACGCGGAAAAAGGGGGTGGGAAGGACCTGTTCGACCCGAAGTCATATTCGACCTGTCATAAGTAATATTGCTTGACACAGGGGTATGTTTTGAGACATTCTGAGGGGATGACTTCGAAGGGGGGGGGGGGAGAGGAAAGGTTTTCTATGCGTAAACGTTTGGGAGGGGCATGTTTACGTATGCACCCTTCTCATTCTAGTTTAGATTTAGGATGGGAACGACACCCCAGTCATTTGAGGGTGTTCTGTGAAAGAGAGCTTAATGTTGCCTACAACTTAGTTTAGTCGAGACGGGGAGAAGGAAAAGAAAAAAGAGAAATTCTAGCCAAAAAATAAAAATAGATAGTAAGAAAAAATGCGATGAAAATTATGTAACGCACCAAACGTCGTCGACATTTTCCAAACAGACTTGTTCATGAAAAGTTGAAGTTAAGGCCGTCTGCACACGGAGCAACTCAAAAGAAACGGGTTTGTAACCAGTTGCGCCGTGTGCGTGGCTCCATTCAATTACATAGGTTGCGACTCATCACGGACTGGTTTGTGATTTGAGTCGGTTATCAGTTTCTTTTGAGTTGCCCCGTGTGCAGACGGGCTAACTGAAACAATAACAGCTTTTTTTGATGACAATTCACAACAATTTCAAATGTAATGTTAGAATGCTACGAAATTAATGGAAATTCTTCTCAGGATATTCAAGTGCTACCCAGCATTACTGCTCCTGTTGTTTGAAATTAAATTTGAAGTACATAAAACAATATAACAGCCCCAAAATACTGTTATCCATTAAAAACGCTTATAGATAAATATTGGAAAATAATGGTTATATTTTAGCTAAATAATTCTGTTAAGCAGCGAACAGCATTGCATTAATACGGAGGAGTTATCATTTCTAGAAAACTGTTAAGTACTAAACATCATATTACATTCAGTACTGACTATTTATGGTGATATTTCAATTATTAGAAAATTCATCAACGTTATAAATTTTCTTTGAGCATATTACGTGTCATTAGTGCTGAGAAATACTTCAGAGAAACAAGCAGCCAAAATAACGCAAACCAGCAGTAGGTCACCCTGGCAGCTTAAGCATCCCTTTTACAAAATGTTTTAAAATATAAATTTTATGAGCGTCATGACGTTCAAGGGAAAAATTCATCGTCTTATAGTACTTAGTACTAATGTATTGATGAAGAAAAATTTTTTTACTGGTATATACTCACGCGTGAATACGGGTAGGAACAATTAGAATCTCATGAGTAGCATTTAAGTGTGACTAATAGAGTTATGAAACACTGTGTTACCAAGCAATCACAGACTTTTCCCGTAATCCACGCTTATGACACCTTATCTTTTTGAAGGTCCAAAGCTCAGAAGCTTTGTTTCATGCTCAAAATAATTGAAATATCGTATTAACGACCACCAGGCTATGATGTTTATGAAACATAAATGGATATTTTCTTTAAGCTTAGGTTGCAATCGCGCAGGATTACGTACAAGTAAATACACATAAAAACCAAAACACTTTCTAGCCTGGAGTATTTCAGATGAGGAAGATATTTTAGCTGTACTTTATATTCACTTTAAATGCGCACTTTATTGCAATATTTACATGATTGTAAATATAAATAATCTGTCTGCTGAACGAGAATATTCGGAGAAAGAAACATTTAGTCAAAAGTACAAAGCAATATTAAAAAAAAAATTCAATAGTCGCCACATGTTAGACATATATCCTTCGCAAAGCCGCCACTTAAATATAACTAGTTGATACCCGTCAAAACATGACGGCTAGATAGTAAATAAATGTGCTAATACACAAATTATACTCAACACATCATTGCCAAATGTTGAGAATCATAATAATGCTCAGAAACAATTTAATGCGTTTAAGCGGTCTCGTGCTTAGTGAATATCTAAAGCCAGATTTGAAAATGTCACCGAGCATGCGCAGAAAGCAATTTTTTTTAATTGTTAATTATCGCTCATTAAACAGCGTGAAATAAACAATTTCCATGAGGTTTAATTTTATATTCCACAAACATAATTATTATAAAATGAAAATGGCAAAGAGAGATCTAGAGACTCCTCGAAATAAACTTGTTTATCATTAAAACATGTCACTGAGCATGCGCAAAAACTGAGTTTCTAAAGACAGATTTAAACATGCCACTGAGCATGCGCAAAAATCAATTTTCAATTGTAAATTATCGCTAATTTATAGAAATTGCGGTTACAAAAACCAAATTAGACAAATCTACAGATTACAATCTTTCGTTTAAGAGCAAAATGAAGTCAATGGATGCAGTAGTTTTCTCTCACGGACTGCCCAAAAAGTCTGCTTAGCAACTTAAATATATAGATGACTAACATGAGTGTGATGACAACAATAGTTTCCACAGACTTTGGCCTACCGAAGTGTGATATTTAACTACCTGTTTTAAGTCGTGAGAAACCAACTGAAATCAATTGAAGAATGACCCTTTTCCTGGAGGATGCCCAGGTGCTAATTTTTAAGCTACTGGTTTACAAATATATACCCCTGCACGTAAAAACTTTACTTATAATCAATTGATTAATACGTGGCTTATTGAACATAAGCAGAGCTTTGTTTCAGCGCTATCAACAAACTTACCGCTTGATGTTGAACAAATAGCAGAAAGATTGTTATTTTTAATCTTTATTGGGATTTCTGTCTTGTGTATTTGCCGAGGCAGATTTTGTGGCGATAAGAGCTATCACTCGAGGAAGAAATTCAGCGATATCAGGACAATGGATCTACGACAACTCTTTGTGTGATTTAGGGAAAGAGACAAGAGAATTTACTGCATTTACAAATTACATGACATTCCGTCAATAGCCATAAACTATCCGTTAAGTACACATCATTGGTTGTACTAAATTGGGATATGCGGGATGAGAATGAGAATAGAACGTTTTGCAAAGGACTGCGACAGAGTCATTAAACTTTCCTGTTACGGAAGTGACTACTTCATTGATGCGGCATCGGAACTCAAATGGTCCCCATACATGTGCGGTAAGATATTTCTCGCTTCATTTAATATGCGTCGTAATTATTCGTGCTGAAAACATTTTACAAATTTGTTAGTTGATGTAATAGAGTATGACACTGCATTATTATTTTTTTGTTTCTAACCAGCTTTCTTAAAGTTCACTTCTCAATCCTTTTTCAGCACCATTTCTCCGAAGAAACGTTGTTCAGTTCCCACTAGTAGCGAACCTAGGATGATCTTTGATTTGGAATTTTGTGTAATTTGCTTTTATATATTTGACATTATTTCATACCATTTTTAGTTCTAACGATGTACTAGGTAGAAGGGTAATAAATCTTCTTTTATTGTTGTCTAATTTGTTACCACAAAAATTACCAAGCGTTGTAGCTTGCAGCAAACTTGTGGAAAACGAAAAACAAGAACGCACACTTTTTTATATCCACAATAAAAATAAAAGAGTGGCAACTAGTTTTAACTAATTAATAATTCATCAACAGGCCGAGGAGCATTTGGTCTGTATGGACGATTCCCTAATGCATTGAAGAATCGAACTCGCAAATGCGTTTGGGAACTGTCCATAGAGACAATCAGATCTAATGCCCCTCGGCCTCATGAACTATTAATAATTTCGAAATTAGTTAGGATCCGAATCTGTTTTCAACGTCTTTATGAGACATCACATTAAGATAACATTGTGTCGTCGTGCCATGCAGCACTGTATAAGAAGCGTAACTAGCAATTCCTTTAGAAATAAATGATGTCGGGATATGACGCAATATGACGCATGCGACGCACTGCAATATTATACCGTTGTGTCTGCCGACATGCTTGTTATAGGGGCAAAAGTCATCTTACATGAGGACATTTTTAACGCTGGAGTCAGCTGTCACCTCTTTACGCAGGGGAGCTAATTTCTTCTAACCTTTCCTCCTCACACATTCAGCAAAAACACCTTCGAGAGATTGTCTACTGTACCATCAACGTTCTAACAGTACGAATTCACAAAGTCTTCCAGGTAAGATATTACAATCAACGATGGCATATTTTACCACTCTACTTTTCTATTGATGCCGTTGATCGAGGGATGTATGGCGGTAATTTGGATTTACAGACGATACAGATCGTAAGATACTTATTCCAGAGATTGTCTACTGGACCATTGATGACCATCTGTGCTCATAAATCGACGAACTTTTCTAAATGGCATCCAAGACGTTACTGAAATCAGTGAACAATAACGTACATTTTACTGCTCTCAAAACCACCGAAGGAGAGATGAAAGATAATTATTCTGACTTAAAGATTACACCCATGCATTTTTTAGCAATTGTGGTGGCACCGAGGGAGTGGTGTCGTTTCACATGTACGGTGCGCTCCCATTATAAGAAACCAACGATTCCCCGTTGTGGAATGGGTTAATGTCGAAAGACAAAAGCCTGCCCCGTTAGAGACAACACGACAAAACATTTTTTAGCGTTGCGTAAAGGTAGGAGGGTTGACGAGATCGTCTGTTGTATGGGTCCAGCAAGTTGGCTTGACAAAACTGTCACCCGAAGCACCTACCTCAGTTAGAAAAATAAAAAGAATTTTTCAGGAAGTCCCGCCCTTAAATTTTTCTTTGAGAAATGAAAATACGCAGCGTAGAACCTTAATTTATGTAAAATTTGTCATTGTCAAGGAGATGGTACCAGTGGTAAGGTCAGCCTCATCAGATGGATCAGTCAAGTAGGGGACCTCATCCTATTTGGATTATGCTCGCATCCAAGTCTTTGAATGATCCGTTGCGTTTAGCAATTTGACCCAGGCTCTGTTCAGCGAGAATTCTGTTTACAGTTGGTATCAAACAAGAACAGAATCTTGACTCTGGAACGTTCTGCTTCCACCGGCTACTCCAATCCGGAAGTCAACAAGTAAGGGTATGTTCAAACGATCCGAAATCACGAGTTCACTGTACTTAGTGATAATCCAGAGTCGAGACTTATCGTCACTTTCTACTACAACTTCACTTTCTCGGTTCCTTATCTATCTCGCTACTGATAACACATGCAGTGGCAGGGGGGGGGGGGGAAAGATGAGAACTTTGGATGCTTTTTTGCTCATTGCAGCTGATAAAAGCCGGCATATCTGAGTACGGCAACCATGCTGTTACTCCCGTTTGTTGTTGGAAACTATGTAACATGAAAACCTGCTGCAGAAATGACCGAATAACTTTATAATGACGATGTTTAGTATTCGGGTATATACTGTGGGGTCTTAATTTAAGGACTTCTTTAGGGGTATTTAGAGTTACTGAAAAATAGAATCACAAAAAGTATTAAAATGTGAAGTAAAAAAAAATCACAAAAATCCTTAAAATTCGCCAGAAAAAGTAAAAATAGGTTTATCTAATTATAAGTCTACCAAAATTTCTACATATTCAAAAAATTATAACAACTTCTGAAATAATTCGTTTGAGAATAATATATTTCATAAGCAATTTAATATGAATAATAATTTATAATTAAATCTTAATTTCACGTTTATAAAGGAAAATGTATATTAAAATCAAGAAAAAATTTCTCTTGATATTAAAATTCAAAAGGGCTCAAGAATTATGGATAACATTAAAAATATACATATAATACTTGCGTCCTGTAACACTCCAATTCAAAAAATTTTATACGCTGAAAAAAAAATTAAATATCTTCCGAATGAATTAAATTACATTTTTTTGTGTGGCATTAGAGACTAAAAAGAGATAATTAATATCCAGTAATAATTAATTTTAAGATAAAGTCATTAATAAACAGTTCTAGTAAAAATTCAACTTGAAAACTTTTGAGTCTGGAATTCTCATTCCAAAACAATAATGTGAATGAAATTCAAGAGAAAATTTTGCTCTTCGTTATATAAACACAAAAAGTCACAAATATTACGGATAATATTAAAGTGGCAACTATACTGTTTGTCATTTAACTATTCAATTCAAACTTTTTTAAACATTAATAAATGTAACTATTATTCAAATGAAGTTAACTGCAGAAGTTTTATGAGAGGGGGGGGGGGGAAAGAAATATCAGTTAAATGGGAAAAAGTATTTTTACAACTTATATACGGTAAGAAAATTTAACAATATTTTAATTATTTATTTGAAAATATTTTTCTATGCATTTTGAAAGTACAAATTTTTGAAAGTACATTACTTTATGAATTAGTTGCAACTAACTAACTAAATAAATAAATAAATAAATTTTTAAAAAATCCGAAAATATAAGACTTTAAAATATCGATGTCAACTTTAACATTAACATAGAAATATTTTAAATAAAACACAAGAATTTCTTTTTCATTAACAGAACTGCTCAAATAATTTTTTATTTCCCACTATGCAGAACTTACTTTCACTATCACAAAAATATGATATCAAAAGAATTTAAAAAAAAAAAGAACTTTCATCCCAATGTGAACTCAGAGCCCGGAATTCAGCGATCCGATCAAATTATTACACTACACTGTGAGAGCTTTTCCCACGCGCCGTGCCGCAGTCCGGGTTACACAGGTGAAAGCCGGGAAGCCTAGACACTGGAAAACAATGAAAATCGAAATTGCGAGTCGCGGAAGAGCATCTAAAATATTGTTGATAATAATTAAATGCTGTATTTCTTAGTTGAAGAATGCCGTTCAACTGAAAATTTGCATTTTAATCTCACTTCTTAATAAAGGCTAAATTATCAGTTACAAAATAGTACGACTGCTACGAAGATATTGTACATATCTAGAGACTAGCTGAATACCCGTGCTTCGCTACGAAGTACATTCAAATTAAATACAAATGTCAATGTATGCAATTAACGCCATATATATATATATATATATATATATATATATATATATATATATATATATATATATATATATATATATATATATATATATATATATATACAGTGGAATCTCGATCGATCGTTTTTCCGTATGTGTCGTACATTTTATCCAGTCCCAACGATCATATTGCTTTGTTATGTTTCCGCATCTATCGTTTTCCCGCATTTATCGTTCATTTCAATCGGTCCCTTGAAAAACGATAGATCGAGATTCCACTGTATATATATATATATATATATATATATATATATATATATATATATATATACAGTCGAACCCTGTTATAGCGAACCCGGTATATAACGAACTCCCGGATATAACGAACTAAAATTTTAGTCCCGCCGTTTTCCTATTGTATTTAATGCTATTTTATCCTTTTATAGCGAACCTCCGAAATCTTAAGAATTGGCTATAACGAACATTTTTTTTCAGTCGACAACTGAATTTTTAAAAATTTTTAAACTTTTTAAGAATGTTGAAGATACAACGAATGTTGAAGAAGCAAATAATGTTAAAGAAGAAGATGATGAAGATTTACCTATCGCGATGTGGATAGAAAAGTACAAAATTTCATCATTCTCAGATTGTGGCGTGCAATTGTTCGAAACATGTGATGATGAAGTCATTACATGTGAAAATCCAACTGAAGAAGATATTGTGGAAGAAATTAAAATGAATCATTCTGAAATCGAAGATTCTGCCTCTGATACTGATGAAGAGGAGCAGCACATAAAGGACGAAATCTCCACATCTCAGATGCTACAGCAGAGATGAGTGCAATTGATAAGTTTTTGTCTACACAAACAGTGGAAGAAAGAGTGTTGGAGTCATTTGATGTATTGGACAGAGAAATTCATAAAATGTTTTTGAAATCGGCATCACGTCAGCAGAAGATTACCGATTATTTCTGTATCAAAACAGTGAGCAACAATTAAAGATAAAATCAATTTATTTCCATTTGTCTTCATTTTTAGTTAATTTAATTAGTATTGTGTCAGTTTAATGTAATCGATTTTAGTCAATTTAATTCATTAATGATCATTTTAAAAAGATTTTATCATTCTTTCAATACACCATTATTGAATATACATAGCAACTAAGGAGTTATACATTTTGTGAACTCTAACATTTTTCTTAATGGTTCGGATATAGCGAACCACCGGATATAGCGAACAAAACATTTGGTCCCTTGAGGTTCGTTATAACGGGGTTCGACTGTATATATATAATAAACACAACGATCAATGTATGCAATTAACGCCGAAAAAAATTACATATATATATATATTATAAATACAATGGTCAATGTATGCAATTAATGCCAAAAGAAAATATTTATAAAAAAAAGTAACGGATATTTTTATAGACAAAATAATGTAGAAGAAAATATTCAAATTATATAGAGCGGTCAATGTATGCAATTAATTTGTATGTTTAATATCCATAAAACATACTAATTTGAATTAAATTCTTAAAAAACTTCCATGTCAATAAGTCTAGTGGTTAAATTTTATCATTTAACGTATTTTAATATTTTTTCGTCAATTATTTCGTTGTTATGCACGTGACACAAAATTAATTTTAAGTATCACAAAAAGAAAAGAAACCCCGTGATCAGCATTTAATAAATTAAATTCTAAAAATTAATCTTTAAAAATTCCCCAAAAATCAGAAAATGGAGGTGAAGATTCGAAAAAGATTTATCTCATTTACGGACTTACGTACAGAACGAATAGCAAAATTACAGATTGTAGCTAGAAAAAGTTCAATCAGCTGCTCTGGCTCGTAACACAAGGCTCAGTATCGTGTAAAACATATCATTTGGGCATAAGTTCAAAGCACAAAAAGAAACCAAAATGTAAAAACAGAAGAAGATTCACTTTGATGACACAAGTTGAAAACGAGTCAGCAAGTACCAGCTCTTCAACACTATAAAACGCAGTAAGTATATGACTATCACTCGCCGACAACAGATTACAATCAGCTCCCATGTGGTCTAGTGGTTAGGATTCCTGGCTTTCACCCAGGCGGCCCGGGTTCGATTCCCGGCATGGGAAGAGCGTGAGATCCAATTCGCAATTTGTGGTGCATTTGGAGCCCAGTGGCACGTACTTCAATTGCTGCGGATCTTCATCTTTTCTTTTCACTTATGAGAACAGGATTAAAAAAAATTAAGTTATCTAACAATATTTTTTCTCATATTCCGACGGACCCTCACCGGATACACATAAAATCACATTTTCTGGTTAATTTTACAATCAATAAATAACCTGTATACGGTTCGATATTCTGTAACTCTAAAACTATGCTCTTCTTAAGGGAAAATCTTAATTTTTTTTCTCCCGGTGGAAAGAGAATGATAGAATTGCTATTTGATATCAGCTGTTCGCCAATAACACCGATCCCATGTGGTCTAGTAGTCAGGATTCCTGGCTCTCACCCAGGCGGCCCGGGTTCGATTCCCGGCGTGGGAAGTGTGGTTCCATGGTGTAATGGTGAACTCAGTGGGCTTTGAGTACAGCAATCCGAGTTCAAATCTCAGTGGAACTTCGTTTTATCTTTCAAATGTTTCAGAAATAGTTTTCCTTTGTTTTTCAACTGTTTTTATTTCAAAAGTAAAAACTCTTCCATGAAGATTGCCGGTTACATAGGATATCTTCAAAAAATTATACGATTTTGTAACTCACATTGCAATCCCTTCCTAGGAAGTAATTAAGATTTGAATATTAGTTGAATCTCACACTTCCTGGAAGAGAAGAAAGAGCTCATTTATTGAAAATGCGCTTCTTGCTTTCTTACGAGAAGTATGCCATTCAACTAATGTTCGAAGTTTCTTTTTTTCTGTTTTCATTAGGTCAACGGGTATCTTGAGTTTTTTAATTTATAATTAAAAATTCTGAAAACATTTTTCCTAAATTAAAAAGTACTCTGAGAAAAAAAACTTTTGGGGGCTGTTTAGAGTGAGTAATTGAGTATGTTAATATTTAATATATCCCGCATTCTAAATTATTTTGCGAGTTTTCCACCCTTTTTAAAAGTGAAAGTTTCATGGAAACATAGCTATTGCCTCAGCAGAAATTTAAAGAAACTAAACATGTTTTAAACTTCGAACTTAAAATTCTGAACAAGATTTTAAACTGCTCTAGTATTTTCTTGTGACTAATGATCTTAATACGAAGATACATTTGAAGGAAAAAATCATTTCCAAATGCGGATATTTCTAGGACCTTCTAAAATGTAAACTAAAAAAACTATTTTCTTAATCCCATTAATTTCCTTCACCTCTTTATTTTGCATGATGTTACACTGGTTTACGCTGCCACTCTCCCCTGAAAGAAATGCACACTATTGTTTTTGGATTTAGTTGTGGCCTAAGGTCAATCCCAATATATTAAGATCATACCCTCTCTTTCCCTCATAGCCCCTGGAATTTTAGACAGCGTTTGAATAAGGCACAAAACTATAAAAATAAATGTGAAAAACCTCCTTGACCGATATATCAAAAAACTAGAATTTTTTTTTTTCTTCTTGGTAAACTGAAGTTCAATTAAGCGGGTTATTCACTTGAAGAAAGGCCGAAGTGAACTTAGGTTTTCGAGTATATTACGGTGCAGATAAAGTTGGCGAAAGTTGGCCCGCGTATCAAAGGTGGCACGCTAAAGAATTTTTCTGGCACTTTGAAAGCCGATTTTTGAAAAAGATATACAACATTAATTAGGTTTAAATTAATAGGTTCCAGTTCTACATAGAAACAGTAGTAGAAATAAGTTTATAGCTATTGAAATTGGGTAGTTATCAGAGATAATTTATAAAATTGACGAAAATGATAGTGTACACTTAGGATTCTAGACCTGGAAATTTCATTTGCTTCTATCCTTGTACTGAAAGTCTTTTTCTACAAGACTGCAAATCTTAATGAGCTTCATAAAACAGAATTTCTTCTATAAATGAACTGATGATTCTATTTCGGCAAGTGTTCTACTTCAAGTGGCCTTCAAGTTAAGTCTCATATTTCCGATTGCCTTATGAGTCTGATAATTTTTTTTTTCTTAAGTGGAGGCACCTGTCGTCAAATATTCGCCTATACTACGCCGTACTTTACTGACCATTTTATTATGGAGGCACCATATAGGCGGACAGCATTACACCCTATGAAGGGACAACACAAACGGAGATATTTTTCGTGGCGCGACGCTGGGATTCGATCCGAGCACCCTCAGCACCGAAAACCAGCGCGCTGTACCACAGGGCCGCCACAAGCCCGAAAACAAAATATTTGACAGCCTGAAATATATAACAAAATATTTGACAGCCTGAAATATATAACAAAATATTTGACAGTTTGAAATATATAACAAAATATTTGACTATTTATCAACAATAGTCCCATTAATAGTTGATATTAATTTTCTATTTTTCATTTTATCTAACATCTGTTATTATTATATCTGAATAAAATTTGTTCTGTTAGTAGCACCGAACAAATATGTTACAATTAATAACAATAATTTACCGAGAGTTTGTCTTTCCCAGTAATAAACTAGCTGGTACGTCAGCACCTGAAGTTACACTATTTTTAAGTTTATGGGCCACGGGCACAAGAAGAGGCTAACCTTTGCTGTAGAAGATCTTAGAATTCAATGTCGCTCATGTTCAAAGAGTTTGATGATGTTACTATCAATTGTAATGTAATTATCAGCTTCGTTATAAGAAATTTGGCATCAGTACTACTAAAAGGAATCAGGGAAAAGAAAAACCTTGATTAACCCACTGTAATTAATAGTATAATAAACTCAATTGCCCGAGGCCCCTAGTTGTTAGCACTTCTGAATTCTATACTGAGAGTACTTGGTTCCAATCCGAAAAAGCGTCACTGAAAATCCTTGCGGCAAAACTGAGTATAGGCACTTTAAATTTGTAGGCCAAAAAGTCCCTCCGTGAGGACTGTAGGGGTGCTCGGTCTAAATTGTGGTGGCACCCGGGCAGAAATCGAACGCCAACCTTTGTGGTGCCCAATAGCTTGTACTAAAAACCGGAGCCCCACGTATTTAGCCTAGCAAGGGGAATACGACAGCGAGCGATCAAGTTCAGTTCGGATTGCCTTAGCAATTCTGATTCCTTCCTCAGGATCAGCAGTACACAGCAATCCATAACAGTTTAATTGCACCTAGGGAATGTTACCATTCCACAACAGCGAAACTGTGATATCTGGCATTGCCAACGTCCGAGGAAGAAAAGGAGTAGAAGCCACGGATCACAGAAAACACGAGGAACATGGAAACGGTCCAAGAAAACCAGACAAAAACCATAGCATTTCAACACCTCAGCAAGGTAAACTCATCGGTCATGCCGTGCTAAAAAGTGCACAACAAGTGCGAAACTTAGGTCCACGGCTACCTGTGGGCTGCAGATCTATATTTTTGAGCTTTAAGCTCCGCCTCTTTGGCATTCTCTGTTCATTTAGTCGTCATCATGCACTCCAAATTTTGTTCCACCATTCGTAACAGACGATGGTCCTTTCGAAGTGGGCTGGTTGATTGTAATACTGTTGTTGTTGTTGTTGCTGCTGCTAATGTCCCCTGATTGTAGGTTCCATTCACCAGGTCCTAATAGGCTATTGGGCTGAAAGAGGCGGCTCCTGTTTCGAATTAGCACCACAAGGGTCGGAGTCCGACTTCGCTAAATGACCGGTCCCGTCATTTTGAACCGAGTCAAGTGACGAGAGCGGAACACTTGAACCCGCATCGCCTGAGGTACATTTGAGAACTTGGAGGACATTGCAGCGACGACCTATTTTAAGTTCCCCGGCCACGATTAGTGAACATGCCGGTGGATTTGCAGTGACGAGCATCGAACCAGGGACGTTCAGATCTCTGGCCCGCTTCTCTTGCCAACTGGGCCACAGTGCCCCGTTTGTAATACTTTGTCGGTCCACAGTCAAAATTGAGAAAAGTTCCGCATTTGGAAATCCTTTTTCACCCTTTCTGAGGAGCACAGGTAAGGTTAGGTTTCACCCATATAGGTTCGAAACCTAAGTCCAAGGTTGCCTGTACTACAGATGTATATTTTTGCTTTATGCTCCGCCTCTTTGGCGCGCTTTATGCATTTCGTCCCCCTTAAAGTTATATTTAAAATTTTCTTCTACGTTTCCGAAGAAAAAAAATTTTTTTTTCATTCAGCTCATGGAATTTTCCATAAAAATGAACCTAAAATTGAAACTTTAAGTTAGGAGCCTCTGCAAAACTCGAATCTGTAGCACGAAAGTTTACCAACAACTACCTTTTCTTTCGAACCGGTGGAATTCGTTCGAATACGTCCCATGACACCTGCCACCACGCCATCCGTCATGACAACAGCCCGAGATAAATTGCCTCCCTTTCTACCCAGAGAGGATTTTAGTTCCTTTTATTGTAGCTATTTTTAAACCCAGAATCCGAATCCTACCAGAAAGGAACAACACCCTGTGACGTAACGGGCCTCTGCCGTTATGTTTGTGTTTTGCGACGGGCCTCCGTGTTTCGGAATAAAATTGGGTTACCATCTCCGGGGGGGGGGGGGGGGGGGGGAGAGACTCCTACGCCGCGGAAACCTGTTGCTGAATGCATCTAAAGCAAGTCGAGTCATTGACACCTGACGAGATAGATGAAAGGGTTGCGAGGATATTAAGGTTTTAGTTATTTAAGTGTTGTTTTAGTTTTGCTTGAAGAGAGAGGAGGAGAATGAGTGTCCTACAAAAACGTGTTTCTATAACTGTTAGTAATAATACAGAAATATCTCATTACCGCAGAAGATATACTACCTGATCGAGGATTCGACAAGTGTCGGTGCTGTGATCGAACGAAGCATTGTTCCTGAAAAGGACAGCCGTGTTATCAGAATTCCTCTCTATGTTTTCTCCACTATCTGTTGAAAGAATTTTTGTCTCTAATGCATATTAAACTAGAGGTCCCATACTTTTTAAAGTAGAGGTTAATCAAAATAATATCAAATCTATGCATAATTACAGTTTTTTCTTCGTTTACTATATTCATTTGCTTAGGAGCCACGTTAGTTAACATTGTTTTAGACTGTTTTCATTTTAAATTGCAACGTCTTGACTTAGCTCCCAACCTAGCCAATTAAGGCCGCGGATTCACACAGCTCATCGTTAACCTATGGCGAAAAATTTTGCCATTGAAAAATGATTGTCGACTTGGAATTGAAGATTTTGCAGCTAAAGGATTGTACTCCGTAAAAGGGAAAGATATTTTTTTACTCTTCCATCTCAATCTTTTTAGAAATAACGTTCAACAAAGGAAATTATTCAAGCTTAAAACACAGTGTACCAAATTTTTTCCCCTGAATCATTCAAATTTTATAAAAGTTATTTAAGTATCTTTTAAAGAATGAAAAATATACAAGTAAAAAATGTTTTTCTCCATAACGGAATACAATTTAAAAAAAACTTTCAGTCCAAATCGACAATCATTGGAAAATTTTTCCAATGATTGTCGACTTGGATTTGAAGATTTTTTTTTAAAAAAATGTGCTCCTTAGAAGTGAAATATATTTTTTTTACTCTTCTATCTGATTCTCTTAAAAAATTTCGCCCACAAAAAGGAAATTATTCCCGTTTACAACATACTATACCAAATTTTTCCCCCGAACCATTCAAATTTAAAATTATTATCTGGGTATCTTTTAAAGAATAAAAGATATACCGAGTCAAAAATGTCTTTCTCTCTGAGAGTACAATTGAAAAAAGAAATATTTCAATCCAAGTCGACAATCATTGGACAATTTTCTCCATATGTTAACACCGAGCTAAGCCAATCCAACAGGGCTGCTACAACGCAAGCCTTAAAGAAAAACCGAACGGAAAACCGAAAAACACACACAATCTATAAAAATGACCCCGATTTTGCAAAAGAATGGACTATTAAGAGGCTTTTAAATGAACTGCATATGGTGATTGGCATTAGATTAAAAAAAGAAAATATTAGAATACTTATAAAGCTTGTATTGATTTTTAATTTTACATTTTCAAAAGATTTCTGATAATTCTTTGTTGTATGAGTCACGTTGATATTGTTCCGAGCAATTTGCATTTTAATTTTAATCTTTATCTTTTACGATGCAAGTACTTTCCACAAAATGGGTAATCCACCCACGGCTAATCGATTGTTTGGAACCTAAGAAAAAAATTAAAGAGATCAGTTTTTTGTTATATCTGATCTAAAATTTGTATTCTTTCCTTTTGGTTGGAATATTGTGAAGAAAGTAAAGAACTTAAATTAGCATATTTACTTACACGAAACTTGTGGAAAAGCGTAACAGGAACATGCAGTTTCTTAAAATCTTAGAAAGGAAACTAATAACGGCATCTAATTTTGAAATAATTTCGTTCTTCATCCAGATGAGTATCATTAGATGGAAATTGCCTGTATGAGAATTACCAAATGCCTCATGAATAGGGATACGTAAATTTCGCAACAAAAAGAATACAATAAAATTTCGCATTTATTCGCAAAAAATATAAATTAAAAAATTTTGCATTTATTGAAAAAAAATTACAATTTTACTTAGTTGGATAGGTAAGCATCAAAATTCTTAGTTAAAAGCTAACATTGTAGTTAGTCTTCACATTATGTTCCTTAAGTCTTTGCCCTCTGTCATTAATTACTATGTTGAACATACTAAGACATTTCAGCATTTATTCTGTTTACGGGACAATAGATGCATTGTATAGCCTTTGCAAAGTTAAGGTAGCAGCATTTCGTTGCAGTTAAAATCTGTATAACATCAACAGGAGTCTCTTGGTTCACTACTGTAAGTAGCTTGACTTTGGCGCTCAAGAGACGTTCTTAAATCTACTAAATTGTTCCACAAAACTTGATGGTTGATTTTTACAGTTAGATTTTTACGTTCGACTCCGGTACGGACAAGCTGTCCGGGTGAAATTCGGAGCAAATCCGAATGAGTTTTCTTAGTTAAAGACCGTGGATGGTCTTAGATAAGCAATTATGTTAATAAATTATTACTATTATTACCTAATTTCGCTTAAAAAGCCATTTGTCACCGAGTTTTCGCCGAAAAGTATAGTAAAAAAATAATTTTTCGCATTTATCTGCTCCTATCGGCAAATTTCGCATTTATTCGCATCTGTTTCGTAAATACAAAAATTACGTATCCTTACTCATGAACTATATTAACTGGTCAGGGCTTGTGGTCGTCCTGTGGTACAACGCGCTGGCTTTCGGTGTTCAGCGTTTCAGCTTCTTTCGATGTTCTGTGTTTCAGCGCGCTGGCCCTCAGCATATATATATATATATATATATATATATATATATATATATGCATATATATATATATATATATATATATATATATATATAGATAGATAGATAAAAGCAGCCAACAACTATGCTATAATTTGTAAAAAATATTTTGCCATATGTTTAAAAAAACAGTTAGAAAATAGTGATCTTTTTCAGCCATTCAAAGAAACTACTAATATTATTATTAAGAAAATCATAGCTAAATATAAACTACTAGGTATTTCATCTAACATTTATCATTTTCCTTATATAACTTTAGTTCCAAAATTTCATAAAACACCTATTGCTTTTAGAGCAGTAACCTGTGGTCATAATACTTATGCTACAAAAGCAAGTAAATTATTATTAAAATACCTTAAATTAATCTATAAAAATATAACATCTGGTGTTTGTGGTATAATTGATAATAGCTATAGTCTAATTAGAAAACTACAAACATTAGATAACAGTAAATATATTGTAACTTATGATTTTAAAGATCTATTTAATAATATTGATATAATTGATTTAAATAGGATAATCATAATGTTAGTACAAAATAATATTCAATACTTAAACAACGAAATCAAACTAACTCGTTTCAATAGGCTCCTAGAATTAGTAACTAAACATAATTACATAGTTCATAATAATAGTATATACTTACAGTCCAAAGGTGTACCACAAGGTGGTAATGCTTCAAGTATGCTAGCTAATTTATACTTATATTATTTTGAAATTAATAATATAGAAAATAGCAATTACAATATATTTAGATATATAGATGATATAATAGTAATTAATAAAAGTAATAACCCTATGGACTTAAATTTTTACCCTCCTAATTTGGAACTAATTAAAAGTAGCCATGATAATATTAATGTAAACTTTCTAGATATTAATATTAAATTAAGTACTAACAATAAATTTACTTTTGACTTATACGACAAAAGATCTGACTATAATTTTAATATTGTTAAATTTCAAAATTATCTAACCTGTTTACATAAATCTGTATTTAATAACATTATTGTAAATCAGTTAGTTCGTATAAATAGGCTATGTTCTAAAGACAATAGGAATAAGCATATTATAGACTTGAAAGTTGTGCTAACTCGTAATAATTACCCAGTAAGTCTATCCAAAAACATAATTGGTTGTTTTTGTTTTAATGAATAGTTTGTTCTGTTGCATTAATAAGTTAAACATAACAATAGGTTAAAATTAAAATAATAACTACTAAAAATGAAAATAAAAATCATAAGTGAAATAAAATAAAAATAAAATTAACTCATAGTAGTAACAATAATAAAAACTAAATAAATAAAGGAATAATAGTCTTAAAATAGGGAAACCTAAGTAAGTCTGTAACTGAGTATCCACTACCTCAATGGTTGCAAGTTTTATGACGTCAGTCATCTTGCGGTTACAAGTTCTTAACTTCCACTCTGACTAGCGCCAGGCTTGGTGTTCTTTGGTTAAGTACTTTTATTCAAACTTAATTCATTTATTATTCAATTCTTCTGTTAATAATGGATTGTACGGTGTCTGAGTGTGTTTATTTGATAGATCATACTCATCAGAAACAATCCATTGATTTTTAGACAGTATTGACACCGCTGATGAAGAAATGCTGTCAAAAACCTTATTCATACTTTTCTTTACATGTTGGATGTTCCTGGCTTCAAGTAGCTTTAGAGCTATTACTGGTTTTCTCTTTCATCTTATTCTTATATATATATATATATATATATATATATGCTGAGGGTGATCGGGTCGAATCCCGGCGTCGCGCCAGTAAAATACCTCCGTTTGTGTCGTCCCTTCATAGGGGTTAATACTGGTCCGCCTATATGGTGCTTTCATAATAAAAAGGGCCGGACAAACTACGGTGAATTATAGGGGAATGTCTACACGACAAGTGCCTCCGCTAGAAAAAAAAAATATATATATATATATATTAACTGGTTTGAAACTAGCTGGCATTGTACATTTTATTGCGGATTTTAAGAAGCTATGTGTTCCCGTTATTTTAGCAAATGATTCATCTGAAACTGGGAAAATGAATAGAAAGTCTGCTGTAGCATTTAAAAAATCTTAGCTCTAGTCACCACGATTCATTTATTTAATCGTTCAGTTGGGATTTAGAAAGTCGAGAGAAGTTTTCGGAGCTCAAAACTTTTGCGATCGCGATTTATTTAGCGAATTGTAACAAGCTCAATTCGAGAAACTGACAAAAGGTGTTCATAACTAATTTAGAAACTTAGCCCATGTAACTTAGACCCGAATTATTTATTTTTTAGTTTAGGAAACTGACTAGATAACTTTGTATTTTCTTCTGTGCCTTTTGCATGGTGTACCCGGAAGTCTGCCTCAATTATTTCGTAATTTCTTGCATCATCTCTCAATCTTAGTTTAATGTTGTCAGTAATAATTAAAGGAAAAGAAACTAATCAGATTACTGATTTTTTTATTTATTTATTGGATTTTTTTTTTAAAACTGTGCTCAGATCTTCAAAAATGATTCAATCTCAAGTTTTGTTTAAAGGTGGTGTCAGAGTTTGCATCTTGCGATAAATTAAAGAGACATATATGGGGCCACGGCAGTATTCGGCCCAGGCCCTGATTTTCCATTAGGCCCGGTAGGTCCGGGCCTAGAAGCCCCCGAATGTTGGGGAGCCCAACATTTTTATTTTAAAAGAAAAAAAACTCCCAATTCAATTTTTTTTAAATTTTAACTTTTTTAATAGCAATTTTTTAATATATCCTTTCAAATTTGATTGATTGGCTCATCATATGTATAGTTCATCTTATGTATGTTATAGTATATATAAGGGATTAATAAGTTTCTCTGGTTGCATTGTATTGGTGTTTTAATGAAGAAGTTAATATGTTGTATTGCTTTTTGTTATTTGATAATGTTCTTGGCTTCTACGCTTCAAATAGCCAATTCTTGGTAAAATGGTACTTTCACAATGATTCATGATTATTATTTTTTTTTTTTTGTGCGTCAATTTTGGAAATTTTACGCCCACATAAGTGTTAGGGGGCCCCCATCCCGAGTTGTGCCTATAGTCAAGAATTTTCTAAATCGGGCCCTGATTCGGCCCCCGTGGTAATCTATCCTTGGTCATAACCCTCTCATCGTACCTACATCTGTTACAACCGAAGACTTTTCTTCTCGCGGCAAAGGGTTGGTTGGATCCACAATACAGTGAGAGCCAGCAGCATCTCTGTCCTGGCGTGAGCGAAGGAAAGAAGGTCAGGCTGCTAAAAATAGGTCCCTGAAGGGTTGAAGAAAACACATCGAACGGCAGAAACCGGTTCCTTGCCGGGTATTTACCTTTAGCAAAAATGTATCCGATCGCATTGTTTCCGACCACGTCGCCGCCTGACCTGGAAAAGCAAAGGAACAACTCGCAGAATCCGGGATGAGGAATGAGATAAGCGAGCTAACAAATCGTATTGGGCTTCTCTGCAATAATGATGATGGGACGTTTTCTGTTCAAGTTCAGGTACACATGTTTAGTATGTGTAAAGGGAGACGATACAGACAATTGCGGTTTACAGTTTGGATGGTATATTTTTTGCCTCCAGTTATTCAGAGAACACAAAGTGTGTGTGTGTGTGTGTGTGTATGTATATATATATATATATATATATATATATATATATATATATATATATATATATATATATATATATATATATATATATATGTATATATATATATATGTATATATATATATATATATATATATATATATATGTATATATATATATATGTATATATATATATATATATATGTATATATATATATATATATATATATGTATATATATATATATATATATATGTATATATATATATATATATATATATATATATATATATATATATATATATATATATATGTATATATATATATATATATGTATATATGTATATATATATATATATATATATATATATATATATATATATATATATATATATATATATATATATATATATATATATATATATATATATATAGTATGTATATATATATATATATAGGTTTAGTTAGGGAAAATAACTACTAAATTTAATAATAATTATTAATAATTAAATTCTTAAGTAAAAATAATAATATTGAATAATAAATAATAATACTTTACTCTTAGTAATATGATACCACAAATTTAATTTAGGTTTATATGTCCTATTACACAGTCTCCATAGTAAATCTGCATCGGTGTTTCCATTAACTCCATGGTTGCAAGGTTTTTGACGTCAGTCTTCTTGCTGTTTCCTTCCCTTAACTTAACTTTGTCTAGCACCAGGCTTGGTGTTCTTTGATTGAGCAACTTTGTATTCATTTCTTCTGTTTCTTATGGATTGTACGGTGTCTAAGTATGTTTATTGATTAGATCATACTTATCAGGAACAATCCATTGGTTTTTAGACAGTATAGGCACCGCTGATGAAGAGATGCTGTCTAAAACCTATTTATTACTTATCTTCTCATGTTTTTAGTTCCTGGCTGCAAGCAGTATTAGAGCTTATACTGGTTTTTCACTTTCAAGTTTGTCTTTATATATATATATATATATATATATATATATATATATATATACACAGTCGAACCCTGTTATAGCGCACCCGGTATATAACGAACTCACGGATATAACGAACGAAAATTTTGTTCCCACCATTTTCCTATTGTACTATGTAATTTAATTAGTATTGTGTCAATTTAATGTCATCGATTTTAGTCGATTTAATTCATTAATGATTATTTTAAATACATTTTATCATTTTTTAATACATCATTATTGAATACACATTGCACCTAATTAGTTATGCATTTTGTGAGCGCTAGCACTTTTCTTGACGGATTGGATATAGCGAACCAACGGATAAAGCGAACAAAATCTTTGATCCCTTGAAGTTCATTATAACGGTGTTCGACTGTATATATATATATATATATATATATATATATATATATATATATATATATATATATATATATATATATATATATATATGTTTTTTTTTTTTTTTTTTTACAGATATATATATATATGGGGGTTTAAAACGAAGGAAAGACAAGAAATCTATGTACAAATAATTAATAGCTAAGAAAGATCTTTTCACTCTAAGAATTTTTTTTCTTTTCTTCGAGCAGGGATGATTTATTTGGGCAAAGGATGAAATTTTAAACCAACGTTGTCATTCTAACAATTAATTTTAATATATGAATTACAGACGAAAATTATTCAAGAATTATTAAAACTAAAAATTGTATTTCAAAACATATTTCCAAAGCAAAGAAAATAATTAGTATTAATTAAAGGCTATAAAAGATGTATTTTTTAAATTGCAGTTAGAGAACGAATTCGCTAATGTCAGCCCATTTTGAGCAATTTGTATTTAATAAGAGTATATATTTTTTTCTTAAGCAAACTGTAAGAAAATTTTAAAGGAGAAACAAATCGTTTTAGCCGTAACTGTCGATAAAAAATTCTCTGTCGACAATTTTCCTAGCAAAACATTTCTTTTAAAATCATTTTCAAATTTAAAATTCAGCAGCCGTCTGAGAAGGAGAATTAGCATCACGTGAAGACATTCAAAAGCATGAAAAATTCTCTTCAACACTGATATGAATAGATGGAATCTTTTTTTTAAAAATTTTTGCATGTTTCTTTTTGAAGCGATATTTTCGTCTAATTCTATTTTTTTTATTTCGTGTTAGACAGTTACAAAAAAGAATTAACTGAAGAAAAGCACTTTCGCCCGGCAAGACTTTCCCTTTTTATCACCAAACAGAGAACTTTCGACTCCAGATAAATAACAGACAAGGGGGAATTTAAAAAAAAAAAAATGAAGTAGCAAGAAAATGAGAATTTTGATATCAGGAAACATGCGTAGCCACCGCGAATCGGATTTTATCGGTTGACGTCATGCTGCTGATACCTCTTGTTTACGAATAGAAAAATTTAGAAAATTCTGTTTTATAAGGAGTTACAAATGAGCTGTTTTTCTCCGTTGAATATTTGTAGCTATTTTAATTTGATGGGTTAGACTCTGCGAAAGTGATTGGGATCGTTGCCATGGCTATGAAAATAATAGTTTCATGATCAATTAAATATGCGTACTTGTTGTTCGATTGTTCGAATCAAAAAGTATTTTATTTTTTGGTGAATGTATCTCTCATTTCAGATTATGTAGTCCTAGAATCAGACTTAATTAGCGTCGTTGGAAAATACTTAAAGACCCAAATTTCTTTGAATTTTCTTCCATGGAAGATCTTGAAGAACTTGAAAGGTTTCCAGAGCTGAAGAAAAGAAATAAAATTTGATCTTTACCAGAAAACTATCTCCGATTCTCTGGGCGACTTCTGTTCCAGTCACTAAACACTTCTGGAAGCCAAGAGTGTTTAGCGACTTCTTGGCTTCTAAACACTCCTGGCGATTTTAGGAAACCCCATCCTCTAACTAAACATCATCTCTTGCATTCCCTTCCACTATCTTTTGTGGTCAACACATAAAATGTTGGCTTTTACAGTCCAAAGACGTTGGCACTGGCTGCGTTTACATTTCTTAATTATTTATTCAATTATTAGCAAATTTCCAAAATGACGGTGATAACTTTATTTCCTTTGAATTTTTTCCCTCATGCTTACACACAAGCCAACAATGGTGTATCGTATCTGTAACGACCGACCGACAGGAGTGGCCGTCAAATAATTTGACCTCTGGATTTCGAGGCCAGCGTGTTAATTACCAGACCACCCCGGCAATTAACCCTTTGAGGGGCGCCGTGTGCACAGTGCAAACGCCTAAATCTAGTCCTTTTTTCACTTGCATTCAATGTATTCCAGTTAAATGAGTAGAAAAATGGTTAGTACTGCCATCTGTTATCAGTTTAAAGAACTAAGAACATTTTGTTACCTTTAATTGGGAATTTTTTCGAGATTCCTTAGGTTAAAAAAAATCGGTAGAAAAATCTGCACAGTGTACACAGTGAAGATTTTTGCCCCTGAAAGGCTTAAAGGGAACCCACATTTTCTGAATAACATCCCTAACATGTTTATACATGTTAATGCATATTATCGTTAATGAAATACAAATAATTGTATTTGATGATGATGCTTATAAGCCTTTTATGATGTAAACGATAAATCAGTTACTGCAGCTATCAAATGCGATCACGGAGCTTGCAAAAAAGAACTTATCAGTTATAGTTTTTAACCCTGAAAGGAGGGTCGAAATACTCTAAATTCATAAAACTACTTATAAAAGGCAAAAGGCAATTAGTGTTTTCGGTTCATTTGCTCCACATCCGCCCAAAAAGGTCCCGAAACGCAACCAGCGCCATTAAGCGTAAATGCTTTAAAACCTCGTAAAAAAAGGACAAATAAAAGTTTTCAGTACACATTTAAGGCCGATCAGTGCCAGCAAAAACAGCTATTTGCCCCTTTTTTACGCTGTTTTGGGTATTAACCCCGACAATGTTGTATAGAGGGCGCAAAGTGTCGACGGGTTTTTATATCACTTATATTTAACCTTTTGCGAATACAACAAAGGTTTTCATCAATCCTTTTCTTTCCATAAATCAGCTCATCAGTTTGTTGATGGTGAATGTGATATAGATGAGGAGTTCCTATATTTCTGCTTATACAGCAGCAAATATATATATATATATATATATATAATTAACTTCTGGTTTTTTTTTAATGCATTGAACGAGTTTTTCATAAACTCTTTTTTTCTAATTAATTTTTTTTCAAAAACTTTTTAAAGCTCTGTCCCGAAAAACACTCTTTTTAAAAAATACTAAAAATCTCAAAACTCGAAAAGTGACTCTTTATTGGACCGTCTGTTTTCGAGTGCGAAGGACGCAGATGAAGAATTTGTATTTGCTTATGCTTAGTTAGAAAAACAGCATTAGGAAAAACTTCCTCGTAACTTTACATGGGTGATGAATATATGCGAGATTAACCGATGATTATCCGGCTTAAATTAGCCGAACTATACATGCGGAAGAGAAAGCACAAAATAATATCGTACGGAACAACGGACAATTTAAAAAATATATATTTCATTACAATAAAAGTGAATAAAAAAACGTAAAAAGTAAAATGAAGTATCCATAGCTGATGTAATTTTTGACTGAACAAACATCCCAGCGTTTTAAAGCGGGAACGGTGATGTCAGAGTGCAGACGATCCAGACTCTGATTAAGTGGATGGGCGATTTGCATATTATTCGCATTTGTCATGAGTTTAATGCGCGCTGTTACAGCTCGTTGTTATTCTTCCGATGTGTTTGGTATTCTTTTGTTTTAGCGATTTTTAAGCGATAGTTTTGCGGCCAAACAAATATTATGAAGACGAGTTTGTTTTTACGTTCATATTTCATTCACGAGAACGCTCCTGGCCGACATGCAACTGTTTTACCCGAGGCGTTTGAGGTAATAGTTTTAATAATTTCTAAACGCTGACTTCAACTGCAAAAATAATTGATGTACAACTGACAGACTTTGCGTTAAAGAACTAAATACTGACAATCCCTGGTGAGTATTACCCTGGAACTGAATACCAATTGTTGCATTGTTGCACAAACAAGAACATGAAAGGGTGGTACTCTGTAAAAATGATATGTTGCTCAGGTCCAGAAAGCTACCTGTTTCAGGGTGTCATGTTTCTGGGTAGCGAGTTTACATGCTTTGGGTATCCCACTTTTGTATCTTAAACATGCTTTTGTACCATACTAGTTATACTTCCATTTGTGTGGGTACAACTGACAGACTTTGCTTTAAAGAACTAAATACTGACTGTCCCTGGTGAGGACTGAATTCCAATTGTTGCACAAACAAGAACATGAAAGGGTGGTACTCTGTAAAAATGATACGTTGCTTCAGGTCCAGAAAGCTACCTATTTCAGGGTGCCATGTTTCTGGGTAGCAAGTTTACCTGTTTTGGGTATCCCCCCTTTTGTATCTTAAACATGCTTTCGTACCATACTAGTTATACTTCCATTTGTGTGGGTACAATTGACAGACTGTGGGTATAACTGGAAGAACTAAATTCTGATAGTCCCTGGTGAGGACTGAATACCAGTTGTTGCACAAACAAGAACATGAAAGGCTGGTACTCTTAAAATGATATGTTGCTTTAGGTCCAGAAAGCTACCTGTTTCAGGGTGTCATATTTCTGGGTAGCGAGTTTACCTGTTTTGGGTATCCCACTTTTGTGTCTTAAACATGCTTTCGTACCAAACTAGTTATACTTACATTTGTGTATCATACCTAAAAAAGCATTTCATTTTTATATTGTATGGGCCTGTTCACATAGAATCCGTCAGCGTTAGCGTTATTCATATTGGCATAGTTTGAACCAATCACAGACCGTAACAATTTCGTGGCTAATCGTTTGGAGGTTCGTAATTGGTTAAATATATTTCAATACGATTATCGCTGACGCTGACGCTCTTTCAGTTCCGGCTGTTTGCAACTCAGCAATGAACCACATGATTTGCGTAGATATAGCAATTTTACGTATTTTGCCATCTAAAGTTGCAAGAATGCTTAGAGTAAAGGGCGCAGCTGCTCCTTTCCCCCATGTGTATACCATCTTTTCTTACTATTACCCTTGAGTGAAACTCTCCGAATGCTCCTATTTGATACGTAAGGGATCAAAATGACAGCAGCGATTCCCCTCTACAGCAAACGACACGTTTTTTTTTGTGTGGAAGAGAAAGCGAACTACCCACGGCACTAACCTCGAAGTCCCATTGTCAAATTTCTTTCCGACACAAATACGTGTCGACGCACCGCGAGCGGGAATCTCTGCTGATATGTCTGAGTGACGGGGTCCTAGACGAATTTATAGATTCTTCCTTACAGTATATTCTTCAAAATTGATTTGGATAAGGAAAGAAGGGGAGGGGGTGTCTGAGTTCGATTTATAAACGTGATACGAAAAACAATTAAAAAAAAGGACCAGTCCCATGTTGCAGTTTAAAAGATATTCATGCTATGTATGGCTCTATACACACCATCTGTAGTGCAAACTTTCCTGCCAAAATTTCTTTTCCTTTTTTTTTTGTTGTTGGCAGAATTATATACCGCAAAAAATAATGGCCATTCCCTTTCACTTATATTAAATTATTTATTACTTTGGCACGACTTTGGCCGAACACATCGTGTAGTGGTCAGCATCGCGATCTTCCACGGAGCGAGCTCGGGTTCGAATCCCGACAAAGACATGGACCTCCTTGTGCTGTCTCCTCATAGGAAGCGATGTTCATTCACCTATGCAGTGCTCCCGTAATAAAGAAGCAAACTAATTCGCAGTGTGGAACTGGCAAATATCGAAAGAAAGACCTGCCTGCCATTTTTTTTCTTCTTTTAATAACAATTAAGTTTGATTCTGTTCGCTCAGCGTCAGGCCCTGATTTTCCATTAGGCCCAGTAGGCCCGGGCCTAAGGGCCCACGAATGTTGAGGGGCCCCCCACAAGATTTTTATTTTAAAAGAAAAAATTCCCAATTCAATTTTTTTAATTTTACCTTTTTTAATAGCAATTTTTTTTTATATATCCTTACAAATTTGATTGATAGGTTCGTCATATGTATAGTTATATGTATAGTTCATCGTATGTATGATATAGTGTATATAAGGGATTAATTAGGTTTTCTGGGTGAATTGTATTGGTGTTTTAATGATGAAGTTAATATGTTGTATTGCTTTTTGTTATTTGATAATGTTCTAAGCTTCTGCGCTTCAAATAGCCAATTCTTGGTAAAATGATCCTTTCACAATGATTCATGATTATTTTTTTTTGTGTATGAATTTTGGAAATTTTATGCCCACATCAGTGTTAGATGGGGGCCCCCATCCCAAGTTGTGCCTATAGTCAAGAATTTTCTAAATCAGGCCCTGTTCAGCGTTCCTTCATCAAGGGTCGAGGAGACAAGAGGAATCTACCGACCCTCCAGGTCTGTTTCAAATACTATATCTATTAAAAGTAATCCACACGTGAGGAAACTTTACCGAAATGATCAAATGAATATCCATTCACACGTTTCAGAACACGTGTTGCCAATTGTGGTGTATGAAAAAGAAAAAGTCAATCTTGAATAATAATTCGACACAGCGGTACACCCTTTCGTAAAGAAAGTTATGGTTCAAGTGTCCCATCAGCGAGTCAACTCCCGCATTCCAATCCGCTCTGATACATCAGACTCCACCCACTTCCGGATAGGCGGCTCTTTACAATTAATCAAGTCGCTAAATTCTTACCCCACAGTATGCCTCTATCACGTATTGCGACAGGATGTCGATAATTCATTTTTATTCGAATCCCAGTGGGTCGAATGGATGCTGTATTGACTGATCGACGTATTGACCATGGTGAAATATTTTTCATTAAATGTCGACTGCTTTTACATAGCCAAACAGGTGTATATAGATGTAAACAAGGGAAGTATAAGCTCATTTGTGGAGTGTTTTTCCTTCCATTTCTCTCTAAAAAAGGGTTTCAAATAATGTTTTTATACTTTTCTGTAAATATGTAGGAGTTTCAGAGAGGGAATAATTTCCCCTTTAAACGGAAAAAATAAATCAATACGGAAAATTACAGATATTCCTCCCCTACAACAGGGGGCAATACTTTTCGTAGGGCTGAACAAAACAGAGACAAAAAAAAAAACCTCACCCAGAAAAGGAAATGGTTAAATGAATAAGAGTACCCAGTAAAATGAAGAGAGAAAATACGCGCTATTATATTCGAATTGGAATGACAATTGCAACAGTATATGTATATTTTACCAGGGTATCCCGACATCGAACCAACCTTTGTGAAATGTAAGAAAGTTGTAGCAAAGAATGGATAAATTACGTCAGTATGTCAGTACGTGCAGTGAATGATTCTTGCAAACGACCACTTATTCCAAATCAGTCGCCGGAAGTGTAGCATTTCTTTTAGAGCAATCATTTTTAAAAATTTGGTTTTATACTTATACCGTTACAGTATGGCCGTCTGCACACGGAGCAACTCAAAAGAAACTGATAACTGACTCAAATCACAAACCAGTCCGTGATGAGTCGTAACCTATGCAATTGAATGGAGCCACGCACACGGCGCAACTGGTTACAAACCCGTCGGACGGGTTTGTAACCAGTTGCGCCGTGTGCGTGGCTCCATTCAATTGCATAGGTTACGACTCATCACGGACTGGTTTGTGATTTGAGTCAGTTATCAGTTTCTTTTGAGTTGCTCCGTGTGCAGACGGTCTAAAACCTCGTTTATCCGGACAAACTGGAACCATAGGCAATCCGGATAATCGAAAATCCGGATAATCCGGGTAGTATGAGTAATAAGCAAAACAAAGTCTTTAACTAAGCAGACTTACCGTTTATTACGATAAAAAACAATGTTTTGCAACAAAATTACATAGCATTGTTTACAAGACTTTAAAAAATAATAAAATACCTTTTCACATCATTTCTTAACAAAGAATTGGTATGTCTTGTAAAACTTTCTTAAACTCAACAAAAAGTCTTTTATGACCATAACTTATTGTATAATCTATGCAGTAACTGTACATTGAATCAAACTAAAAAGCGAATATTTGGAGTACTTGTAGTCACGTTCTTCCTATCATAGTTGTAAATTATTATCTAATGTGAACATTAAATAAAAATAATGTCTACAAATCTGATCCGGATTATCTGGAGATCCGGATCAACGAGAGCCGGATAAATGAGGTTTTACTGTAATTACAATATCAAGATAGATTCCTGTAGGCTGACATGACACCCTTTGAATGTCTTGAAGCATATAATATCAGAAGCAATGGTCACAGTAAAAATACTCGTACAACACTGGATTATTTTACTTTTAGGAATCATGAGCCCTCCCCCCTGTCCCCCAAGATGTCGCCCTTCGTGGATGCTCGGTCTAAATTGAGGTGGCACCAGGGGGCAAAGTTGGTTCACATACACTGTGCCACATACACATCACAAGACACCAACAATGTCGCTGCGTAGAATGGGCGAAAGACCATGTGCCTGTCGAGTTCGAAAAAAAAAAAAAAAATTATGAATCTTTCGTGTTTTCTAGAAGAAAAAAGATATTGGACCATACATATATTGGATGGAATCCGAATCATCGGTGGTCCGGGTTGCCGGAAATTCAGAATAAGCAGACATTCAAAACACGGACATGAAGCTGAATAGACGTAGTTAAATCTGTAGAAACGTTTTTTAAAGATCAATGAAATTTTTAAAGATCCCACCAGAAAAAAAAAGAAATCTTATGTAATCTGCTTTCCTTATGTTCAAATTTTTTCCCCGGCGTTCTCTACTTTATTAGTAAAAACTTATTAGTAAAAATAAGAGCTTTCTTTTTGAAAAAAAACAAAACAGGTGATCATTTTGGTTGATGCTTTTACTATTTAAAGCTAGTCACCAGAGCAGCCATATGTACTGCCTGATTATTTCATTTTTCCAATTAGTTTCTCCAAATTCAGGCTATTCGAATATTTCTATGAGTAACTGCGGTCGGACGCTGCTGGCCAAAGGAACACAGCGCTAATTTTCTGAAGCGATCCACGGTAGGCCTGGATGTCTGTTGCCGTTCGAAATTGGTTTTAACCTCTAGATCCCGGTCAGTTTAGCTCTCAAAACTGGCAGGAGTCCAAAGGACCATAGAGATACTCTTTGAAACTTGGGTCGCGGTATATAGGCTTCGAGGTTTGTTGCCGCTCGCTCGCTTGCTATCGGATTTAAGGGGACTCATTACTCTTAAATCTTTAAAACATTCGATTTTTTGAAAAAAAAATATATGTTAAAGCCTGATCATTTCTGAAAAAAATAAAGGAAACCGCATGAAAATATTCCGCTTAGTTCCGGAGATATTGATATTCTAAATATTTAATTACTGATCAAGTTTATGGTAAGAACAATTTTAAACTCATTTTTCTCAAAATGTAATTTTGCATCATTCCGCAACTGATATCTCAAAAACTATGAAACATAATTCCATGAAATTTTTATCACAGCATAATCATGTTATTTTATTGCGTCTGAACTAGAATTATTGCAATCACTACCTATTTTGTTATTTTTTCAGGAGTAAATTAATACAAAAATTTAAGAAAATTTTAACTATATTTTGAAAAGTTTCTAAAAAAAAAATTGATGTTGATTGTTTTAGTTCAATTGTATTTTTAATTATTTATTTTAGATATAAAACAGGAATTATGCATTTAAGTGTAAAATTAATTTCATAGTTCTGCGCGCAAGCCAGTATACAATAAAAATACTTAAAAAACAAAGTATATCTAAAGCATTTTAAAAAAAGTTATTTAAAATTATTTTGAGTTGAACATTTGTTTATTAAAATAAATATATCAATTTATCATATACATAAAATTCGGAAAAATTGGGAGTAAATTGAAATAGTTACAAAGAGTCAAAAAGTATGAAAATATGCCTTTTTTCCTCGACTTAAGAGTCGTGAGTCCCCTTAACTTCTAGATCCCGGTCAGTTTGGCCCTCCGATTGCAAGATATAATAGTAGCCAACCCTTCGACCATTCATGGATAAATGTTCAAAGATTCGAGCCCATACTAACAAAGAAGAAAGAGTGAAATTAGAGTTTTTATGTCAATTCCGGTTGGCTCATCAAATGTTTCTCTCCCCGAAGTTTCCGCGAAGCTGAAGGAAGACCACGAGAAGAAGGGTGAAAAAGCAAGAAAATTTTACAGATGACCTCGGATTCAGCAGAACTTGATTAACCGAGACGTGGATTACCGATAATCGAATGATGTGCGTAATATATCTACGACTGAGATATGATAACAGGATGCAGGGGAATACGTAACTGCCTAGAAAGCAGAAATATTGAGTGATATAACATCAACCCTATGTATGGCCGCAAAACTAAAGTGTTAAGCTTGTTGCCATAAAAAAATATTTTTACGGTTGAGTTTGTTTTGTTTAGATTTTCATGGTTCAAAATGGAGGCCACGTCTGATTATATATACCCCTTTATAATGCATGCGTGCAAAAAGCCTATGAGCGCGCAAGAACCATCAATTTGAGAAATAAATAAATAAATAAAACTATTTTGAAAAATCTCTCCGTTCACCAAGTTCTTTCCGAGAACCCGCCTCGGCGTTTTTCGAAAACGCGGCTGCGTTTGTTCCGGCAGCACGCTGACCCACATTGCAGCGTTCGAAATCCGTTCACCTGCCCCTGCCGAGCAGACGATAAAAAAGAAGCGGTGGAAAAGAACTGGAAGAGAGAGAGAGAGAGAAGAAATAAAAAATTATAAAAGGGGGAAGTTAAAAGGGTCTAAGCTCGGAAGTAAAATGTTCTTGGTTCTCTTTTTTTCTTCTTTCTTTCGAGTTCGCATCATTATTATTCTCGGAGTCCCATTGTTTTTTTTTTGTTTTTTTTATCGTCCGTCCATAATTCGAGAAATTCGAATCGCTGTAATTTGAGACCGCGCTGTTATGAAGAGAGAGAGGGCCGAGTTCTCGATGAGAATTTTATTACATTAATACGGAGAAGGAAAAGTCGTGATTAGGAAGGTTGGGACAATTCTATTTTGTTGTACTTTTTTTCTTTTTCTGTAGCAGTTTCTCCGAAGAAATATAGCAATAAGCGTTGATTTCAGACTTTAAAAATAGTCATTTGGGCCGAGTGTATGTTCAACAACACGTCTGTTGCTCTTGCAGGATCCTAGAATGCTTCAACTGAAACGTTTTCTCAAAATCAAAGGGGGTTCGTCGACCGCTGTATTCTTTTGATATGATTGGCAAAGCGAGAACTTTATTCACTCGCGGACGTTTTGCTGTCTTCTTTCTCTGCAGTCCGAATTTGAACATCGTATATAAATAGCGTTTTTTCATTATCCTCACATCAGTTTGCAGAAAAATGTTGCCCTTTAGTGCTAACTATTTTTTGCTTGTTCCTATTGTTTACAAGTCGTGGAGATTTTGAGTTAATTTTAGAATTTCCACCGTAACAAAGTTGTCTATTGTGATACTTAATTAAATATTTCAGTCTATTTATATTGACTATACTCCAAGTATCGGAATCAATTATTTTTAAATAAAAAAAAAAATCCTATGTGCTGAACAAATGAAGCTTTTAGTGACAACAATTCTGGATGATTTAACAATCTCAAAACCTTTATCATCTTTACACTTCTTTTCCTTCAGACTACAGACAGATTGTCGAGTTAGTGCTCTTTTTGTAATAATAAAATAGTAATAAAATCTTTGTTTCTACTGTCGACGAAATAATTCCAATCTGGGTGTGAGAAGCTAGCAGCAAAGTTTGAGTTAAAAAAATAATTATTTTTCGTCTGAAATCAATGATGATTACGCTATGAAATATAATTGGTGACCCGTGGTTCTACTTTAACGTAACTTGTTTTATTCTATTTCTTCTCATATCGAGCGAATTACATTCTTCCTATTAAAACACTTACGGTGCACCGTCTTTGCTGATCTGATTAACAGGCAAACAAACTCAAAGTTTTACAACCCTGAGCATGATTAAGTCATTTGTTATTATCACGTTGGATCAAGAATTGTGCTTTTCAAAAATCTTTTTATTTTAATTTAATTATCTTTTAAACACAAATTAATTTTGTTGGGCCAGACATTTTTTTAAAATAGCCACTGGAGGCTTAAAATTTTAAAGACAACGTGCTTTTTATTTAAATGTCTACCTTCAACCTCAAAAATCAGAATTAAGACTTAATCTTTCAGAAAGCCCAACTTTCAGGCTATCCCAGCCAGTGGCGCACCCAAGGGGCCCTGCCCCCCTCAAAGAAATAGAAATTGTATTATGAATATTGATTTTGCATTTTAAATATTTTTATCCGTTCATCTCGCCCCCCCCCCCCCCATGCATTATAAATATTTTACCCGTTCATCTCGCCCCCCAAGAAAAAATCCTGAATGCGCCACTGATCCCAGCCAATCGACCAAATATTGAATAAGCACGCAGTAATTACTGTACCGTGGGAAAAAAAAAAGAAACACTTCTCTTTTACGCTTGGTAATTACATTCGAAGTGCACATTTTAATGTCTTTATTTCATTTTTTTCTATTATGATTATTTAGGATGCATAGATTGGTAATTAATCTTGGTAAGTTGCACGTGGTTTGGATGCTTGGCAGTTCATGTTCCGTGAAGCGGTACTTCTCATCTAAAGATGAGTTATAGATGAGAAAGTCCACAATATCGGTTGTGCTCTCGATACAGAATGTTGCTTCATTGCGACAGCCACTTTTCGCCTTATCACCGCGAAATATATTGCTTTCTTATAATTGGCGCACCGTATAGGTGAACCAACATACTGGCACAACAGTTTTGACTTAGAACCCGGGAGGGGGGGGGGTCAACACCTGGTGGCCTCGTACCTTCTTCCCACGTATCACACGCGGGTCTACTGATTTAATGTGCCCGCGTCCGGCGTAGACACAAAGTCACTCAGTGGCACTTACCAGAATTCGATCCAAACTCCTGATGCAGTATAGCATTTTGAAATATTTAGTTTACTTTTTAGGCTTGGTGTCTTTTATTTGCATTCATGCAAAAATCACGAGTTGCCACCACTTCCAACATTTCATGCGTGTCAACACTGGAGGGTTGCTCGGGGTCGGTGCGATAACAAGAAGCCAACCATTTCGCGGTGTGAAAAGGCGAATATCGAAGACAATGGGCTTGCCGCATTTGGGAATCTATATATTTAAGTTGCTAAGCCGACTTTTTGGGCAGTCCGTGAGAGAAAACTACTGCATCAATTTACATCATTTTGGTCTTAAACGAAAGATTGTAATCTGTAGATTTGTCAAATTTTGTTTTTGTAACCGCAATTTCTATTAATTAGCGATAATTTACAGTTAAAAATTGATTTCTGCGCATGCTCAGTGGCATGTTTAACTTTGTCTTTAGAAACACTATTTCTGCGCATGCTCAGTGACATGTTTCAATGATTAAACACGTTTATTCCAAGGAGTCTCTCTAGATCTCTCTCTGCCATTTTTATTTTTATGATAATTATGTTTGGGAAATATAAGATTAAATCTGATGGAAATTGTTTATTTCGCTCTGTTTAATTAGTGATGATTTACAATTTAAAAAAATTGCTTTCTGCGCATGCTCAGTGAGATTTTTAAATCAGGCTTTAGATACTCACTAAGGACAAGGCCGCTTAAACACATTAATTTGTTTCTGCGCATTATTATGATTTTTCAACATTTGGCAATGATGTGTTGAGTATAATTTGTGTATTAGTACATTTATTTACTATCTAGCCGTCATGTTTTGATGGGTATGAACTAGTTTTTTTTAATTTTATAAAATAATAATAATAATAAAAATTCATAGGTTAAATGCCATGAAATTCTGACAAAACTAATTCGCGAGCCGGTTATCAGTTTAGTAAATCATCAATTGCAAATTGTAAAAGAAAAATGTCATTGCGTGATACGGAAACATATGATTAAATTAGATATTTGTGGGAGAAGAAAGGAGAATGTATTTAATTTCGCTATCTTCCTGGTCAAACTCTGTTTAAGACTGAGATTGCAGTTCATTGAAATTTCTCCGAATAGTTTACTTTTTAATATATACCGGTCCATCGTTGGGATTATCCTTGTCTTCTGGTTTTCCTTGTGCAGCCGTGCATTCATCAGCTGCCATAATCGCGAGTTCAGTGTATCAGCAAAATCGAGGTAACGCACACGGGGGCATCTGCAGTCCAGGCACGGACACAAGGACGCTCCGTTCCATTAATCCAAGAAGAAAAAAAAAAATGCGAAAAACGCAATTTTTACTTGACTTTCACATGTCATTCACATATGAAGATTACGTTTTGAATATTTTGCGTGTAATGATCTGGTTTTAGAGATAATTGGAGCTAAACTTTTTTTTTTCAACTTCCTGTTTGAGAGATAACGGTTTTAAAGTGCTTCCACTTTAAAAAATAAATAAATGAAATAGAGAAAATAAAGAGATTTTATCTCATAATCAGATTTCTTTACTTTTTTTTTTCTTCTGTCAGGTTGATACATCGTTGCAAGATCCGATGGAATTAAAAGCTGAAAAGTAGGAATAAAAACTACGGAAACTGAATGATGGAGAAATATTTTTTTTTTCACCAGTAAAATATGAGTTTTTTTTATTTATTTATTTGACGCAACCAACTCATACGCAAAACATGGATAAGAATGAAAAACATAAAAGGCAGAAAAATACGTACTACCCAACAAATTTATGGAAGTGGTCTCAATACAGGTCGCATGCATAAATGCAACAAATAATATGTATTCACAAACGGATTAGCCCTCCTCCAACTGCTTCTGGAGCAAAACAGATAAGGAAAGTACGAGCTAATGCATAAACAAAAATTCTCCCCAGTGAAATTACTCAACAATCTCGCTAGTGAGGTGAACACACAGTTAACACTAGAACCGCGGAAAGGGTCAATTTGACCCAAATCGATGTTTAATTAGGAACTACGCGAAAATTATTAAAAGCAAAATGTTTTCCTTTTCTGACTTTTAATAATATATGGTAAGCAAAAACTTACCCAATTTGAAAACTTATAACATATCAATTTCCGGTTATTTACAGTTATACCTAGAACCGCGAAGCGGGTCAATTTGACCCCAAGAAGTTTTAAGCATCCAAAGTGAAACACACATAATACCGCAAGGCATGGTTAATTGGTTAGGCGAGCTACGATCAGCTTTTGCTTCACTGGGGGTAATTGGACTGGGACCTACAGTTTAGAGTCGATTTCGAACGGCTACTAACGTACATGCCGACAGTTGGAATCGAACCCACAGACGCTGGACCGAATTCCATTGTCCAGCCAGGGAGAACGTGTTGGAACGCTACGTCTTGAGTACTATAGAGTCAGCTTCGAAGGGTACCGAATTCTCTGGTGCTATATGTTACCGGAATAGGAAGATCTGTGTGACGAGGATTTCTCTTTCTTAGCAAATTTCAGCTTTCTGTCGGACTTCTGTCTATTCCAAGCAATGTGTTTACATGAATTTATAACCTACTGAGAACGTAGATGTAGATGACGCTAATCCAAATTTGGAAATGATTGTTTTCTTCGGTATAACTTCGGAAATTGAAATCGTTCAAAATGAAGAGTTTTCTAATTAATCTATTGTTTTGAAGATGAGTAGTAAAATTATAAATGAATCTCTTTATCTTCTGGGGCCTCCAGCCCATAGAATCTGGAAGCGCCCTAACCATTCGGCCATCTTCTGGCAGCAAAGCAAGGCTATCTGTCAAGTATGACAGTGATGAGAGATTCTTTCAATCCATAGGGAACTATAAAAATGGATTTCAAGTTTTAGACTAACTGATCTGGCCATAAAAGATTACATGTAATTGTCCTTAAGTACGAATACCAAGTGCTGAAGCAGGGCTATCCCATTCAACCAGAAACTGCCAGGTGTATTGTTTGTTTGCTGTACAACTTAAGGAATTTCCACTTGCAATATACTCGTCCATCTGGAGCTCCATAAAATTTAATTTGTGATATATATATCTTAATTATAAAATCTGTGAAAGTTGTATGCATCATACATACATCTTCATTCATACATTCATATTCATTCATACATATCTATTGTTCACTTTGGAGACATGAACCGATTCAAAACAGGTCAATGCCAGTGTAACCATATTGGAATATATTCGGTTTGTTTCATGTGGTTAATTTTGAGTTTGGTGTTTGTGCACGAGTCTCTAAGAATTCGCAGGTTAGCAGTGATATTCTTTTTTAGCCACACAACACTGCAATACAGACGAACCCTGTTATAGAGAACCCGGTATATAACGAACTCACGGATAGAACGAACGAAAATTTTAGTCCCGCCGATTTCCTATTGTACTTAATGCTAATTTATCCTCTTATAGAGAACCTCCGAAATCTTAAGAATCTGCTATAACGAACCTTTTTTTTCAATCGACTACTGAATTTTTTTAAAAACTTTTTAAGAGTGTTGAAGATACAACGAATGCTAAGAAGATGATGATGGCGATTTATCTATCGCGATGTGAATAGAAAAGCACAAAATTTCACCATTCTCAGATTGTGACATGCAATTGTTCGAAACATATGATGATGAAATCATTACATGTGAAAATTCGTCTGATGAAAATATGGAAGAAACTAAAATGAATCATTCTGAAACCGAAGATTCTGCATCTGATGCTGATGAAGAGGAGCACATAAATGAAGAAATTCCCACCATCTCAGATGCTACAGCACCGATGTGTGTAATTAATAATTTTTTGTCTACACAAATAGTGGAAGAAAGAGTGTTGGAGTCATTTGAAGTATTGGACAAAGAAATCCATAAAATGTTTTTTGAAATCAGCATCACGTCAGCAGATTATTACCGATTATTTCTGTATCAAAACAGTGAGTAACAATTAAAGGTAATATGAATTTATTTCCATTTGTCTTCATTTTTAGTTAATTTTAATTACTATTGTGTTGGTTTAATGTAATCGATTTTAGTCAATTTAATTCATTAATGATCACTTTTAATAGATTTTATCATTTTTTAATACATCATTATTGAATACACATAGCAACTAATGAGATATACATTTTATGAACTCGAACATTTTACTTAACGGTTAAGATATAGCGAACCACCGGATATAGCGAACACAACCTTTGGTCCCTTGAAGTTCGTTATAACGGGGTTCGACTGTACCAAAACAGGAAACGTCCTGCTGCTGTTACAGCACTCGCCAACAGTTTCTTCTCCCTCTCACCGCTCGAATTCTGAGTGCGAAGAATTCTTCTCTCTTCTCGGCCATAATCTTCATTTGACATATACATTCTCTTCGCCATGATTAACTTTCACAGTAAAATAAAAAGACCTTAATTACGCGCCGTTGATTGTCGACTTCCGTATGAGCGTTGCGCTAAATGCCTCTTTCTCAAACGAAACTGTCTTCTTCCCCTCCCCCTCCCCTATCTTGAGCCTATTTACTTTATTTAAAGACATATTAAAGAAAATAAGGTACCTCTTGAGGTTGGATGAGAAGTTCCAGGGTGGAAAGTTCCAGGGACCGAACAGTGAATGCTTCGGCCAATTGGACGTGACGGAAAGATTTTGGTGGCGTCATAATTGCATACGCAGATGAGGTTTTAATCATTTGCTTTTGACAAACTCCCAGTCTGCCAAATTTCAGGTCAATACAACAACTGTTTCAGTTTCAGAGAACAGCAGTATATTTTCTTCCAGAATTAAGAACGTTAATGGCTACATGTATTAAATAAAGCCCTGGGATGTATTGCTCTAATTACCGTGGATTCCGCAAGGAATCGCATGAGATGCTCCTGTTCTGAACTGTCTATTTCACCAATAAAAATTGTCTGCATTGATTTTTAAAACAACAACAAGATAATAAAACTATTAACAAAGATGGAATTTGAAACAAAAGATTCAAAAATTCACATTGAAGATAGCATTAACATACAATTATCTTTGAGTACTAAGTACTTAAAAAATTCCGCACTCGATTCCGTACTTGAGTCATAATATGGTTATACAGATAACAGACAAAAATACAAATATCTGTTTTAAAAATTATGTAATCCGCAATGCTGAACAAAAATATAGATACCATTTGCAAATGTTTTTGAAACTAGATACGCTAGACGGTCGGTCTTCAACTACCCGCAGTTGCTATGTTGAATACTTGCCACAGCGTAATTTCTAGCGAGCCATAGAAAACCACTGGCTAGACATGTTTTAAAAATCCCAAAAAAAACTTTAAAAATTCGGCAAAACGTACGTAACACTGAAATGTGGAGATTTTTATTCAGTACAGAAAAAGAAAAACTGTATAGTAGCATATTCGAACGATTATTGTCAAAACAAGGATCATTTAAATGAGGTTACTGGTTGGCGAGTGTTTATTTGCATTTCATAGTCTAGTCTAATCATCATTAAATAAAGATAACAGATGAGTTCATTTCAAATATTGTTTCATATGTCATTTTCCCGTAACACACAGCATATGTGATAGAACAGCTTAATGTGATACACTTTTTTTTTATAACTGCATAGTAAAACTAGTTGTAATTTCGCTAAAGTTGTGAGTAAGAAGCTTCTGTTACAGAATTCCCGCACTGCAATTCTTCTTCTCGAAATATCTCTCCTGCTACTAATAAATCCTAACAAAAGTAAACAGAATCTTGAGCTTGTAACTTTTATGCTGCCAGAAAACTTCTGATATATTCTCCATTTAGAAACCAAAAGCGAGGAGCAATGCCGAGTGCAACAACACATCTAAAAGTCATTGCCTGATAAGGTTAATAGCCTCAGATAACGGCTTTGTTTCAAAATGCAGCGTTTTACCGATATATACGTAAACTAATAAACGTTCATAGACATAATTAGGAATGGACTGCTCAGTACAATTCAGTTATTTTGCTAGCCAGATATTGTGGTCGCAATATATGTAATTTTATAATGTTAACAAGGAATAGCATAGGATAACTTCAGCATTTTTCTTTGCATCATTTGACTGAAATTTATAGCAAATTCTATTTTAATTTAATTTTCTGACTGTTCAGATTTCAGTAGACTGCCGGAAAATTATTTTTTTTGAAACCCTGTGGCCCGTTGTTTAAATTGATGTTTCATTAATTACACAGCATTCAAACTTTAGAAACATAATCTAATTCAATTACCTTTTACTTTGTATTTTTTGAAAAGAAAGTCAATGCCCGCTGTAAATAGCCGTAATGAACAAAATTTATGCATTTTAATTTTCGTTTGTATTTGCTAAAAATACTTCAGTACATCCAAGAAGAATTAAAAGCCTGTCAGAATCGCAAAAACATTGCCTTTCGGGGTAATATTCTTTATTTTGTTTCATGGGAGTTCTGAGTTTGAACATAATCATTTACGTTCCATTTTAAATTCCATTTTGCTGCTCATTTGTCTGGTGCAAATAATAGATGATTTATATTTTTGTACTAAATATTTTGCTGCTTAATCACTGAACATACTGTCTTCGCTGAGATTTTGGGGGTAGAGATAAAGTTAAAAAAGAATGTCTGTTTTCGAGTGGAAAAGTTAAAGAAAATGTTCAGAAGTTAAAAAAAAAAATAAAAAAATCAGGTAATCTCTTCTACTGAAACTACCGCGAGTTATTAACGTAGGATTACCTATCGTTGCTTTCCTGTTTTGTATGTATTTATGTATGTATATATATATATATATATATATATATATATATATATATATATATATATATATATATATATATATATATATATATATATATACTCATGGACAAAAGGAGTCGTCAAAATGAAACGAAATTTTACATACGTAATGACTACTTTGATATAAGTAAATGATAAGAAACTCAAAGAAAAAGGATAATTTATTTCAGAGAAAAAGGCAAAAGAACGGAGGAGTTAATACTCCGTTGGACCCCCTCTAGCGCGAATGCACGATGCGATACGATCGGGCATTGAGTCATACAAGTTCTGTATGATGTCTTGAGACATTTCGTTCCATATTTGCTGTAACCTTGCCTCTAGTTCGTTCAAACTCGTGGGATGCCCAACTCGTCGTCCCAAATGATCCCAGATATGCTCGATTGGAGACAAATCTGGGGATCGGGCAGGCCAAGGAAGGGTAGTAACAGTGCGGAGACAGTCTTGTGACACCCTTGCCGTATGAGGCCGAGCATTGTCTTGTTGAAAAATGGCTCCTGGGAGCCGTTGCATGAGTGGCAACACATGTGGTTGCAGGATTTCATGAACATACCGTTGGGCTGTCATGGTGCCACGGAACAATACTAGTGGTGACCGTGTATTGTAGGCAATGGCACCCCATACCATCACACCAGCTGTGGGAGCGATGTGTCGCTGTACAGCAAAGGCAGGATTGAAGCGTTCACCACGGGCTCTCCACACACGAACATGATTGTCATCACTGCCGAGATTGAATCTGGATTCGTCGCTAAAGACGACCTGGTTCCATTCCGCTGCAGTCCAGTTTCCTCGTGCGCGGCAAAACTCCAAACGGAGGCGTCGATGGGTGGGCGTCAAGGGCAGCACACGTAATGGGCGCCGCGATACCAACTGTCCTTCAGCCAGGCGCATTCGTATGGTTCGAGAATACACAGAGGCCCCTAGTGAAGGTGCTACCTGTGCCTGGATGGCGGCCGATGAAGCAGTTGGCTGTACGCGTGCATTTCTTACGATGTGGCGGTCTTCTCGACGACTGGTCTGTCGAGGGCGTCCTGAGCCTGGTCTTCGTGTACATGACATCTCTCGGGTCCACTGGTCCCAACACTTCCTCACCACACAATCAGAGCGGCCTAATTGACGAGCTACTCGCCTAGCTGACCACCCAGCTTCCATCATCCCGACGATTCTCCCCCTCTCAAACTGCGACAACTGCTTATATTGTCTTCGAACACGGCGTAATGGCATGTCTATCTCAGCTCTTCCTTTGTAAAGGATTCAGCACACTCAAACAAGCTTTGGTTACCTGTTTTATACTCCACAGAGTACGATGTTCAACGCCCTCTACCGGCTATACGTAATGCGCAATCACGCTGCATTTCTAATCATTTGCATATCTCCCCGACATGTACCTTCATTGCAAGTTTCGTTACGATCCCGCAATTATTTCTTCGTGCGCTAATTTTTTTGTCCATGAGTGTATATGGGGGTGTAAAACGAAGGAAAGACAAGAAATCTATATACAAATAATTAATAGCTAAGAAAGATCTTTTCACTCTAAGAATTTTTTTTCTTCGAGCAGGGATAATTTATTTGGGCAAAGGATGAATTTTTAAACCAACGTTGTCATTCTAACAATTAATTTTAATATATGAATTACAAATGACGAAAATTATTCAAGAATTTTTAAAACTAAAAATTGTATTTCAAAACATATTTCCAAAGCAAAGAAAATAATTAGTATTAATTAAAGGCTATAAAAGATGTATTTTTTAAATTGCAGTTAGAGAACGAATTCGCTAATGTCAGCCCATTTTGAGCAAATTGTATTTAATAAGAGTATATATTTTTTTCTTAAGCAAACTGTAAGAAAATTTTAAAGGAGAAACAAATCGTTTTAGCCCTAACTGTCGATAAAAAATTCTCTGTCGACAATTTTCCTAGCAAAACATTTCTTTTAAAATCATTTTCAAATTTAAAATTCAGCAGCCGTCTGAGCAGGAGATTTAGCATCACGTGAAGACATTCAAAAGCATGAAAAATTCTCCTCAACAGTGATTGTCTTCGAACACGGCGTAATGGCATGTCTATCTCAGCTCTTCCTTTGTAAATGATTCAGCACACTCAAACAAACTTTGGTTATCTGTTTTATACTCAACAGAGTACGATGTTCAACGCCCTCTACCGGCTATACATAATGCGCAATCACGCTGCATTTCTAATCATTTGCATATCTCCCCGACATGTACTTTCATTGCTAGTTTCGTTACGATCCCACAATTATTTCTTGGTGTGCTAATTTTTTTGTCCATGAGTGTATATATATATATATATATATATATATATATATATATATATATATACAGAGGCTGTTCACACATTTTTTAGACGATGTATATTGTATTCACAAAACTAAATTACATAAAATTCTTGTGTTTTAAATGTTCTATTTGACATCCCTTATTCTGAACTATCTTTCGACACCGCAATTTCCAGGATAATAATGCCTTTTGAAGTGTCAGAAGAGGTATTCTATCCCATTCCTCCTGAACAGCTTTCCAGAGTCCTGTAAGGGTTTTGAGACGACGTTTGGAAAATGCAGATTTTAAAAGTCCGAAAGCACAAAAATCCATAGGTGATACATCGGGAGATTTAGTAGGGATATCAGTGAAGGGTATGGCCTTGATACCAGTTTTTTGTTCCATTTCTTTTAGGAAATTTACAGTGGATTTTGATGTGTGACTGCTAGCTTTGTCCTGATGGAGTCTCACAGATTGATGGCATGTGGGTAAAGCGATGGTATTTCATTCAGAAAAATTGGCGATAAAATATGTTCCTGATAGTATTTGGAGTTAATCTTAACATTTGTTTCCACTCTCTTTATTTTTAACTTGCCATTATAAGAAAAACCAGCAACAATCATGAATCCCTTAGAAAAACTTTCTTTCGATTCTTTGAACCATGTACTTAAATTTTTTTCTCCCCTTTTATTATAATAAATGGCTCTTTTTTTGTTGCAATCATTTAAATACACCCATGATTCATCTATTGTGACAATTGTTTTCCATTTTTCTTTGGATAAGTGTTTCTCATATAGAATTCTGCAGCGTGTCCTGCGTTCAGCGATATGATTTGGAAGAGGACGATGCACATTGCGCTTTTCCGCTTTCTTAAGATTTAAATCAACGTTTATCATTTTGTTTACAGTGGACACCGAGCATTTTAATGATTTTGCAACTGTCCTTTGACTAGGGGGATTTTCTTTTAACATTAAACAACGTACCTTTGCAATAGTCGAAGATGTCCGTTTTTTCCTTGGATACTTGTTTGGAATTTTTGTCCCACTTGAGGCTCCAATTTGACGTTTTTTTCCTTTCTTGTTGACGATATTACCTATCGACGCTTTATATATCACAAAACCATGACTCTCACATCGTTTTTGGATAATGGAGTATGCATGTTTCTCTTCGGAAAGAGCATAAATGTAGCCTTCGAACCACTGCTTTGTTAAAAACGCCATTTTGAATAAAAACAAAACTTTCAAGCCGCAGACGATAATTTTGACTTTTAAAAACATAGTACAATTGCAATTATTTCTTTTGCAGTAAACGAATTTTTATTATCGCTTACCAAAATCGTCTAAAAAATGTGCGAACAGCCTCTGTGTATATATATATATATATATATATATATATATATATATATATATACAGTTGGCTCTCTGTTTAACGACTTACAAAGGACCGGGAAAAATCGTCCTTAAGTAGAGATCGCGCTTAAGCAGAATTTGTGAAAAAATAACATTTCCCATAACGTCGGAGGGGCCGGGACTGGGAAATATCGTCTTTAAATAGAGATCGTCGTTAAGTAAAACAAAGAGCCAACTGTATATATATATATATATATATATATATATATATATATATATATATATATATATATATATATATAATTTATGTATATATAAATATATATATATATATATATATAATTTATGTATATATATAATATATATATACATATATATATTTATTTATTTATTTATATAAATTTTTAATGCATTTTGGTACTTTTCTGTTTAACTGTTTACTGTTTGTTCAAGAGGTACAGACTGGGATTGGCTCGCTGCCAAAATTATAACTCTCGACGACGGACGGTTTTAGCGTCTGGAATTTTGCTTTCTGGAGGACCGTTATGGAGGAACGTAATCCTACGTTAAAACTATTTTGCTTATTTAATAAGGAGAAAGAGCCGATTTCAGTTTTCATTTTGCTTTCGGCGGTTGTTAACTTGGCTTAGTTCTACAGCGGCAGTCACTGGTGACCACTAGTTAATTAGTAGAGTGAGTAGAGAGTGTGAATTTGACCTGCCAGTTACTATTATGTCTTTTGCCAAATAATTATTTCGTTAGAATCATATTTTCAACAGAATCAAATATTCACTTTATTATAATTAAATATATTTATCGTGATAAACAGCACAAAAGTTTTTCATTTTCGTCTCTTGTATGACAGGAATAAAAAAGAAAGAAGAAAATGCGGAATTCACGCACTTGGCGGCACGTCGTGTGTTTTATCTGTCGCCAGAAATCCGAAATTAAAGTGAAATACTGCGAGATTACGCTGGACGGTTCAATAACCGCGAATTTCATACAGAAAAATTAAAAGCTTGTGTTTGCTCGTTTTTGTTGACAATTTGTCGTTTTTTTTTTCTGACTCATAAAGATCGCTCATAAAAGTAATCTCAGCTTACAAAATTCGAGATTTCAAGATATTACCTCAAAAAAAAAAAAAAAAAAAGACAATAATGCCGTTTTTTGTGTGTGTATCTCAGTCCAAAGTACGGACGTCGATTACATGGGGATGTCTTGCATGAGCGTAGAGCGGAGGGGAAAGAGACGAAGTCGTAATACATGTCGCGCCATGCTACAAAAATTAATATATATATATATATATATATATATATATATATATATATATATATATATATATATATATATATAAATAAGAATGAGAATATTACAAAAACAAAAATTAATATAACACAAAATTATACTAATTTTTGTTTTTGTTTACACAATATGCTACAAAAATTAATATATATATATATATATATATATATATATATATATATATATATATATATATATATATATATATATATATATATGAAAGAGAAAACCAGTAATAGCTCTAAAGTTACTTGCAGCCAGGAACAAATTACATGAAAAGAAAAGTATGAATAAGGTTTTTGACAGCATTTCTTCATCAGCGGTGTCAATGCTGTCTAAAAACCAATGGATTGTTTTCGATGAGTATGATCTATACAATAAACACACTGAGACACCGTACAATCCATGAATAACAGAATAATTGATTAATAATTGAATTAAGATTGAATAAAAGTACTTAACCAAAGAACACCAAGCCTGGCGCTAGTCAGAGTGGAAGTTAAGAACTTGTAACCGCAAGATGACTGACGTCACAAAACTTGCAACCATTGAGGTAGTGGATTCTCAGTTACAGACTTACTTAGGTTACCGTATTTTAGGACTATTATTCCCTTTATTTAGTTTTTTATTATTTTTACTTCTAAGAGTTAATTTTATTATTATTTTTATTTTTACTTTTTATTTTTATTTTTATTTTTAGTAGTTATTTTTTCTTTTTTAACTTATTGTTATGTTTAACATATTAATGCAACAGAACAAACTATTCATTAAAACAAAAACAACCAATTATGTTTTAGGATAGACTTACGGGGTAATTATTACGAGTTAGCACAGCTTTCAAGTCTAAAATATGCTTAATCCTATTGTCTTTAGAACATAGCCTATTTATACGAACTAACTGATTTACAATAATGTTATTAAAAACAGATTTATGTAAACAGGTTAGATAATTTTGAAATTTAACAATATTAAAATTATAGTCAGATCTTTTGTCGTATAAGTCAAAAGTAAATTTGCTGTGAGTATTTAATTTAATATTTATATCTAAAAAGTTTACATTAATATTATCATGGCTACTTTTAATTAGTTCCAGATTAGGAGCGTAAAAATTTAAGTCTATAGGGTTATTACTTTTATTAATTACTATTATATCATCTATATATCTAAATATATTGTAATTGTAATTTTCTATATTATTAATTTCAAAATAATATAAGTATAAATTAGCTAGCATACTTGAAGCATTACCACCTTGTAGTACACCTTTGGACTGTAAGTATATACTATTATTATGAACTATGTAATTATGTTTAGTTATTCATTCTAGGAACCTATTGAAACGAGCTAGTTTAATTTCGTTGCTTAAGTATTGAATATTATTTTGTACTAACATTATGATTATTCTATTTAAATCAATTATATCGATATTATTAAATAGATCTTTAAAATCATAAGTTACTACATATATACAGTTATCTAATGTTTGTAGTTTTCTAATTAGACTAAAGCTATTATCAATTATACCACAAACACCAGATGTTATATTTTTATAGATTAATTTAAGGTACTTTAATAATAATTTACTTGCCTTAGTAGCATAAGTGTTGTGACCACAGGTTACTGCTCTAAAAGCAATAGGTGTTTTATGAAATTTAGGAACTAAAGAAATATAAGGAAAAAGATAATTGTTAGATGATATACCTAGTAGTGTATATATATATATATATATATATATATATATATATATATATATATACATATGTGTGTGTGTATATTTATATGTATATGTATATATATATATATATATATATATGTGTATGTATATATATATATATATATATATATATATATATATATATATAGGGGAAATCCTTGTACCTAGGGCCACCATGCTTTAATTAAATAATTATTATTTTACAGCACTTTTACTCGTGTACAAAAAAAAAAGTAGTTTTAAGCATTGAATAAACGAACGTACAGGAAATGTAAGATATTGTCGCAACATGGGTGCACGCGCATCTGCACTCCGTGATTCATCCACCCGTTTACTAAGTAGGTAATCATTTTAAACAAACGGAACTCACAGTTCGTATCGCGCACCCGTTCGTTTAATAACAGGTCCCTTGAAATAGTGATAGTTCCCGGTTGTTGCAAGAACAAAAATTTGTTATTTTATTTTATTTATTTCCTTCAAAGTTTCTCCAAGAGAGTCCTATACGACAGCAGAAAAATTATCAATTGTTAAACGTGAGACGTCAGTGAGAGAGATATATTATGAGAGGATGGGCAGGTGTCATCAAATGAGGATGAGGATGGCGATATATATTTACGACGGCACCAATAATTATGACATGGACGCAACAACAATAGATGAGCTGTATTCTAGTGAAAGTGAAGTAATTTGACAGTAATGTTTGTTTTGAATTAAAAATCTAAGTTTTTTTTCTCCTGAGTTTGACGTTTCCGTTTCTTTTTATTGCAAATTTTATTTCTGCTAATAAATATCTGTGCAATTTTTAAATAAAATATTGAAAAGTCATGAGTGCGTATTATAGTCGAATTTTTATTTTTTCCGAAAATTTCGCGCAAAATTATATGCATTTCTGGTGGCAGCATCATTCAAATATTTTCCTTAATATAAAATTTTTGCAATCTGGTTTATCTGTATTCATTATGATATTTTGGTGCAGTCTATTTTAACTGCAGTCTTTTAGAATTATCCATGTTAATGAATGCACGGGTACACAATGAATGCACAAAAAAATGAATGCACAAAAAAAAAAAAAAACGCTTTGTGCTATATTATAAAATATGAATTACCGGATTTTTCGGACCATAAGACGCACTTCAAAATTATGGAAGGATTTTTTAGAAAAGAATATTTTGTATTTTGTAAGGTATAGAAAGATATTTTCAACTTTCCCGTGGGTGGGTGACATTTCTAAAATGGATACTATAGCAAAGTCAATAATTACAAGATAAAAAGAACTTTGTATATACTTTTTTTAAAAAATTTTCTGTTGAAGCATATAAACTTGACGATTCTATGTATTAATAAATACTTTAAAAAAAATTTTTGATGAATTATTCCATCAACTTGAAAGAAAATGATGTTAATTGGAAGTTGCGTTTAACTCTTCGCTTCCGTCCCGGCTGATAGATGGCTGCACCAGTCTACAAAGCAAAATTAACTGATAATGAATTAAAATCTGCTTAAAGATGGTTAAAAGTATTAAAATGATGCATTGTCATCGTGTTCTGAGCTATTCTAAAAGTTTCAAATGTCTAGCTAGTCGGGAAGTTTGTTAAAAATCGATTGCAAAATTTGTACTGGACAAACACACAAACAAACAAGAAAGCGAGTTAATAAAAACATGGATAAATGTCTCTCTCTGTTACGGAGTTCAGTTAAAAAAAATATATAATAAATAAAATTTAAAGAAAAATCTTTCAATCCGAGAATCATACGAAACATTTCCCCCATACGTTGGCATTGAGCCGAGAGATTCCAATAGGGACTTCATAACATTTAGTGAAATCTTAAAATTATCTTATAACCCTAAGAGAATGCGCCTACTACGTTGCTGAGGCCCCTCTGAACTTCTCTCAAATACCTGAAACTACTCCACCTTTCATCGGTCATTTTTTTTTCCTCTTATCTCTTATTTTAACATCACCCGAGATTGCCGGGGCTGTCCTCCAGCCCGGGGCGCACGCGAAAGAGGCCAACGGGCAGTCTTCCCCGAAGATAGGCTCGTATCAACAAACAACAACCTGTTGTGCGCGATGATGGGTTGTGTGTGCGCGGGAGTGATTGACCGAGAGAGAGAGAGAGAAGGAGCGGGGTGACCCGCTACACTAATGACCTCGCAGCCGCGGTGTGCTTCTCACCCGGAACAGTAGGGTTGCAACGAACGGTGAGATTGCTCGATGTGGAGGGAAAAAAAAGAAAAAGAAACGAAGAGAACCCTTACGTAACGCGGATTGGAGGATGGACCGGGAGGGTGAAGGTTAGCCGGGCTGGCCAAGATGAAGAAAGAAAAAAAGAAGGCATTCCTCGGCGCAAATGACACACATCGATTGCACAAAAGAGTAGGGTGACCTGCACGTGACTTTCCCTTCGCCGTGTTCCCGTGGTCAATGCTATAAATAGGGAAATAAATAAATAAATAAAGTTTATAAGAAACCAATTTTAAATACGTACCGAAGTCGTCGTGAATCATTCAATGGCAGCTCCAAGGGGGAGGCAGTAGGGGCAATAACCCCCCCCCCCAATTAAAAGCCCAGCGTATTTTCTTTCATAGCCTAAAATTATATAATCGTAGACCTAATACTATATGAGCTTAAATTTAAAATGAAACGATGTATATATATATATGTGTGTGTGTGTGTAACATGGGAGAAAGACCGCAGATTGTTGCTCAGACGTCTAATCTCCCATGCTACGGTGGAAAAACTTTAGTTACACGTGGAAATAAAAAGACATCATGGCCGAAATGAAGACGACACCAGCCTACGGGAACTTCATGTTTATTAAATCGCTGGCGCTTCTGCCGGGTGTTTCGTAGCAGGCAAAATATTACAGAGTGCATCTAAATTTAGACATCAGATAGTTTTATAAAGTCATTCCATCACGTGACACAGAGGTGTGACTTACTTTTTGACTGGATAAAAGTTATTTGTTGATGCTCTGATCTGATCTAATTTTTATGGACCCCGCGTCGCGTCTAATTTCGTTAAAAAGTCAGCCATCTTTAATGATATTGCTTGGGGTGACCAAAGATTGTAACAGTGGAATTTTTACATAAGTTTTACTGGCACGACACTACTAAAATTTAGAATATCTCTTGGATTTTAACACGAATGCCCAAGGGAAAATTAAGTACTTAATAAGATTAAAAAGGGGTATGTCATTTTGAATAGTAAAGTGAGGAATTAATAGTTTTTAAATGTTAAGAGTGTTGAATTAAGACATTACTAGTTTTTTAATATTATATATATATATATATATATATATATATATATATATAACCCTAAGAGCTGACATTGCTCTCCCCCCAAATTTAATTCCCCTCATTTAATTTCCACGAGGACATAAGAAGTAGGAAAAAAAGTTCGATTTATCGTAGGGTTATAGGGACGAATCACGACATTTTAATAATAGTCATTCAAAATACTGGATATTAGCAGCTTGATATACGGTATAGCACGGCAAAGCGATGAAAACTGGTTCAGACTCGACCGAAATTAAACTGGCGAAATAGATATTACTATAGTAAAACACCAATTAGCGTAAGAACCAGTAGAAATTTATTAGACGATGTAGAGAGATGATATTAGTAAACCGTGAAACGGCACTAGATTCGAGAAATAACTTGGCAGAAAAGAGATGTGTTTGGTGAACTATAAAAGTCAAAGACACGCCGTAGAAATAAGCTGTGTGGAACATAAGTAAGCTTATTATAAAATATCACAAGCGATGAGGCTCACAAGTGAAGAGTAATTAAACCGGCCCAACAGAGATATGCTTGTAAAGTGTAACCAATGATGAGACACAATAGAAATAAACTGGCAGGGCAAATAATAATAATAATAATAATAAAAATAATAATAATAATAATAATAATAATAATACAGAATTAACTCGGCGCTTGAAAGATTAGTTCTCTATCAGTCAAGATGACGTATAAAGGAAATACGTAGCAGTACAAGAGTTCTAAAGATTATCTTTCAAACTATATAGATATATATATATATATATATATATATATATATATATATATATATATATATATATATATATATATATATATATATATATATATATATATATATATATATATATAGTGAAACCTCTAAACGGCCAGTTTTTGTTCGGAACCGATTATATACACCCCATAGATCCGATGTTATTTTATCCACCCTTTGCATGACCAATATATAGGCATATTAACCTAAATTTTTTATTCTTAGTAAAAGAACCGCAATTTTATACAGTTTGAAAAAAATCAATTTCAATCTGTTGTATATATATATATATATATATATTAATTTTTTTTCAAATGGCTGGGAGTCCTGAGCCTAGGTTCTTCTCTGGGAGGGGAGCCAGAAGTGTGATACCACGTCGCCGCGTACGTTGCCCCAGGTGCACCACAGGGGGTGGGTCCAAGTTGCACCCGTTTGAAACATACCGGTCCCGTAATTTTGAACCGACTCAAGTGACGAGACACACTTGACCCGGGTCAAGTGCGGGGTCAAGTGTACACTCTGTTGTACACTTGACCCCCGCAACTCCAGAGGTAAATTCCGAGAACTTGGAGGACATTGCAATCACGACATACTTTTCGTGCATCAGCCGCCGTTAGTGTACACGACAGTGGATTTGTCAGCGACTGGCATCGAACTAGAGACATTTAGATCACCGGCTCGCTGTCTTTGCCAACCGGGCCACTGGGCTCTCCATCTGTAGTAGATATAAAACGAATCATTTGGTTAGTTATAGTGAGGTAGCGCGATAGTATGATTTGTATTGACCGAAATTTTTATTATTTAATCAATGGCGCAAGCATAACCCATCTATGGAAGTAGATCCCTAAGCAAGAGGGCGACTTTTTCCTTTCTGGTGAAGGACTGGGGAAATTTTACTTTGAAATTACCCTTTTTTTTTTTTACCGATTGTTAGGCTTCTTGAGTGACTGAGTCAAATGTAGAAACATTATATCGTTTAGAATTAAAAGTTCTTTAAATTGACATTTTGTGAAAAACGATCATTACAAATGCTTCGACGATCGGCCAGAATAACCCTAGACCCTCCCGCAGTCAATACATATTTGTGCAGGGCCTCCCAGAGGGGGGGGGGCAACTGCGGCACTTTGCCCCAAGCCCTCAACTGCCGGAGGGGCCCCAAAAAATTTTTAAAAATTTATTTATTAAATTTCCTCTGAAAGAAAATTCTGAAACTTGTACCGTACTTCAAAATTCAAAATAATCTCCTGAAAAAAGGGCCCCCCGCAAAAAATAAAAAAAATTATCCGATTAATCAGATTTCTTGGGGCCCCCAACAGAAGTTTGCCCCAGGCCCCGTAAAGTCTCTGGGCGGCCCTGTATTTGTGGTATATTGTTACCTCGGTTCAACATTTTTTTCTAGTGTTTCTGCAGTTTGGCGACAGATATGTGGAATACTTGATCGCCAAGTTGGCCAAAAAGGGTAATCGTCCTCCGCCAAGGGCGTCCCTACCTCAACCGGCTACGTAATCCAGGGCCCCTGTCGTGTGCCTGCCGAAGCGCCTCATCTGACCTTGACTGCGGGCACTAGGTCAGGCGTGAGCAGACCTGCTTCCCAAACGGGGTCGCTCACGCCACTCCAAAGACAAAAAATCGCTCCAGCAGAGACCTTTCACCCTTCCCTGCCGAAAGACTTCCGCCTCCTGACCGATGCGATGCCGTAATGACAGAGGGGGTGCGACAATTAAAGAGATTATAACATTGTAGCTGTCTACTGTTTTTCTCGTTCTATCAAAGCGAAGAATATCGCAGAGATTCCTCTTCTGCGAAAAGCATTGGGTCAGAACTTCCAGAAATATCCTAGAACACATGCAGGTAATGTAATTATGCGAAATCGTTTGGCAAGGGTTGCATGACCACAGAACCCTCAGATGTCAATGCGCGTGTAACGGAAGTGCATCTTATAGCAGATGCATTTGACTAAAATGCGTAATTGCTTTTCGTTTGCGTCTTGAAACGAAATTATGCTTTTTTTAAGGGGTTATCTTTCAGTCATTCATATTCACTTCATATTGGGAACAGTTTTTTTAATTTCCATATAATATGGTACCAAGAGAGATCGTGAAAAGTTGCGTCACTTGGGCTCTTACAATTGTCCTGAAATTTGCGCTATCTCAAAATATCACAGATACGGGCATAAAATTAGTGTCGCCACTCCAAAATATAAAATTCGTCTTGTTTCGGATTCATTTCTGACTGCTTTGAGAATACTCAACAATGATAAACTGTATCACTCATGGTGCAATTCTGGTACATAATAATCTATGTATATAAAACAGTTCCGTAACTGACTGACTGACTGACAGATAACGCACAGACCAAACCGCTGGACCTAAAGGGCTGACATTTTGCATGGCGATTCTTCTTATAGTGTAGGTGTGCACTAAGAAAGATTTTTGAAAATTTCGTCTTGGATTTTTTAAATTAAATTTTTAAGCTGCTTTTGTAACATTTTTTTAAAGTTTGCATTTAAAATAATAATCTGAGGTTATAAAATTTATATAACGAGAAAGATCATAAAAATTCTTTTAAAATGAAATCTTTTTCGAATTAAAACCGTTGTATTTATAAATTTTTTTTTAAATTTTTTTTTTTTTTTTTTTTTTTTTTTTTGGGGGGGGGGGGGGGAATAAATGCATACATTGACAGTTGTATTTAATTTGAATGTACTCCGTAGCAAAGTACGGGTATTCAGCTAGTATACCTATATTCAGCAAAATTTGCATTTATTTTACGCATTTATTGAAAATGTCTCTAGTTATGCAACGAGCAGCAAGAAAGACATTTTAAATCCGACAAATACTTGAACATAACAGATGGATGTCAAGGGAAACACTGGTTGCTTGTCTCGGATGAGTAACTGGGTTGCTTCGAATAAATACTATATAAACGAGACCTTTGATATTCTGACAGTGAACCACTATTCCTGTTTAAACACAACTACCTCCACTTGTATAAGACGTTACTAAAAAAATATGAGACAAGACGCAACAGCTGTAGTTTTAATTTGGCTAGACCCAAAGATCTTTAACGCTTTCCTCTACAAGAAACGTATTTTGAGGATTTACCTCGCCCGATTTTGACTTACTTTTCAGCAATAACTGCATAGTTGTCTTACCATGTATCTGATGCCTCCAAACAAGGAAATTTCAAATCCTTCTTTGCCATCTTAAATCAGATAGAGCATGTGCTGTGTTTACTCAGTGCCCTGCAGCGATATTGTTGCTTCCCTGAGTGGTAATGATTGAATCTGGAATGCAGTTGCTTGTGTTGTCCATTAGGAACAAAAGCCTGCGTGGTTTGAAACTTGATAGAAATACTGGACAGCCTGTCGCCTTCAGCTGAAAATAGGAGATTCGGAGGCCAGCTGTACGGATTCATGCGATCAGGTGAAAGGATATAGATATATATAATCAAGGAAAAGTGAAGTTTCGACGGCGTTAGGATTTCCTTGAACAGCAGGATAGTTCTTTTAGATTGGTATGGGGTTTTATTAATAGTATATTCCGTGCAAAACTCTCTTAGCGAAAGACTTCAAGACTGGTTATTAAAGCCTTTCAAATTCAGGCGCATGACTACGCGAACCTTCTAAGAGTTTTAGACTTATTATCAAGCACTTTCTTTTACTGTAGCTTGAAATGCATTTGTGACAAATGATTCCATCCTATAATTTGGTATTCAAGAGTGTCTCAGACGGTACTATTTTGACGCTGTTAAATACCAAACTACAGAAAGGAAAAATTTGTCACAAACGCTTTTACAAGCTGAAAGAAAGAGGAAGAAAGAAGAGAAAGACACTTAAGTAAGCGTAAGAGGGTTAAATATAATGACATCATGTCAGAATTTGCTTCTAATAATTGGCGCATGTACATAAGATGGGATTTACTGTAAGAAAAGACAGACACACCTGGAAGCACATACTTCGTCATACATTAGTGATTAGGTCCTTATAACTACGGTGATCAGACATAGATAGAAATATCATTCTCGATGTACGCTACTCTAATATATGTGTTTTTTCCCGCACGTCGTTGAACTCGTTAAGTCCAAAATTATCTTTTTCAATTTAAGTTAAAATTGAATCTTTCGTATCTAAGTATTAATGGAAATACCACATATTCTGGAGTACGAATTTAAGAAAGGCAATAACATAACAGCACAATTACTCGTTGTCGGTGTTGTCTGTAGCTACAAAACTTCGTGTTTAAAATTTCAGCCTTACAGATAAGCTTTGAGCTAAAAGACTAACAGAGTTCGAAGAGGACTTGTTAAGAATCACTGTAGAACCGAGTCTGACTGCAACCGTTGAATAGTTATACCTGATAAAATTGACTCAACAAGTTCACGCCTTCATTAATCTTTGAAAACACGAGAATAGTTTTAAGATTTGAAAAAAGTTAACACGCAAACAGTCTGCGACACGTATGCAGTATCAGAGAATAGATGTGAACTAAGTTTTTTTCTTACACTTGAAAATGTGACTTTTCAAAATCTTATTTTGTAATGAGAGGAAAAGTGGAAATTTTACTAAACGTGTAACGTCATGGACAGCGGATGAGTCCTGGAGCTAAGCCAATATGACAGCCAAAACAAAGGGGTTCGACTACGAAAAAAATTTGATAAGTGTATGCTTAGATGCAGATATGAAATTATCCATTTCAAACGAATCGAAATCATACCTCTTCGGAAAGCTTACGACCAACAAGTTGAGCGTTCAAAGGCGACAAATGAAGAATAGCTAATTAAATGGTTCTGCTCTTAATAAGGTAATGCACAGCTATAAATGACAATAACAAAAGTTGAATAATTTTGGCTGGAAAATAATGAGCATTCCACATCCAACCTCATATTAACTCGACATAGCCTCACCGACAGGTCACAGAAAGCGAATTTATACTGAAGAACAGTACACTGAAAATTATAGGAGACTCTTATAAGGATTGTAAAACATATATTTTAGGAATCCCGATTTTTTTCTCAAAGATCTGAGTCAATAGCTGATAAATAGTAACAATTATGAACTTTTCATCTACATTTTTGTTGCAAAACTATCGATTTTATCTCAGTATTATAACAGCACCAAAGTCTCTTTTAAAAAGTTATGTACACATGAGTGAGTTTGTAAAAAGTTTTTCTCTCTAGCTGTACGTTGGAAGATGATATTCCTCAGGCAAAAGATTCTTCGTGACAAGTTTTATATCTAATACGTTGAATCTTGAATCATTTTACTCTCGCCAGGTTTCGTTACTTAATTTTTGTTCATCGCAACCTGTAGAAAGCCCATTCATTAAGTTAAGTTGCACAAAAGGGAAGAGGACTGTTTCTGAAAATTCAGTTGAGATAGTTCTCATTGATAGCCAAAATTAAGGAAGATTTTTTCCCCATTTTGGATGATACTCGACTGACGTTTTAAAGACAAAAGAAAAGAATGTACGTAGGTTTTAAGAATAACGAGCCATCACACAGTGATCGATAAGTATAACTGTTCAAAAGAGTTTTTTTTTTTTTTTGGGGGGGGGGGGGTATAGATAATAGTGTTTGAGCGAAATTTTGATAAGCTAGGGGTTAAAAATTTGGTCCAAAAGGTATAACAATGATAGCGATCAAAGGGGAATACTACCTTGGTTTAAAGCAAACCGATAATTGCAACAGGATAATTTTTTCCAATTAGAGGGTAAACCGCATTACACATCGAATGACCCCATTAAAAGTCATTTTACAAAGCCCGCATTGCATCCGTGTTTTTGTCCTGAGCCGCACAAATTTCAGAGAAGTTCTCTATCCTTCGCTGTGGTTATTCCTTTGCCGCCAGGTATATATATATATGTCCACACTGTCCGAAAATGTAAAGGTCTTAGACCTCTGGTAACAGATTTTTTTCTATCTTTTTCTTAGCAGCCCTACACCCTTGTGTGTACGTAACCGAGCAATTAATAATCTAGATTCACCTGAAGAGACGACTCGCCCATCCACCAAACCAACCTATGTAACCGCGTTGCAGCACGATTGCAAATCCGTTTTGCGTGAAGCTGCGTGCGTGTAAGCTCGAAGGAGAGGTCAGCGGCGCGTGAACAACGTTGCGTCACTTCATGTAACTGATATATCGTTGGGTGTTTTTTTTTCTTTCTTTCATCTGCAAACGAGACTCAAAATGGAGGAAAAGAGTCGGATTAGCACGCGGATATAACTCAAACATATCCTTGCCCTGGAGCAACTCGGAGGCAAAAATCCTCCCATTATAGACGAAAAAAATACCTTTTAATTATGATTTTTCCCCTTTGTATAAAAAAGGCTTCATATTATTTGGATAGGAGAAAAAAAAAATCCCTTTTTTTCCAATAGCTTAAATTCCCTCGCTGTTTTTTTTCTCTTTGATGGAGAAATGTCTTGTACACCCGTGCTTAATCCGTGTATAGTGGAACAATGGATTGCAACAGAATGTGCGGGTTTATAATCCAATAAAACATGGTTGGGGTGATCACGAGACAGAAATTGCGGCCATAGAAAAGGAAAATAAGACGGGGGTAGGTTTAATGCTTATAATCAGCGACAAACTCACTAGTAGTTATTTTTAATTGCACATTGTATCATTGCAATTTTTATTTAGGAACAGCATATAATCATCATAAAAATCGTATATACAGTAACCTGACCACGAGAGCAGTTATAAAAAATTTAAGAAAATTTATTAGCCAAGCATCAGTTATTGAACTCTGAAGCATTACTTTAATAATCAAGGAGAATTCGAGGTTTCCTTATTGCTGGTTGAAAAGAGACTTTATTGTTTAAATAAAGTATTTTAAGCTGCCATTAACTTTTTTAGTTTATTTGGTAAAAATTTCGGACAATATTAAGCTTTAATTGACAAAAAAAATAATAATTCTGTTCGATAGATATCTTTGAAATTTAATCTTTAACAGAGTAGATATCAGATTTTCATAACGAAAAGAAATTTGTCTCCCATAACTGCTAGAAATTATTTTTGAATAACGCTTTGCAATTAAAGAAAAAAACTTAAAAGGTCCCTCAAGTACAAAGAACTATTATAGATCGTTCGGTAAATTTACATCTCCTGAAAATATTAATTTTTTTTATTTTTTATTACGAGGAGATTACGAAAGTTTCTTTAAAATCATTCACAAAAATGCAATAGGAATTTTAATTATATTTTTCCGCATTTGTTCCCCGAAGCTGTGCAAGAAATTCTTTTTCCATGAAGTTATACACCTTCTGACTAAATAATATGATGACGAACAACTACCTGTTGAATTCACTAAATAATGGCTAATCACCGGCAGACATAACATTTTAACTTTTGTTTTATAACGCCTCAGATACACACCTGACTTTTCGACATTAGCCCATTCCCTACCGCGTAATTGTTAGCTTTTTTACTATGAGATTAATCCCCCTATAGGATAAATCGGGTTATATCCTCATAGCTTGTACGTGTTGCTGGACTATCCCTATGGTTTCAGTTTTAAGTGTTATGGTCACCTCTTTTTTCGTCTAAATACCTGACAAAATCTTATTTCGCTACATTTTTTCATCCAGGGTAAAAAAAAAAGGTATATGAGAAGGTTTCGCTTCGCGGTATCTTTTTTTGTGACAGAATGGAATTTAACAAAATTGCTACAAAAACAATGTAACCTTTAACTGGGGTAAACCTTTAAAGGTTAACAATGTAACCTTTAAGTAAAGAAAAATTGGAGACCAGGCAGTTAGTGACAGCATAGGTATATAATTTTAGTGAGATAAAAAAGTATTTGAATACAGTTTTATAGCTTTAAACCCCCTGCTCCACCCCCGAAAAAAAAACTTTGTAACTAGATTTATTAATTTGTAAAAATAACACGGCTAAAGTAAAAAAGTGGGAAGCCCTTAGGAAGTTTAAAAAATTCGCTAAAATCGCTCTAAAAAACGACAACGGAAACACAGCAGACAACAAAATGACGTGTATTATACAGAATAAACAATCAGTTTTAGGCAATTTAAATAGCATAAATATTTCAGAATAAATCCTATATGGCATTCTTTCGTCATAATTGAAATTAAAGAACAGGATAATTCAATGCAAACAATAAAACGAAAACAAGCGCTAATCTATATGTATATAACAGTTCCGTGACGGACTGACATACAACGCACAGACCAAAGCGCTGGACATAAAGGGCTGAAATTTTGCATGGCGATTCTTCTTATGGTGTAGGGGTGCACTAAGAGAGATTTTTGAAAAATTCTTCTTAGATTTTTTTACATTAAATTTTTAAGCTGTTTTTGTAACATTTTTTAAAGTTTTCATTTCAAATAATAATCTGAAGATTATAACATTTAAATCACAAGACAGATCATAAAAATTCCTTTAAAATGAAATATTTTTCGAATCTTTACCTCCCTTTCCTGATTTTTGGTGAATTTTTAAAGATTAACTTTTAGAATTTAATTTATTAAATGCTGATCACGAGATTTCTTTTATTTTTTTGTGATACTTTAAATTAATTTTGCGTCACGTGCATAACAACGAAATAAATTGACAAAAAAAATATTAAAATACAGTTGAAAATAAAATTTAACCACTAGACTAACTGAGATGGAAGATTTTATGAATTTAATTCAAATTAGTATGTTTTATGGATATTAAATTAAACCTACATATGAAACAGTTTCGTGACTGACTGACAGACCTCACACAGACCAAACCGCTGGCCCTAAAGAGCCGAAATTTTGACTGTCGATAGACACTGTCTGTAATTCAGAGGATGCCGTTAACTATCCGGTAGAGTTTTGAAATTCCCTTAAACCACCGGGTCTTCCATACCATAAGCTCTCTTTGCGGAAGGGCACACCTGTAATGTTCCTTCGGCATTTAAAACCACCGAAATTGTGTAAAGGCACTAGACTACAAGTCTAGTCCCTGAATAAAAATTTAATCGAAACCATTATTTTAACTGGGTGTGCTCAAGAAGAAAAAGTATTCGTGCCATGCGTTCCACTAATACCCTCATCCACTAATACCCAAAAATTTTTTAAGTATTTATTAATACATAGAATTGTCAAGTTTATATGATTCAACAGAAAACTTAAAAACATGTTATATAAAAAGTTCTTTTTATCTTGTAATTATTTTAATCTGTTTTTACTTATTTCAAGTTTTCTTTACAGTGAAACACTATTTTCTTTTATCTATTGCGAATTATAGACGAATAATCTCAGAATTTTCTATTATATAGGTATATATTTCACAAAATGCCTTTTCCTTTTCATTATAATTCTGGAAAAATCTGCGTATCAGACACGTAGTATTCGCAGTAATTCGGGCATACAATTCGGAGTAATACGTGGCGAAGTAATACGTGCGTATCGTATACGTATAATCTGCGTATCATAGCATAAGAAACTTATGTGGTCACTATTCATCATGTAGATAGAGGTGGAAGAGATTTATACCCAGGGATGAAAATAACTACTCTCCGGTCAAGAGTGGACATTCTATGTCCATCCGTTCCTGCAGGACACCGTCCCGGACTCCACCCCCCGCGTGTCCGGCCCTCTAATGGACATTCGATGCTCACGTATCTCGAAGGGGACACCCCGCCTTTTGTCCAGAGATCCTGATCGATCCGGGGGGGGGGGGGGGGGGGAAGGAAGCACACACAAAAGAAGAGAGCAAATCTAAGACAAGAAAGGAGTTTGGAAATAGAAAAAGCGCGGATATCGCTGAATCTTAACTCTTCTGCTTCTCCGTATTATCAAAGTAACGGGGAAGTTTTGTAACCGTGGCGAAATTCCTATGGACATTTTCGCAGATGAAACGGGCTTTTCACGAGAATGATGGAAAGTCCTCGAAATTTTAATTTTACATTTAACGTGCATTGGTAAACTCTACAAAAACTAAAGCCAAATGAAATTACAACATAATAATTACAATATAAAAAGAACTTTTTATATACCATGTTCTTAAATTTTCTGTTGAATCATATAAACTTGACAATTCTATGTATTAATAAATACTTTTTAAAATTTTTTGATGAATTATCCCATCAACTTGAAAGAAAATGATGTTAATTGGAAGTTGCGTTTAACTCTTCGTTCCCGTCCCGGACGATAGATGGCTGCACCAGTCTACATTACAAAATTAACTGAAAAGGAATTCAAATCTGCTTAAAGATGGCTAAAAGTATTAAAATAATGCATTGTCATCTTGTTCTGAGCTATTCTAAAAGTTTCAAATGTCTAGCTAGTCGGGAAGTTAGTTAAAAATCGATTGCAATATTTGTACTGGACAAACACACACACAAACAAACAAGAAAATGAGTTAATAAAAGCATGGTAAAAAGAACTTTTTATATACTACGTTTTTTAATTTTCTGTTTAATCATATAAACTTGACAATTCTATGTATTAATAAATACTTAAAAAATTTTTTTTGATGAATTATCCCATCAACTTGAAAGAAAATGATGAAATGCATAATAAAGAGAGCAATTATAGGAAATTTTCAAACAACAAAATTAACTGAAAATGAATTCAATTTCTGCTTAAAGATGGCTAAAAGTATCAAAAGAATGCATTGTCATCGTGTTCTGAGCTATTCTAAAAGTTTCAAATGTCTAGCTAGTCGGGAAGTTAGTTAAAAATCGATTGCACGATTTGTACTGGACAAACACACAAACAAACAAGAAAGCGAGTTAATAAAAACGTGGTAAAAAGTGAAATTTGAAATGTGTATGTATCATTGAACTCCCTATCATCTGTGCTAATTTAAAGATCTTGTTTACAGAAAAAGAAAAAAAAAAAACCCAGAGAAGTTTTAAATTAACTACAAATAATAACACAGGCCTGCGAAATTGAAGTTTTTGAAAAATACAAGAGCAGTTTTAATTAAGTTTTATGTTATTTGGTGTGCCGATTTCGAAAATGACCTCCATTTTTTTTTCATCACTTCACGATTTTTTGTAAAATATATATCGATATTTTTGCTAAAATCCTATTTGAAAAGGAATTCTCTCAACAATTTTGCAAGCACTATCTGGCAACAGTGGTTTCTATCCATTTAAATCTATGTAAAATAACCGATTCTTGGTGAGACAAATTGATTTTTCAGTAATCGATTACTTTTTATAGGTTTAAATGGATGAAAACCACTGTTGCCAGATCGCACGAGCCACCTCTGATCAACAGAAAAACAAAAAATTCCCTTGAGTTTAAACTTTTTACACCGAATTATGGTGCAATTTCTAGAAGAAAATCACCAACATACTATTTTATTTTGTTTTTATTAAGGTAACTTACATAAAATAGACGATTAACCAAGAGGAGCAAATATTATGTATGTGTACATGAAAGTTTGAAACAAATTTTAAACTGAGCAAAACACAAAGCAAAAAAAGTTTCTATTTAAGTACGTACTCTTTATCCTTTGTAACTTCTTTTTGACGTTCTTCTTTTATGTTCAATCTCAGGCCTATCTCTGTTAGTATCCAACAGTAGTCGGCGAGCATGATCTTGTCCCATCTTCCTTGATATTTGCGCTCCATATCTTTGATGTCTTGGTGGAACCTTTCACCCTGTTCTTCGCTGACTGATCCTAAATTTTCGGGGGAAAAGTCCCCATGTGAGTGAAGGAAATGTATTTTGACACTCATGGAGCAACCCAACGCTTGAAATTTATCCAGCATATTCATAACAATTTCTTTATAGTCAGAATCCTTGTAATTACCCTTGTAATGAACCTTGTAATTACTTGTAATAAATTTACTGACGACATCTTTGAAGGCAACCCAAGCTCCTTTGTTGTCATGCTAGTCTCAAATTCTTTATCCTTCATAAGCTTGCGGATATCTGGACCAAAAAAGATTCCCTCTTTAAACTTGGCTTCGGATAATCCTGGAAACTTTTTGCACAAATATTTGAAACAATCGACATCTTTTGGAATAGCCCTGACAAACTGCTTCATTACACCTGATTTTATATGCAAAGGGGGTAACAATACTTTTTTTAGATCAATTAAGCTGTTCAGAATGACATTCTTGCTGCCTGGTTCAAGATTTTGTCTTTTAGGCCATTCTTTTTTTACCCAATGTTGAGTATTATCACGGCTGCCTCACTCACAAATGAAACATAGAACTTTGTATAACCGCCTTGCTGACCAAGAAGCATGGAGGTAACTTTCAAATCCCAGCAAATGGTCCAACCGTGGTCGGCATATTTTATTTTGTTGAGGACGAGATCCAGGTTTCTGTAGCGTTCTTTTAAATGCACCAAGTGTCCAACTGGTACAGATGCATACTGGCTTTCGTGATGAAGAAGGACAGCTTTAAGGCTCCTTTTAGATGAATCTATAAACAGCCTCCATTCATCTTTATCGTAGGTGATATTAAATTTGCTCATGAATCCGGAAACATCAGAATAATAGACCAGGTTCTCCTCTTCCTCAAAGTACTTAACAAATTCCTTTTCTCGATTCCTGTGCCAATAAAAAGAGGTTCCTTTGGCCAATAAGTGTTTTTTTTTTTCAATCTGGAGCCCAGCAATACAGCTGCCTCTTTCGAAAGGCCCAGATCTCTAGTCAGATCATCAAGTTCAACCTGAGAGAAAGGTAAAGGGCCTCCTAAGTTCTGCTTGTTATTCCTGCCAAATATATAGCGAAAAAAACATTTCTGCGGTAAAGATTTACACGCCCAAGTAATTTCATAAATTTATTTGTAAATGTTTGTTTGAATTTTACTTCAAAATATATCATTTAAATGATCTGGATAGCCAGAAGCAACGCCATGAAAAACATTTTTGAACGACAAAAATAATTTATTTATAAAATAATAATTCCCTTTAATAAAATAAATAAATTGTAAATTTGC
>OU015491.1:216841674-216916413 GCA_907164885.2 Dolomedes plantarius
ACACACACATATATATATATATATATATATAAGCGCTTGTATTTAATTGCTAAACATATAAAGAACTACCTCATCGTCCTTTCTCTAAAAAGAGAGACACTTGATTAAAGTTTCATACACGTGCTTCCCAATTTATAATTGTGTTAAAAAATGTATAAAATAAAATAATTAACTCAAAATGCGCCAAACAGAATACAGGGAAGAAAGAAAGAAAAAAGAACATTGTTGATAGAAATTGGAGACCAGTGTTTGGAGAACTTTTCTTTTTTCTCATTTCACTGCGAATAACGGATTTTAATTGAAAGTTTTTAAAACGAGGAGGGGGAGGGGGAGGGGGGAATAATTTTTGTCGGCCCATCTTTTATCGACATATTAGCCCAAGGACATTCATTTTGTTGTGCTTCAGGACGAAACGGGGTTAAGGTTTTATAACTTTTGTAAAACTTTACTCGGGTTAATTTTTAGAATGCTGTATCTTCTCTGGAACTTCCATCAGCGCAGAATTATTCTTTCAAACTGTACGAATGTTACTGGATAAAGAAAAAGGGATATAATCGGAAATTCAGTCGCATATCGAAATGTATAATGGGAAATATGTGGATTCATACATGCATACACACACAGACATACACATAAGCTACGCTGAATGAAAAGGAAATAAAAGTTTACTATAGAGGAGGGGGGAAGTAGAAGGAAATGCGGATATATATATATATATATATATATATATATATATAATAACGCCACACCAGTTTTAAATCTACTCATAGGCGTAGCGGGCTTCTACCACCTTTATGTCTTTTTTTTTTCGGGGGGGGGGGGGGCACGAATTGAATTCAGTTAGGGCCCTCCTCAGCGCACTGACTGCCGAGCGGCAGGCTCCGATTTTCTATTAGGCCCGGTAGGCCCGGACCTAGAGCTCCCAGAATGTTCGGGGGTCCCCAAAAATTTTAATTTTAAAAGGAAAAAAAGAAAAAATTCCCAATTCAAATGTTTTTAAATTTTACCTTTTTTATTAGCATTTTTTTATGTATATATCCTTTCAAATTTGATTGATTGATTGCTTCATCATACGTATAGTTATATGTATAGTTCATCACATGTATGTTATAGTGTATATAAGGGATTAATAAGTTTTTTCCAGTTGCATTTTGGTGTTTTCTAGTTGCATTTTGGTGTTTTAATGAAGAAGTTAATATGTTGTATTGCTTTTTCTTATTTGATAATGTTGTAGGCTTCTACGCTTCAAATAGCCAATTCTTGGTAAAATAGTATTTTCACAATGATTCATGATTATTTCTTTTGTGTGTCAATTTTGGAAATTTTACGCCCACATCAGTGTTAGGGGACGCCCATGACGAGTTGTGCCTATAGTCAAGAATATTCTAAATCGGGCCCTGCCGGGCGAACCTTAAAATATGAAATAGTTAATTATGAATTTTTTGCAATTGAATAACGATAATATTGATGTTTGAGTAGTATTCAAAAGTTATGCAACGAGAAAAATAAATATAATATAAATGAAATGAGAAAAAATTATAGCATCATAATTGTTGTTATGGATCTTATTGTTGAAAACTATATTAAGGCTAAAGATATAATCAGAATCTTCAGTTTCACAGTTTGAAAAAGGAAGAAAAAGCCAACTTACTTAAAAGTTTCCTACAATTTTTCCGATTTTAACTTAACTTCTATTAACGTTTTAATGTATTTCAAGTTAAGTTCCCCCCCCCCCCTCGCCTATGATTCTACTCCATTGAGTCTCTACTTTTAATATTGTCTTTTATAACTTCTCGAGTTTTTCTCTTTGGCGCCTGGGCATATTTCACCACAAATATCACGTAAACAACCGAAACTTCCTTTGTGAGTGTCGAACTGCGTAATTAGAGTATACGGATATGCATTGAAATCTCACGTACTAGGGACAAATAGGTTGAAACAGGGATTGAGCGGGCGCCATTATTATTTCTCTCCGATTGTAAATATGTAAATAGATTTTAAGCCTTTACATTTCGTATAATAAGTTTAACTGTCCGATAACCATAATGTATTTGCTTAAAGTAATCTATATAGTATATAAAACACATCCGTAACTGACTGACTGACTGACTGACAGACAACACAGACCAAACCGCTGGACCTAAAGGGCTGAAATTTTGCATGGCGATTCTTCTTATAGTGTAGAGATGCACTAAGAAAGTTTTTTGAAAAATTCTTCTTAGATTTTCTTAAATTAAATTTTTAAGCTGTTTTTGTAACTTTTTTCAAGTTTGTATTTAAAATAATAATCTGAGAGTTATAAAATTTATATCACGAGAAAGATCCTAAAAATTCCTTTAAAATGAAATCTTTTTCGAATCTTTACCTCCATTTTCTGATTTTTGGAGAATTTTTAAAGATTCATTTTTAGAATTTAATTTATTAAATGCTGATCACGTGATTTCTATTTCTAGTACTTTAAATTAATTTATCGTCACGTGCATAACAACGAATTAGACAAAAAAAAATTCTTGCTAATAGGGCAGTGTCTCCCAGCATGTCACATCTCAACTCTTGCAGATTTTACTTCTTGTTTGGCAAGGAGTGGCAAAACATTGCATAATTTAACATGGCGTTCAATGAACATTCTTACAGCTTGTTGAATAAAATGCTCTCAGATTACGCAAAGTCTTTAGATACGGTATCTAAACACAGGTATATCACTAAATTAAACATTCAGGTACAGCCGGGAAAGGTTTATTCAGTATGTGACCAGTATTTATTGACAGAGGAAGACTGGAGTTACGATACAAGACGCTGGCCTGAAGTAACTTATCCTGATATCTATACATATCTCAACATAATAATAATCATTCTCAACGAAAGAATGATTATATTCTCTTAAACCTTGCGAAATATTTAAAAAAAGGTGTTAAAATACCTGTTACAGACAAGTAATATAAGGAATTTTATAAATAAACTTAAATTATTCAACTCAAAATGAAGGTATCGTCCAAAAACACATGCAAACGCATAGGAATGGCTTCTGCTTTCTGCCACCCGATAATCACGTGATCTATAGTCGACGAAAACTCACGTAGCCAGTGACGTTGCGACGTTTCGCCTTATGCGACAGACGATTGGACATTATCCAAAAAAATATTAAAATACAGTAAAAAATATGTTCCTCAAACTGTACTACATTAACTGTACTTATATTCTTTAGTATGTTCTATTAGATTTAATTTGAATATTTTCTTCTACATTTTTTTATCTATAAAAATACCCGTTACGATTTTTTAATATATATATATATATATATTGTTTTTTTAAACACCAATTGCATACATTGATCATTGTATTTAATTTGAATGTATTCCGTAGCGCAGTACGGGTATTCAGCTAGTAAAAGTATAATTCCGTTTAACTGAACTATTTGCTTTTGGTTTTATGCGTCCAAGGCCCGACTACCACGCCGAAATCCAGCATTTCACACACACACACACACACACTCATATATACAGTGGCTCCCAAAAGTGTTTGTACACTTACGATTTTCAATGATATAGGGGTCTATCCATTGATTAAAATCAATTTTTCAGAATGGGTATTTAATAATAAGATCTATAATCTATTCTTAAGAAAACTACATGAAATATTTTGAAAACATAGTAAAACTTTATTTTTAAGAAACCAATAATCCAAAAGTAACAAAAACATTATCTCACAAAAGTCATCGTACACTGGTAAAAAATCTCTACATATTAGTAAATATTCTAATTTTTCGTTAAATTAATATTTAGTAGGATATCCTTTAGCATCCACAACAGCTTTTAAACGTCTGGGAATAGATTGCTTTAGTTCTTTTGTAATTTTTGCATCAATGTTCATCCATTCTTCCATCATAATTGTTTTTAGTTCGCTTTTCGTGTGAATGTCGTGTTTTCGAACTCGAACCTCCAGTTCTCTCCAAATATGTTCTATTGGGTTTAAATCTGGCGATTGATGTGGTGTTTTCAAAACTTGTGGACAATTATAGAGACACCAGATGCGAACGTTGAGAGCCATGAGCTTAGGATCGTTATCTTGATAAAAAAACAAAGTTGTTTCCTATACCCAAATTTTGGGCTGATAATTTTAAATTGTCTCTTAAAATATTTATAAAAACAGCATGATTCATTATGCCATCAATAAATACCAAATTTCCTAGTCCTGATGCTGACATGCACCCCCACACAAGGATACCTCCACCGGCATGCTTAACTGTTCCTACTAAGTTCTTGGGATTAAGTTCCTCATTTTTTTCTTCTCCATACAATTTTACGCCCATCAGCACCAAAAATGTTCATCGGCAAATAAGACATTATTCTAAAAGGTTTGGGGATTATTTATCATTGATAGTGCGAAGGGAAGCCTAAACTTTCTGTTTTTCTCACTCACAAAAAATTTTCTATGGGCAGAACGCCCATGTAATCCAGCTGTTCTGAGAACTCGTCAAAAAATTTCAGGTGAAATTGAAGTAGAAAATGCTTCATTGAATTCTGCAGAAACTTTTATAGCACTCAAACGTAAATTTTTCACAAATTTTCTAATTATAAATCTCTGATCACATTTTGTTAACTTTTCCGGACGGTCTTTTCTTACCTTGTTTTCGATCCAATTTTCTTCTTGAAGGCGTTTTTTCACATACTGCACAGTAGAATGGGATAAATTAAGTAATTTAGCAATATTCGGAACTGATTTACCACTACTATGAGGAAAAATAATCAATTTTCGAACGCTGTTTGTTGTTTCTTTACGACTACGAACCATTTTTAATTAATAAATAGAATATTACGGAGTAGGCAAGCAAAAATTAAAGCCAAACGATATTTTAAATGCCACCACAATTCAAAAATAAAAATAAAGCGCCAGTCGATAATTTTAATTATGAATTTATCCAAAAATATTTCAGTGTACGATGACTTTTGTGAGATAAAGTTTTTGTTACTTTTTGATTACTGGTTTCTTAAAAATAAACTTTTACTATGTTTTAAAATATTTTATGTGGTTTTGTTAAGAATAGGTTATAGATCTTATTATTAAATACCCATTCTGAAATATTCATTTTAATTAATGGATAGACCCCTATTTCATTGAAATTCGTAAGTGTACGAACACTTTTGGGAGCCACTGTATATATATGTGTGTGTGTGTGTGTGCGTGTGTGTGTGTATATATATATATAATTAATAATTAAACCAAACTATCTCGAAAGAATTTCGTTTTGTCAAATGCGATAAAATCAAGTCGAAAAAGACTGCTGATAAAATAATACTTTCAGATTTTTATTTCTAGAGAGTGAAAACGTTTTTGAACGCAAAATAGAAATATCTTAAACTGGTTATTTTAATCGCACTATAGGGAAAGAGTGGGTTGAATCAAGAATACTTCACGGATGTAAGAAATCCTAAAGTAAAATTTGTAAGGGAGCAATGCATTCAGGAATATATAAATAGAAAATTTTTCAGGCTGAATTTTAAAAAAATGTTTAAAGATAGATGGGAAAAGATCGAGATGAAACCCGAAACAGGATTACTGGACATCATCTGTTTCTTTTGTTCGGCCCAGCGAATACCGAACGCGTCACACATCATATACTATCTATCCGGCGAAATAAAGGACAAAAATAAAAAAAAAACTTCTCAAAACAAACAAATATTCCGCCATAAACCGCCGGAAATTCAGCCAAAACACTCTCCATTGGACAAGTGCCCGAGCGTAGAACGCCGGCCATTTTTCCTCCTGCAAATGGCGCCCATCACCGTTACCATGGTGATCGATGGACGCCATACTCTCGAAGCAGACGATTATTATGGTCGCCATCTTGTCGAACAAATGGATTTATATTTTCTTTCTTTTATTTATTTATTTATTTTTTAAAGAAAACAGGACGATCAAACGGAATACGTAGTAAATAAAAATAAAACGGAGAACTGAATCTGGATTGTGAAACGAGAAATAGATGGGAGTACCAAAAAATAAATAAAAAAAATGAATGCATCCAAAGTTTTCTGTGAATAGATGTTTGCTGCGTTGGCAATTTATGTCACCATAAGCGACAAAATGTCATAAAATATTATGGAATTGAAAAGTAAAAACGAGAATATAAAAGTATAATTGAAAAAAAAAATACAGCAAAGACAGTACTGCCGATATTTCTAAAAGGGTAACAAGTTCGGACTGTAAAATATGTTATAAAACACAAAAGTTTATTTCTAACTGTCTTAAATATTTAGACGGATGATACCTCTCTTCATCCGGTAAGAAAAAAAAATATATTAAGTGCGATATCAGCAGTATTTTATGAAACAATCACAAACCGGACTATAATACTGCAAGTAATACAACCTGTTTCGCCTTAAAATTTCAACAGAAAATTTCGTTTAAAATATACAAGTTACAGTCATAAATTACTGAGGAGAGTATGTTTAATAATATTTTTTCACTAGCTTCATAGTTACTTGGTGTAATAGAACGAATAACAAACTTGTTAAACTCCGCTAAATATCTGTCAAGGAGTGGCGATTTTTTTGTGGAAAAAATTGCCCATGTGAAAAAACATCGCCAATTTACATCTGCCTTGTTGAATATGGTGAACAGTTTATCTGAACATTCCAGGTAGACATAAAAACATTGAATTCCAATGAAAAATGTAAGTTCTCGGACGCTATACTAAAGTGCCGGTTATTCAAATGTATTTCAAATTATAAACTTGCAAATGTATTTTTTTCCCTTCGTTCCAACTGGCAGGTAGTACTCTGTACTGGGGACATTGACCCTTCCAGGCCACGAATTCGTTGGCTGCTCTATTATTGGAGCACCGTTAAAGTGTGCCAAGACTGCATGCTCCCTATGAGGGAACAGAACGCCAAGTCCGGGATTATAATCACTAAATGTATCTATGACAAGCGTGAGCACTCTTTTTTCTTGAGTGTGTGTGTGTGGCGAAGAGGTTAAATGGAAAAATTTAAACGACTAAGTGAGTCATCATGATTAAAAACATTAACTGGTAAATTTTAACGTAGGATTACTTTCCTCGATAACGGTCCTTCGGAGAGAAAGAAAAAATTGTCCTGCGTCGCGAGTTATAATTTTGGCAGCGCGCCAAACCCAGTAGCAGTAAACAGTTAAACAGAAAACTACCAAAATGTGTTTAGATAACAAACACAGACACACACACAAAAAAAAAGAAAAAGAAAAAGAGGCAAGCAAACGATAAGTAATCCTAATTTAATAACCCGGTGTAGTTTCGTTAGAAGAGACTACATGAAATATTTTTTGTCTTATCTAATTAACTATAATTATACACAAGCAAAAATGAATAATTTAGAAAATAGGATAGAAATTGGAATAAAAAGTAAATGTATACGCAAATAAACCTATTACTGCAATGTATTATTATTTTTTACTGCTATTTTTATTATTTTTTATTATTGTTATTATTATTATTATTGTTGTTGTTATTATTTATTGCCATTTTTCATTATTATTATTTTTATTATTATAACGTTGGGCGCTGAAGATATACACCCAAACACAACGATTAATTTTCGCCCCCTTCAAGGAGCACTATCCAGATGAGCCAACACAGCTCCTGGTGCCACTGCAGTTTAGGCTGAGCATCCCTAGGGATGACATCCGGGAGGAGGACTCGTAACTTCCTCCCTCCCCTACACCTCGGAAGGAGGGCCTACATGCCCATAACCGACGTAGTCACCAGAGAATTCAATGGACTCGAATCGAGCGTCCTCAGTAACAAGTCCCGACGCGCTAACCACTAGGAAGCCCTGAGCATTCCTACAGAAAACCACATTCACCTAAACCAGGTTTAAATGTTCGATGTTTTAGATTTAAATTTCGCATTTACCGTTTTATTTATTTTTTATACATAGTCTATATATATAAAACAGTTCCGTAACTGACTGACTGACTGACATACAACGCACAGACCAAACCGCTGGATCAAAAGGGCTGAAATTTTGCATGTCGATTCTTCTTATAGTGTAGGGGTGCACTAAGAAAGATTTTTGAAAAATTCTTCTTAGATTTTTTTAAATTAAATTTTTAAGCTGTTTTTGTAACTTTTTTTAAGTTTGCATTTAAAGTAATAATTTGAGGATTATAAAATTTATATTACGAGAAAGATCCTAAAAATTCATTTAAAATGAAATCTTTTTCGAACCTTTACCTCGATTTTCGGATTTTTGGTGAATTTTTAAAGATTAATTTTTAGAATTTAATTTATTAAATGCTGATCACGTGATTTCTTTTTCTGGTACTTTAAATAAATTTATCGTCACGTGCATAACAACTAAATAGACAAGAAAAAAATTTTTTTCTAATGCAGCAGACGATTAGATATTATCCAAAAAAATAAATATCCCTTACGATTTTTTTATAAATATATATACATATATATACATATATATTGCATCAATTGTATACATTGATCGTCGCATTTATTATAAATATATATTTTTATTTTTTTTGGCATTAATTGCATACATTGACCGTTGTATTTAATTTGAATGTACTCCGTTGCGAAGCGCCGGTTTTCAGCTAGTAATATATATAAACAAGTTCCGTAAATGACTGACTGACATACAACGCACAGACCAAACCGCTGGTCCTAAAGGGCTGAATTTTTGCATGGCGATTCTTCTTATAGTGTAGGAGTGCATTAAGAGAGATTTTTGAAAAATTCTTCTTAGATTTTTTAAAATTAAATTATTAAGCTGCTTTAGTAACTTTTTTTAAGTTTGCATTTAAAATAATAAATTAAGGGTTATAAAATTTATATCACGAGAAAGATCATAAAAATTCCTTTAAAATGACATCTTTTTCGAATGTTTACCTCCATTTCCTGATTTTTGGTGAATTTTTAAAGATTAAATTTTAGAATTTAATTTCTTAAATGCTGATCACGTGATTTCTTTTTCGGGTACTTTAAATTAATTTATTGTCACATTCATAGCAACGAAATAGACATAAAATATTTTTTCCCCTTGCTAATGCGGCAGACGATTGGACATTATCCAAAAAAAATATCAAAATACAGTCAAAGATATGTTCCTCAAACTGTACTATATTCACTGTACTATATTTTTTAGTATGTCCTATTAGATTTAATCTGAATATTTCCTTCTACATTATTTTGTCTAGAAAAATATCTCTTACGATTTTTTTATTAATATATTTTTTTGTTTTTTTTTTTACATCAATTGTATACATTGATCGTCGTATTTATTATATATATATATATATATATATATATATTTATTTATTTATTTTTCTTGGCATTAACTGCATACATTGACCGTTGTATTTAATTTGAATGTACTCCGTAGCGAAGTGCGGGTTTTCAGCTAGTCTTCATATAAAGACACAGGAGGAAAAGTAATCCTTACAAAATGTTTGTTAAAAAAAATAAATAATAATAATAATTCCGAAACCCTTTAATCCGTATTACGGCCAAATTCTCGGGACAGGCGAAAAATTTCTCCATCAGAAAACTGCGTCATCCTGACGTATATCTGTAAAACCTAGTCATGAGCATTTATTGTCAAATAATAATAAACATCACGATTTTGACATTTTAGCGATAGATCGAGATTCCACTATATATATATATAATGGGAGACCAAAATGTTGTATTTATTATTTTCCGAAACCTAATTAATTAAGGGGCCCAAATGCCAATTCTTGCCCAGGGCACAGGGATGGCTAGTTACGGCAATGTATATATATACAGTCGAACCTCCATATATCGAAGTAGCAAAATGCCGGAAAAAAATTCGATATATAGAAATTTCTATATATAGAATTGCTCTTAGTTTTATCATAATTCTCCTAAAACATTAAAATTAAAGCTAATTTTCGTATAAGAAACTCCATTTCCAATTTATATGCGAATCACATTAAATGAAAGTTAACAACTAAAAAACAAATTAATGTGAAAGATTTATTGCGTACTATATACCTTTAAGAAAAACATTAATCCAGTTAGTGGTTACAGTGATCACAGTTACATTCTTAAAAAAAAACTACGAATGTCTTACTGAACAGCTAGTTTTGCGGAAAGTTCATCAAAGAAATGCTCGCATTTATTCAGTCCATTAAAAACTTCATCAGGGATGTTTTCCACGAATTGAAGTCCACGAAGTATTGTTTCAAACGCCAAAAATTGGAAGATTTTATTCTAAAGTGGAATAAAATCTCCCAATATGTCGTGAAAAAAATTTCGATATATAGAGATTTTTTCGATATATAGAAACAGTTTTTCTATGTAATGAACATGGAGATTTGCTAAGAGTTCGATATATAGAAAATTTCGATATAGGGAAGTTCGATATATGGAGGTTCGACTGTATATACATACACATACATACATACATATATATATATATATATATATATATATACAGAGAGAGAGAGAGAGAGAATGAATGTTTTTTCTATCTATTATGTATGTATGTGCATAAATAAATGAGTTTATGTGTCTCATTATGGAATAAACATGAATAAAATGTGTGTTTAAAAAATTATACTTTCGTTGAGAGTTAGATGGCCCATTCTGTACGACCAGAAACAGAGCTGAGCTGAGCTCATCGGTACACAAAACCAGCCACATCGACCGACCGAGAGACGCCCTCGAAGTTTGTGTGCTTCGGTTTAAAGGTCGAGGTTCACTCAACCCACTAACACGGAAGAAAAATCGGACACTTGCGCGCCAGGGCAGAGGCCCTACTCGCCCCGAGGATTCGAACGTAACCCTCCCTGCCGTCCTTGACCGTGACACGGGAGGCATTCATCCCCACCTGAGAGAAGCCCCCAAAAGAATGACAAACTGCAGCGGATTGTTGCAGAATGTTCGGGTAAACCGGAGGTTATCGGGAGGAGACACGTGACGCGTGTTGAAAAAAAAAACAAAAAAACGACGTAATCTCGTGACCAATCATTACCGAATTTTCGGGAGAGTTCAGCGGAATTTTTAAGTTTTTTTTTCTTCCCTTTAGTTCATCTGTTTTTTTTTTTTTATTGTGTTGGTTTTTGTTTTCAGTCTTATTTGTTTCTATCCTTTGAAGAAACGAAAAAATTGCCTTACAAGAATCGCATGTGAATAATATATGTATATATATATATATATATATATATATATATATATATATATATATGTATATAGTACTTTTATGAAACATACGAACATTTGTATGTTTTTATATATTTATTATGTATGTATGTACATAAATAAATAAGTCTAGGTATCTCCTCATGCAATGAACATGAATAAAATATGTCCTTAATAAACAATATTTTCGTTCTCAGAGTTACGATATCTGAGAGGTTATAAGACAAAGTTGAAAGTGAAAAACCAGTATGAGCTCTAAAACTATTTGCAGACAGGATCTAAAAACATGAAAAGAGCGGTGCCGATACTGTCTAAAAACTAATGGATTGTTATATATATATATATATATATATATATATATATATATATATATATGTATCTATCTATGTGTGTGTGTGTGTTGGTTGTCAATAGCGCACCCAGGGGGGGGGGCAAGGGACCCTGCCACCCCCCAAAGAAATAGAAATTAGAAATTGCATTATGAATATTGATTTTGCACTATAAATAATTTTATCTGGTCATCTCGCCCCCCCCCTCCCCCAAGAAAAAATCCTGGGTGCGCCACTGTGTGTTGTCAGCAGTGGCGTAGTCATCGCATCATCGCACAGGCGCAAGAAGCGCACTTGGGGCCTTCGAAAATTAGCAACTTTACAAAGAGATGCACTCTTGGGGACCTCAAAACTACGTTGCTCTTGGGACCCTCCAAGTTCTACTGGTTATCAGAAATCAATATAGCGAGCTAGAAACGGCATATTTCTTTAGCGAAATCTGTTAAAATCTGTAACAATTTTTTATTAATAAGCTGCGTATTTGTTCATTCACTTAATATTTCTTTAGAGATAGATGAAAGCAGCGATATCACCAACTAAAACCCGTTTTGTGTAGAAAGGTTTAAAAGCACAAAATACAATCAGCTCATTTTGTTTGAACTTATTATTATCTTTTCATGTATACATACGTAGATACGAATAATTGGTTGATTGAAAGAAATCATCTCACATTTTACTTCGATGCAATGGCTCCACGGAAGCGAGAATGGTATCTATCGATTCCGCATGGAAAAAAAAGAATATTAAAATAGTTATTTAAATATCCGATATTTTTTTAGCATGCAACATTTTTAAATGCGACAGTTTAAAAAAAAAATAAAGAAATAAAAGTAAAGAAATCTCTTTTTTTACGCTTTTAAACATAAACATATTTTTATGATCTTCGATAGTTTAGTACGCGGACAGAATTGGGTTTAAAGTGTTGGTCACTAGTGATATTCATTTTCGATATTTTCTCAGTGTTGGAAAATTTGAAAGAGAAATGGGTAAAAGTTTACCCGAACACATTGGAAATTTTGTTAGGAAACATTATCAATGTCACAGGTATTTGAAAACAAGCTAGTCTTTTCTCCTTTAAAACATGGCTCTAATTAGCCCTCTGTAGCATCTGGGAAATATCTCTCCTAAAAGTCAACTGGTGGTATCAAATTTGGGATTGCCCATCATGAGAAATTTCACATTGCAAGCTCACACATTGCATGTTTCTTGATGACGATTCGTAAGTCATTAAACATAAAATGTGTAACATTTATCCCTTTTGAGTTCCCCCGCTGGTGAATGACAACATTTGAAAGCAGCTGTTTCTTACCTCTGTTCTTAAAACTTTACAGGGATTTTCCTTCCTAAAGTGTTATCAAATACATATAAGAAATGAGAAAAAAAAATGTCTGAGCCGAAATACCGAGAAGACACAAATGAAAAAAGTACACGCAAATTTAGATTTATTTGTCGTGATAGTTCGGCACATACAGCTACAGGGCAAACGTAGTGAGTTATGGGACAATTGAACACCTAAGATGTTAGGGTAGAAGATTTTTACCCATCTACTCATCTCAGGTATTAAGCCTAATGATTTGCAATTCCTTTGTGCTGTATGTGATTGTATGCAAACTTTACAACAAAGGCTGAAATCGAGTTAAACATTTTGAACTTTAAACGAACCATTCATCTTGTTTTTCTCTCTTTTTAAAGTAACTTTTTTTACTATTGTTTGTACTCACATGTACTTACATACACGCACATATAATTATAGAAATTTAGGGAGGTTTGAGTTAATAGGGGACAAGAAAACTGTTGGGTTAACTAAGAGATGATATCTGGTCCTCGTTATACGATGAATTTGCCCTTCATATCACCATGTGCACGTTGATTTTTATGGATAAATCATACGCAGGTGAATTGTCACCCTTTTCCAAAAGAAATGTTAAGCAGGTGAATTGTGACATCAATTACTACTTCAAGTAACAATATTCCATTTCTTTAGACATTCTTCGTCTAAATGCAACTTTAAAAAACAAGTTTCGTAATTTGTCATCGATGAAAAATTCGTGCCAGACAACATGGACATCAAATATGCTGAACAAATGCTTTCAGCGAGCTCAAACCCCACAAAAATTCCCTCTCGAAAGACTCCAGCTATCAGAAAGCAATACTGTCTTGCCAAATGAAAGTGTAACGCTCAAGAATCCAAAAAAAAAAAACGAAACGTTGTCCAGAAATAAAAATCTCGCAACCTTCCCTTCGGGCAGCATCGGAATTCCTCGGGTACACGTGACCTGGCCATCCAAAGACACACTTCGGGGTAATTTCCACGCCAAAATACTTGTGCGGCCTCCATGTCAGTCCCTAGCCTACGGCAAAGGGTCAAAGGCAGTGGGAAAAAAAAATCCAGGTGAAAGGGGCCCGAAAGTGGACACAATGCGAGTTCAAAGAGGCCCCATGATGGGTTGAGTTGTCCGGGACCGGTCTAAGCGCTTATAATTCTGCAGCCCATCTTTGTGAGGCAAAAATAACGTGGGAACCAGGCTCGCTTTGTAAATTGAGAGGATGCATTATTAGATGGTTTGTTAAAGTTGTAACCGTCCTATTGTCTGTGATGAGAGATTGTTTTGGAGTTAGAAGCAGCATCTGTCTCAAGGAAAAATTTTGGAAAAGAATTCATTTACAGGTTATAAATGAGGGTGCACCTGTTACAGAGTTTCTGGTTAAGAAAGAAAAGGCAGTTATTTGAATGTAATTATTCAAATCGGCTTGGTATAAGTTAGTCAGCTGAAACTGGGTTCATTCTGGACAATCTCTGTTGATAGCCAACTACGCCTCTCCTTAACATTACCAAAATGAGTTTTACAAACATGGTCACATACAGAGATTCACTAGGGACTTCACCACAAAATAGCGCTATGATTTTGAAAGTGGGATAAACTCCATGCTGAAATTTGAATACAAAGTGCTTTACGTGTTCATAACCACATCAATATTGCAGACGCAGCAAAAACCTATGACTATTGAGCAGCTGAAAAAACAACATCAGACAGATAGGGATACGTAATTTTCGTATTTACGAAATAGATGCGAATAAATGAGAAAATTATTTCTTTACTACTTTTTTGCTAAAACTCTTTGATAAACGGCTTTTTATGCGAAATTAGGTAATAATAGTAATAATTTATTAACATAATAGCTTAACTAAGACCATCCGAAGTCTACAACTGAGAAATTTCACTCTCCTTCGGATTTGCTCCGAATTTCACCCTGACAGTTTGTCCGTACCGTAACCTAAAAATCTAACTGTAAAAATCAACCATCAAGTTTTGTGGAGCAATTTAGTAGATTTAAGAACGTCTCTTGAGCGCCAAATTCAAGGGTATTTCAGCTACTTAAGTAGTCAACCAACTGTTAATGTTATAACCAACTGTTGATATACGGATTTTAATTGCAACGAAATGCTGCTACCTTAAGTTTGCAAAGGCCTATAATCCCGTTAACAGAGTAGATGCTGAGATATTTTAGTATGTACAACGTAGTAATTAATGGCAGAAGGAAAAGACTTAAGGAACATAATGTGGAGACTACTACAATGTTAGCTTTCAACTAAGAATTTTCATACTTACCTATCAAAGTAAGTAAAATTGCAATTTTTTTTTAATAAACGCGAAATTTTTTAATTTATATATATTTTTTGGGGGGAATAAATTCGAATAACGCTATGTCGAATGTACGCTAACATGCAGAAGCGTACATTCGACAACCAGTTGATCTCTGTTTGGAAGCCAATGTCAGACGTTTTCAGACATTTGATGCCGAGGTGATTCTGATGAGATAAAGCACGTTAAAGTTAAATTTCAGCGTGAAATGTTTTCCCCTTTCAAAATTATAGCCCTTTCTTTTCGGGCAAAGTCTCGTGTGAATCACCTTTTAAACAAAACAATCTAATCACTCAATATTGAATCAATGGAAATGAAATTTGGAAATCAACAACGTTGTAATGCCGTTAAATATGCAGCTAGGTATGTTCTTTTTTAACCTTCTTTAATAGCCCAAAGACTTCTTTAATAGCCAAAATAATATTAATTATACTGAGGATGATGATGACGCTGAAAACGAGTATGGTGTTTATGATAATAATGACAAAATCAGGGTCGCGATATCTAGAATTATAATTACGAGGTTTATGATGACATGATAATTACTTTTATGTATATGATAATGACTTAAACACTATAGATAATTAATAATTCATGACGTTTATTATTTTCCTTGGGTAAACACGGAACACTTCCTTACCAAAATAATTATCACATAGCTATGTTTTTAACTTCATTGTATCGTTTCATTTGCTCTCTCTTGTAAAGCGTTTAGGGAAAGACGTAATTCAATAATTTTAGGAAATAATTTTAGGAAAAATTTCTCAAGCTTTGAGGTGAGAAGCATAAATAATTCTGGAAAAGAAATTAGATACATACTACTTGCTTTTCACAGAAGCAATGAAATTCGAATAAAACAAATAGGAATGCAGAGTTTTCTCAATATTCATTACTGAACGGCACTGATGTGTTGCCATCCAAATTGGCATTCGGGACCATAGGCACTTTCTAAAATAATTCTAAACTTATTTCTCTATCCCCTATAATTGTAACTGACGGAAAAAGATTTGTATTCTCTGTTAAAATAAATAAAATAAATTCAATTTAGCTTTTATGAAATATGAAGCGGTTATATTTCCACCAATTTCAATACTTCGCTTTATAGAGAATTTAAAAACGGAACAATTATAAAAAAGAAAGAAGTGTGAGAGGGGGACTACGCATCTAAATGTCTCCTCGTCCAAGGAGCCTAAAAGATCTAAAGTGAATTAATTTTATTTTTAAGCAAATAATGTAAACCTTATTCAGCCAGTTTCATGATTTGCCAGCTGTTGCCATCTTTCTATACAGAATTATGTAATTAATTAAAATTATCTTCTAATCTATATATATTATTTCTATTTTTTTTGTTTTATCCCTTTTTCTCACTTTATACTTAACGAAACTTGATAAATGAGGTACCATTTTAAAGATTAAAATCTCCGCTTCGTGCGAATTGTTAATTTAGAGTGACACATCTTATTGTTTGTTTAAAAATCGAAGTATAAATATTATAAACAATTTTTCTTCCCCTAGATGGCACGCGCTAGCTATTTTTATTTTACGATTATCAATCGCACTGAACTTTTAGATTTAGAAATAGTTTGCTTTTATTATCATCATTCCGTGATTTCATTAATGAGTTTATTTATTAGCAACATCCGCGTAGGTGCACATTATTCTTTTTGCATGGAAACACACACACACACACACATATATATATATATGAAAGATAGTAGGGGGGGGGGGGAACTACGAAACTCCACGTCTTCATCCTCTGGGGAGCTTAAAAATCAATAATTGAAAGGGCAATTCCATTGTTAATGTTCACCAGCCTACTGAATCGAGGACCTCTGCCAATTGGGTAAAACGAAATTTTTCTTAGTTTTGTGCATATCTTTTTGTGAGCTTCGTTCATTATTGAAAAAGAAATATTAAGTTCAGAACTTTCTCTGTACAAATAGGATATAAAAATTTATTTACTAATAAAAGTTAATATTTAAATTTGAGAAATTTACATCAAGCAACTTAAAATTTCCTTGAAAAAATTCTAGAGAGAGGATAGAAATTAGTGTTTGCTTTATTATGATTTATCATCATAGAAATTAGCTATTAGGACTTATAACCATTACAGAAGGATTTCTATAGTACCTTATGGGATTATAAATTCACTAGTATACCAGAAGAATTATCTCTCCGAAAGAGAGCTCTTAAACCTGATGGTGTAATTTATTATAACGAAGTATTTAATTGTTCTATGTAGCATAGCTTAACACTACAATTAATTAATGTTATTATTATTTCCAAGGAGTTTTGATAATATTGTGTAATAACTTTATATGATTCTTTTATTTCACTAAATAAATCTTTAGAACTGCATAGTATTAATAAACATTTGGTATTTTTTTTTGTATGAATTATTTTAGAATTATTTTGACTTAATTTAACTTTACAGCAAAAAAAGTTGAAGTACCATCAACGCATAAAATAAAAATCAAAACAACTGAAAGTCTAGGAATATTTTAAATGCAATAAAATTAACATATCCAATTATTTTTCAGTTTCATTCGTTTATGGTTTTACAGTGATATGATATTTTCCCCGGAAATGTTCTGTCATTTATTTTTTTCCTACTTGCAGTGAGTGCATTAAAATGATTCTTATGTATTCCCATCTGCGATGTATTTCCATTTTATAGCAATTACGGAGGAATTTCGTTACGTCAAGAGCTTTAAATATGTTAAAAAAGCCGTAACTAATTGCGTTACTTTACTTTCGCTCTTAAATTATTAGCGTGACCGTAATTTTCTTTAACCAGTCTACATCAGAGAAAATAATGGTAGTTTCCGGTGGAACAGAACCACTCTTAGATGTCATGTTATGAAGCATGCTTCAGACGCACGTTTAAAACATTCCATGTCCGTTCACTTAAACGGGGTGATGCCTTTCTAAGATTTTATGACATAATTCATGCAGACGACACTAACTCGTTGACAGAGAACATCTGCGTTGAAATTTCTTTTTGTTACATTGCTCACAACTGAGTAACTACAACAGGGCGCTGTTTATGAGTTTTTCAGTAACAAGTTTTTTTTCGAGTAAGGGCCTATTCACATAGAATCCGTCAGCGTTACTCGTATTGAAATACATTTAACCAATTACAAACCTCCAAACGATTAGCTACGAAATTGTTAAGGCTTGTGATTAGTTTAAACTATGTCAATAGGAATAATGCAGACGCTGACGGATTCTATGTGAACAAACCCTTACTCGAAAAATTTTTCTTTTCTCCGTTTCAGTAGCAATTGATGCTAAATATCCTCAGTTATACTGAGGATATAGTATGTGTGTGTGTGTGTGTATATATATATATATATATATATATATATATATATATATATATATATATATATATACTAGCTGAAAACCCGCGCTTCGCTACGGAGTACATTCAAATTAAATACAACGGTCAACGTATGCAATTTATGCCAAAAAATAAATATATATATTTATAGTAAATGCGATGATCAATGTATACAATTGATGTAAAATATCTATCTATCTATATATATATATATTTATAAAAAAAATCGTAAGGGATATGCATTTTTTTTGGATAATATCCAATCGTCTGCTGCATTAGAATGAGAAAAAAATATTTTTTTTGTCTATTTAGTTGTTACACACGTGACGATAAATTTATTGAAAGTACCAGAAAAAGAAATCACGTGATCAGCATTTAATAAATTAAATTCTAAAAATTAATCTTTAAAAATTCACCAAAAATCAGGAAATGGAGGTAAAAATTCGAAAGAAATTTCATTTTGAAGGAATTTTTATGATCATTCTCGTGATATAAATTTTATAACCCTCAATGTATTATTTTAAATGCAAATGTAAAAAAAGTTTAAAAAACAGCTTAAAAATTTAATTTAAAAAAATCTAAGAAGAATTTTTGAAAAATCTTTCTTAGTGCACCCCTACACTATTAGAAGAATCGCCATGCAAAATTTCAGCCCTTTAGGTCCAGCGGTTTGGTCTGTGCGTTGTATGTCAGTCAGTCAGTCAGTCAGCGAATGAATGAGTCAGTTACGGAACTGTTTAATATACACTGCTGGCCACTGTAAATGCAACACCCTGAAGGAAACATGCAAATAACATGAAATTTACAACATGCATTAGCGGACGTAAGATATGCAAATGATTAGAATTTCAGCGCAGACGCACATCACGCGCGCCTGTGGCGCCACTTCAAAGCGATATTTAAGGCTTGGACATTTCGACGATTTCAAGTTCGGCAATTGTGATTTTCTTGTGGTTTTTTCAAAAAAAACGATCAATTATGCCTCGTCGAAAACAGCGATCATCTTTTGATCAAGTATCCGAGTTCGACAGAGGAAGGATAGTGGCCTACCGAGATTGTGGATTATCTTTCAGGGAAATCGGTAGTCGTGATGGACGAAACAAACAACTGTAATGCGGATATGTGATCGTTGGATGCAGGAGGGTACGACGGACCGGCGTGTTCGATCGCATCCACCTCAGCGCACCACTTCACGTGATGACAGGCAAATTGTGCGCATGGCAGTGACGGATCGCTCAGTCACATCACGAACCATAGCACAGCACATGCAGTCTGTAACGCATCATCCAGTGTCTGTGCGTACCATTCGACGTCGTTTACAGCAGAGTGGTCTGTCCGCAAGACGTCCATTGCTTTGTCTACCCTTGACGCAGAACCACAGACGTCTCCACCGCCAATGGTGCGATAACAGAAGGATGTGGACGGCAGAATGGAATGAAATTGTCTTTACTGACGAGTCACGCTTCTGTCTGCAACACCACTATGGTCGCATTCGAGTCTGGAGACACCGTGAAGAGAGGATGCTGAACAGCTGCGTTATGCACCGCCACACTGGTCCTGCACCGGGTATTATGGTATGGGGCGGTATTGGATATCACTCTCGCACACCTCTAGTACGCATTGCCGGTACTTTAAACAGCCAGCGCTACATCTCCGAGGTGTTGGAGCCAGTTGTCCTTCCTTACCTTCAGGGCTTGCCCACAGCCATATTTCAACAGGATAATGCGCGACCACACGTGGCACGCATTGTCCAACGGTTCTTCATCAATCGCCAGATTGAATTGCTTCCCTGGCCGCCTCGCTCTCCGGATCTTTCGCCGATAGAAAACATGTGGTCCATGGTTGCTCTACGATTGACCCAGATTCCATCCCCAGTTGCCACAGCAGATCAATTTTGGCAACGTGTGGAAGCTGCTTGGTCTGCTGTACCCCAAGAACTCATCCAAAGTCTCTTTAAATCAATGCCGAGGCGTGTGGCAGCGGTGATCTCCAACAATGGCGGCTACTCTGGCTACTGATTTTGGCAGGAACCACACTTCACAGAAGTTTATAAATTTAATCATTTGATACTTGGTCAACATGTTATCTACAAAATAAATTTTGTTGTGATATCTCTTGTCTTTCTTGGTGTTGCAATTTGGGTGGCCAGCAGTGTATATATATATATATATATATATATATATATATATATATATATATATATATATATATATATATATACACACATGCATATATACCGGGTGTCCCATAAATGACCGACGATTTGAAAAATCAATTAAAGATAAACGGATGGTGATAAAAATGTACGGTTTGCTGCAGTCTGCTTAAGTAACCACGGAATTCATTCTCACCAATTTTCAAAATTAGTTAGAAAGTTCGTCAACAGATGGCGCTGCTGACTGGGAAAACTATAAAACAATGTTTTCAAAGCAAGAAGCATACGCAAGAAACATACGCCAGATTTGACGCCATTCGATTATTTTATTTGGGGGTACTTCAAAAACCAGGTGTATCGTCACAATCCACAAACTGTAGATGAACTGGAACGATACATCTCTGCTGTTTGTCAGAACATTCAAACTGAAATGATTGCACGGGCGGCTGCGAATTTTGACCTCTGACTGCGCCACGTTGTTGCTGCAAACGGTGGTTATTTTTAAAACATTGTATTATAGATTTTCCCAGTCAGCAGCGCCATCTGTTGACGAACTCTGCAACTAACTTTGAAAATTGGTGAGAATAAATTCCCTGGTTACCTAAGCAGAATGCAGCAAACCGTACATTTCTATCGCCTTCCGTTTTTCTTTAATTGATTTTTCAAATCGTCGGTCATTTTAGGGACACCCGGTATATATATGTATATATATATATATATATATATATATATATATATATATATATATATATATATATATACATGTATATATATATATATACACATGTATATATATATATACACATGTATATATATATATATGTATATATATATATATATATATATATATATATATATATATATATATATTTATATTTATATATCTCTTTTTCTATTACTTAAACTGTACAGTACCTATATAATTAAATACCCAATAAGGGTGGGTGGGATTGGGGTCTTATTTCATGGGACTTTCTCGAGAAAGGTCACATGAAATGAGTTCCTGATGTACGGACATTTCTATTAGACTCTGCCGAGAAAATGTTACACTTTTTTGGCATTGGTTATTGAATTTTTACGGCAAGAGTTTCTATATATATATTTATATATATTATCCTTAGTTTAAGTTTCATTTGCTGATATTTTTAAGAGTTACCCAAATAGGGAAATTTCATTTTCCCAGAGGACTAATCAAATGTAAGGAGTACGTCATGATGACATCGTTATTATGGTTCTTCTAGAGCGTGTAGAGGGCAGTTCACGTCTTCTCACATCGCACCTCTGCTAGAAGAGTATTACATCTCAGAAATTTTCGATTTTGAGATAATTGCACCACAATGCTCTTTAAGAAGTGCTTCTCATTCTCGAATAATGTTATAACCTTAGTACCAGCACAATCTCCTAGATGGCGCTTATTACCCTCTTCCACAACTAGGAGGAGGAACTTGCTCATGCGCGAAGAATGAAAATAAGATTTTTGTCAGTGCCTAATGTTGTTGTATTAAAATGTTCCTGTAATAAAAATGTTCATTAAATTTTATTTGGAAAATAAATGTTTTTATTTAGAAAATAAATTTGTATTTTTTTTCTTACCTACTGTTCATGTTATCAAGGTTTTTTCTTTGCATTGTGAAAAGTTTAGGTAGATTGTGCATCAGCATTGAGATATGACAGTATTATCTCAAGTTTTTCAGTCCATGTTGACAAAATGAGGGTACTGGAAGAGAGTTATATCTTGTAATTAAAATTCAAAATCATGTTTCAAAAATTGAAAACAACTTGAAGAGTAAATAGTGTTGCCTTCTGAAGTGATTCGAACAATAAGTTTTCCCAATAAGTTTTCCCAATAATAACAATAAGTTTTTCCTTTAGGCCCCTAGGTCCGGGCCTACTGGGCCTAATGGAAAATCAAGACCTGATTACAAATCTAAGTTCCCATCCTAATAAACCCTCAATTTATAATAGTTCAAATCGAATATACTTTCGCTACTCATGCATATACATAAAATTACACTACGCATTTATTTTTGTTTTCTGTGTATCAGTTCTATAAACCAATCTTCTATTTTTCGAGGGGGAAAAATCATTGTTTGTTTTTTCCCGCATTTACTTTCTTTTGACATCACTTATTACGACTTATTACGTCTTTTTTAGCACTCAGACTTTCAGGTTGGAAAAAAAAAACATATATCCAAGCTTGAAGTTTACGTGTCCATAAATATAGTTTAAGATTTCAAGGTCTAATTTTTTTTTTCCCGGGAGAAAAGTTTTTTTCCCCCCAGTTGCTTTTCCGATGAAAGGAGCACACAACAACTTTTTTTCCCCGCCCGCACTTTTTGAAGTGCGTGTGGTTAAAGGCAATGTTCCGCTCTGAAGATCTCTTCTCTGTGTTTCTTTTTTTTCTTTCTTCTTCAACACCTTCAATCGCAAAGCTAAAAAAGTATTCATTCATTTTGGAAGAAAAATCTATCGTGAGATATAGCACAGGGATGCCAAACTTATTTTCGGCTTCTCACTTTCTTTGCGGCTCTCCGCTACTGGATTGTGAAAACGTGTGCCACAATCAAACTACCCAAAATTAAAATGTGTCAAATAACCTCCATTTTTGGTAGCTGTGGATTATTGTATTCTACGTGTAGGTCGATAATAAATTAACAGGCTCAATACTGGGAAATCAACATATAACTGAAATATCACGAACTACAACTCAATATAGGTCAGACTTTTAAAATTTGGCAAAATGATTAAAGAAAAATAATTATTAAAAGTGTTAAAACTATTAAAGAATTTAGAAATATTAGGTATTCTAACAAATGGAGAACGGTATCTATATATTTAAGTTTTCTAAGCCGATTCTTTTGGCAGTCAGTGAGAGAAAACTACTGCACCAATTTACTTCATTTTGGTCTTAAACGATAGATTTTAATCTATAGATGTGTCAGAACTGGTTTTTGTAACCGCAGTTTCTATTAATGAGCGATAATTTACAATTAAAAAAAATTGCTTTCTGCGCATGCTCAGTGACATGTTTAAATCTGGATTTAGATACTAAGCACGGAGCCGCATAAACACGTTAATTCGACTAAGAATTTGTCGAGGAATCTCTCTAGCTCTCTCTGCCATTTTTATTTTTAATTATGTTTGTGGGATATAGAATTAAACCTGACGGAAATTGTTTATTTCGCGCTGTTGAGTAACCCTATTTCTTTTTATTCGGTTCAATAGTAATTATTCAAAGTGTATTTCTCTATCCTTAATATTATGATTTTCGACATTTGGCAATGATGTGTTGAGTATAATTGTGTATTAGTACATTTATTTACTATCCAGCAGTCATGTTTTGACGGGTACCAATTAGTATTTAATAAAAATGTTAGAAAAAAAAAACAAATTTCTTTTAAATCAAATCAAACCTTCTTCTGTTTTTGACTTTTCTGAATGCGTAGACATTCTCAAATAGCTCTAAACACTACATATCTGGACAACCCCTGTTATGGAATATTGCTTCCCGGAACGAAAGCTACTCAAAATAAAATTGTCTACAGGTTAAATAATTTCAAGCAATTCTTGACGAAAAGATGACATTATAGCTTCTTAACAACCATTTTGAAAATTTACTCCGGAAACCGAACTCATTTCGGAAAAAAAAATGTCATTACAGCTTCGAGAGCGAACCATTAAAAATATTGGTTAGAAAAGAGTCCATAAATGTCCGTACCGGTCGGGGGGGGGGGTGAGGTGACCAATCTTGGTGAATCACAGGAGAAATAAAAATAATTACAAGATAAAAAGAACTTTTTATATACCATGTTTTTTAAATTTTCTGTTGAATCATATAAATTTGACAATTCTATGTATTAATAAATACTTTTTTAAATAATTATCCCATCAACTTGAAAGAAAATGAAGTTAATTGGAAGTTAACTTGCATTTAACTTTTCGTTCTCGTCCCGGTCGATAGATGGCTGCACCAGTCTACAAAACAAAATTAACTGAAAATGAATTCAATGTTGCTTAAAGATGGCTAAATGTATTAAAATAATGCATTGTCATCGTGTTCTGAGCTATTCTAAAAGTTTCAAATGTCTAGCTAGTCGGGAAGTTAGTTAAAAATCGATTGCAAGATTTGTACTGGACAAACACACACAAACATACAAGAAAGCGAGTTAATAAAAACATAGTATAATGTCAAATTGTAAAGGGCCTACTTTCAACCTGCTGTTATCCAGGCTTTTGGTTTTCCCCTCTCTTACTCTTAGATAGCATTTCATCACGTATGATATAAGTTTGCATGATTTTATAACAAATATTTAGCTTATGAGACTTTTTTTATGAGGCTTAAACTTAAAAAAAATATCCTTAAATTTTAATACCAATTATACTCCAAATATGGGCGTATTGCGCAGGTTTTTTAACGTAGGATTACGTTCCTCCATAACGGTCCTGTGGTAAGGAAAATTTTAGACTCTAAAACTGTCCGTCCGTCCGTCCTCGCGAGTTATAATTTTGGCAGTGTGCCAAACCCAGTCTATCGCTTGGACAAGTTAAACAGAAAAGTACCAACATACGTTAAAATTTTGACATACATATATGTATATATATATACATACGTACATATATATAGATACATATATAAATACAAAAGAGGTAAGCAACGATAAGTAATCCTGCGTTAATAACCCGCGGTAGTTTCGTCAGAAGAGACTACCTGAAATATTTTGTACTTTTCACGAGAAAGAATATGAGGGAATTGAGATAATAAATATACAAACAATGAATAATGAATTACTATCATAAAATCGCTTAATCTAACGACGGGGGAAAATAGGCAACCTTTCGAGTACAGTAGCGTAAACTCATTCACTTAAAAGAACTCATTAGTCGTGAGTTTTACAACCCAAAATAAAGTGAGATATTAAACTCGAAAGAAGAGTTCGTCTGCTCATGTTGCTGTGTTTTTCGACACACTTTAAAGTGAGTCGTATAATCCATTTTAGTGAGTTGGTGGCGGGTAAATCAACCCGCTTGGGAACTGGGTTCAGTAGAACCCATTTTCCCACATGGGTTGTACGACTCACCAAACCGAGTTCCCTGTTCAGTGGATTTAAACTCGAAGAAGCAGGTTCAACCATCAACTTTTTTTTTCTGTGTGTATTAAAGACTTCTTTCGTCTGCACTATTCCTAGACACAACAGCAACAACACAAACAAACAAAAAAAGCAAACAAAAAAGAAAAAACACTATAAAACACTGTCTTTTTTGCTTTGTGTAGTTACTGTAAATTTAAATCAAATTTTTCTTATATATATATATATATATATATATATATATATATATATATATATATATATATATATATATATATATATATATATATATATATATATGTAGTTCGATTTTACCGGAAAGGGGGAATTTAAACATGTTTTGCGCTTATACTCGTTATGGTGTAGGCTCTGCCTAAATCTTCGCGTGCTAGGCCGCTGTCTATAATGGATTTTGTGCTTAGAAACAGCTAAGAACTCGTAAGTACAGTGACCATCGTACATAATAAAATCTACAATTTGTTTCCTCACTCTATCAACTGCATCCTTTGCAAAGGACAAACTGGAAAAATGTAATATTTGACAACATTTACAATTTGTATGAGAAAAGACCTATAACAGTAGTGTGAAACAAAACAAAACGAAAAAAAGGAATAATTAAAATTAGAAAAAAGTTCGGAAACATTTCATATTGCAATAAACTTAGATAAATATTTTGAAAGATTAATGTATTTTAAAAATATTTATTTAAAAAAATTCTTAAGTCTGAATTGCCCAATTTATTTTGTAAAATCAACTTTTTTTTATACTTAACGCTTCAGATTTAAAAATATCAATTTTAGATATTTTGATGCTATATATTATTCAGTAAACGAGCAAGAGTAGGACCGGCCCAACCCCTGTAAGAGTCTGGCCCACGCCCGGAAGATGTGCCCATGCACCGCCTTCGTCCCTATGCAAAACTGATTCAATGACTAAAGTGATAAGTAATAATAGTAATTAAATTATATTTAATAATTACTTTATGCAATATTTCCCGTAACACACAGATTTCACACACACACACATATACATGCGGTTATTAAAATAATGGAAACACGAATCATTATTAGTGGTGCTTATGAATGTGCTTCGTATTCCTTAAAAAACTTGTCTGGCCACCGGTATTTTTTTATATAATATAGTGTATGTATTATTTATTCTACTGTCAGGTAGCAGTAATGAAGCTAAGGGCATCGTGCTCTTGGGGGGGACAGCGAAAATTGTCAAACATTGCAGACCTTGCGAAAAGGACAAATTGTTGGAGCGCGTTTAAATTGGAGTATCTGTTACTGCAACCCCCAAGCTAATGGGTGTTTTTCGAGCTATTGTATCGAAAGTGATGATAGCGTACAGAGTGCACGGAAAAACATCCTTTGCCAAACAGAATAGTGGACGAAAGGGAGAGCTGAGTGAAAGAGACGGACGAGGTATTGAAGCGGATTGTGACACGAAGAAAGACAACTGCAACCAAAATGACCGAAGAGCTCAATCGGCATCTGCATGTTCTGGTATCAACTATCAGAGTTAGAAGGGAACTTCACAAGCAAAGCATTTACGGAAGATTAGTTATTCCCAAGACACTTGTAAAAGATGGCAATTCAAAATATCGTCCACAATGGCGCCACGAGCGCAAATCCTGGTCAAGTAATATATCGAAAAACGGCATTTGGTCCGACGAATCATTGTTCACATTGTTCTTCGCAACAGGACGTTCGTATGTCTGGAGAAAACCTATACAAGCGTAAGATTCTGGCTGTCTCATCTCAACTGTCAAGGTACATCTATCAGGGTTTAGGATGGCATCTCATGGTTTTCTTCAGGCCCTATTTTAACCCTGAAAGGGAGAGTGAATGAGAAGGACTATGTCTAAATTTTAGCTCACTACTCCATCCTATGGTGCAAACATTGTTTCTTTCATGAGATGGCGTTCTCCGGCATGATAATCCCCCTATATATACATCTAAATCCATCAAGTATTGGTTTGAAGAGCATGAAAAAGAAGTCAAATATCTTATCTTGCCCTGTACAATCCCCCTCCCCCCCCCACTATAAATCATCCAACCACTGTGATCTGTATAAGCGGATTTATCTATAGCGGAGGTATCGTTATCCACCACAGCATCTCTACAGGAACTTTCACGATTTTCCCCTGAAGAATGGTATAATATATTCTTAACCACTATTTATGACAAGGGTGGGCATTAAGTCGATCGCGATCGACCGGTGGGCCACCAAGACATTTTGGGGTGACCGGCTTTACTAAGACCTAAGACGCGCATACTAAAAGAAACATATTTATGGAGACTAAGTATGTAGACTAAGTCTTCTACTAACTATAACTACGAGAACTAACTTTAGACGAAAATGACTTATTTTTTAATGTAATTTGAATTGTTTGATAATAAATGTTTCATTTGATATTATTTTATTTGTGGCTATTATTATTATGTTTGTATCTTGGTTTTTGCTTTAAACGCAGTTTTAAAAGAGTAAGTTTTTTTACTGTAGATATGCAGGTAAGTGCATATTCTGTATTTATTATTAAGTTATAATAAATATTGTAGATCTCTTTTTTTAGCTCACCACACCTACGCCACTGGGTGGACCGCAACACCTTGAAAAAATTAGAAGTAGCCCGTACCCTGGAAAAGTCTGCCCACCCCTGATTTATGACGTGTATAATTCAGTTCCAAGGTGAATCAGGTGGTATTACAAGACAAAGGTGATCCTGCTCTGTATTAATAAAGGTTTCCATGATGTTTCTCAGTGTTTTCATTATTTTGATAACCACCTGTATATATATATATATATATATATATATATATATATATATATATATATATATATATATATATATATATATATATATATATATATATATTTTAGACTTGAAAGCTGTGCTAACTCGGAATAATTACCCCGTAAGTCTATCCAAAAACATAATTGGTTGTTTTTGTTTTAATGAATAGTTTGTTCTTTTGCATTAATATGTTAAACATAACAATAAGTTAAAATAGAAAAAATAACTACTAAAAATAAAAATAAAAATCATAAGTAAAAATAAAAATAATAATAAAATTAACTCTAAGTAGTAATAATTGGTGTTCTTTGGTTAAGTACTTTTATTCAATCTTAATTCAATTATTAATCAATTCTTCTGTTATTCATGGATTGTACGGTGTCTGAGTGTGTTTATTGTATAGATCATACTCATCGGAAACAATCCATTGGTTTTTAGACAGCATTGACACCGCTGATGAAGAAATGCTGTCAAAAACCTTATTCATACTTTTCTTTTCATGTTATTTGTTCCTGGCTGCAAGTAGCTTTAGAGCTATTACTGGTTTTCTCTTTCATCTTATTCTTATATATATATATATATATATATATATATATATATATATATATATATATATATATATATATATATATATATATATATATATATATATATATATATGTGTGTGTGTGTGTGTGTGTGTGTGTGTGTGTGTAGTTATGTATGCATGTGTATATATATATATATGAGAAATTACTTAGAAAGACACTCTCTCAACATTTTAAAGTCTTTTTTTAAACTTGTAATAATTGTGAAGGCAGATACTTGCCGCGACATGACTAAAGCTTTCTTTGGAATTAGGTGATTTTGTTTTTTCTTTATGCCAGTCCGCAATCGATCGATTTCAACTTCGCATTTCAATATTTACCGTTTCTTTATCGAATTACTTTCTCCTGTTCTCTTAACCACAGTTTTTTGGATGAATCGGTTTCTCAACAACTTTTGATTGCCCGATTGACGTAGTGATTACGATACTGGGCTGAAATATCCACTCAAAAACGACGTGATTTTCAGATCAGAAGATCTTTCACCCGGATTGGCGTACGTTTTGCAACCCCAAACACTGTACTGAATTTTTGTACGTATAGTTTTACGTATTTTGAAATATTTGAGGAGCATAAAGTAAATGATGTCGTTCACTAAAAAAATTAAAAGGATGTTACTTAAATATTTTTTTAAAAGGATTTCAGAAAAACTCAGACACCGCATTTAAATATCTCATTCCTAAGGGCCTGTTCACAAACGTATATTTCACAAAAATTTTGCGGTACTAACCGGTACTAACGAAGTACTAACGAATGGCACTAGTGAAATTCCAGAATTGCATAGGTGCGGGGCTGGTGAAATGCTGGCCCCGCAATAAAAAAATTGCAATAAATTTATTTTAAATGCGGTACTAACGAAAATTTTTGCGGTACTAACCGGTACTAATGAAGTACTAACGAATGGCACTAGTGAAATTCCAGAACTGCGTAGGTTCGGGTCTGGCATTTCACCAGCCCCGCAATAAAAATATAAAAAAAATTTATTTTAAATTCGGTACTAACGAACATTTTTGCGGTACTAATCGGTACTAAAGAATGAGATATGTTTGGATTAAAATTCGCTTAGGTGCGGGGCTGGTGAATGTACGTTTTTCACAGGGTAGCGGAAGCGTAAAAGGGAAGATGGCGCTGAGACGGAAATAAACCAATCATAGGCGTTAAAAATTTCGTTGCTAATCGCTTGGAGGTATTTCATTGGTTAACTATATTTCAATACTTTAACGCCTCCACTACCGGATTCCTATGTGAACGGGCCCATGCGTAAAAAAATAAATAAATAAATAAATAAATATGTTCATATATTGCAAGCTTATATCAGAAAAATATCCCCAAAGTAATTTCCCATAGGTAAACAAAGAAATTTCAGATATACGAGGTCTGTTTGAATCAGCGAGCGTAAATCTCGAAATGTAATGAATATCTTAAAGTAACGCTATATGACAATAGTTTCGTAGAATAAAATTAAAAAATAAGAAACTGTTTTAACTTGCTTGATTTTTATATGAAATGACCTATTTAAATAAGAGTTGAAGACACTTGCTGAAAAAATAAACAGATCGTGGATTCGACAACGAGACAGGTGCTCTCCGACATAAAACAGAACAGTGGGACATTCTCCAGATACCTGAAAGAACGTTCACCACGGTTCTCTCTGCCATAAAAATTTCTGTAACCACCGAACCTAACCGGTGCCTCACACGCTTCCTAAGTTCAAGGACGTTCGAAATTTCAGTGCCAAAGCCATTTACGTCTTCCAAACTGGTTAAGGTCGCTGAGGCCCCGATTAGGGGAGCAAAAGGGGGGGGGGGCCCACAGGAACTCTTTTCCATTTTTTTCTCAACTTGACCGCGAATTTTTTTCAAACAACTTTTTAAGGTCCCCACCTGCGCTGGGTCGTTCAACTGGCACGCAGGAGGTCAATGCTAGCAAGTGACCCAAATCTAGGATTGGAAAAGGAGGGAGGGAAAGGAAAGAAAGGGGGGGGGGTTATCGAAAGGAGGGGCGCTCGAAAGGGGTGGGTTGCACACAATGGAGTGTGTGCCTTATCCGGTATTGTTAGGTTAGGGGTTGAATTTTTTTTTCATTTTTTTCATTTTGAACTTTTGAAATTGCGATAGTATACGCGGAAGTGTTATGTGTTGAATAAACGATACTAGGTTAAGATATAGGATTTCTTTAATTTTTTTCTGTATAAATTTTTCAGATTTTTCTCTTTTTTGAGAAAATTCTTAAATCCTGCTTAAAGAGTGCTATTAGGCTCAATTTGCATACATTTGATTACCTAGAAATTCCTTAATACACACACACACACACATAGCATAATGTATGCAACAATGTATGTACACAAGTATAGCATAATGTATGACATATATATATATATTCATACATTATGCTATACTTTATATGTATATACATCCTAACAGATGCAAATCCAAGAGCATTTCTTGAATAACTTCACGGATAAGGATATTTTATTTTTTTCTAATTGGACATATATTAATTGCATCGGATAATGATAAACGGTTCACCACTAAACATAAGCGCGAAGTTGTTTTTAAAAGATATAATGAATAGCAAAAGATAGTGCTAAAATGCGATCAGCAAAAATATGCCCTATTATACATAACAAAAACATTATAAGGCATTTTATGTACAGTGAAATAGTTTTGAAGAATTTTAAGGATAATGAACAACAATATTTTGAAAATGAAGGTTTCACTGTGCATGATATATATATATATATATATTTAGCGTACAGTTACTATCAGAATACATATTTGTTATTGTTAGTTGACATATATTTGTTAAAATTTAAGTATGGATACTGTACAATTATTTTCAATCATCAAATGTTTTTTATACATAAAATATTTGATAGATACAAGCGAAACGTAATAAAATAATTAATTCCACTTTGGAAAACTTTTTAAACCCCATTAATGAAATGAACACGCATATAAACGACAAACGAAAGTATCACACTATAAGACCGTAAAACCACGTTAACAGCGATGTTTTTTTGTCTTTTTTTTCACTATCCAAATAAAGTTTTTTTTTTTAAATCGATGGCTAATAACAAGTTTCCAACGTTGTTTTATGGTATTTCACACAATCTCTTCATATGGTAGAGAAATAATTTTTTAAGCTAATTTTCTATAGCATATAACTAAAAACTGTGCATAAGCACTAATATCGGAATTCATCACACGATACGACATTAGAAAAAAAAAGACATTTTACTGCATTTAATAAAGCCTCTAACACAGTGGCGCACCCAGGTTTTAATCTTAGGGGGGGGGGAGGCGAGTTGAACGGATAAAATATATATATATATATATATATATATATATATATATATATATGTAATAGGCCAGGCCCACTCACTAACAACAGAGTAATATGTCATTAAATAAAGGTTTTTAACTATCGTAATTTTTTTTCGTAAAGAGAGATACCGGAACGCCTCAAATCGAGCCCTGTATATATATATGTATATATACAGGGCTCGACTTGAGGAGTTCCGGTACCTCTCTTTATATATATATATATATATATATATATATATATATATATATATATATATATATTTATTTATTTAATCTTGGGTGGGGGGGGGGGCGAGTTGAACGGATAAAAATATTTATAATGCAAATTCAATATTCATAATGCAATTTCTATTTCCTTGGGAGGGAGGCAGGGCTCCTTGGCCCACCCCCTAGGTGCGCCACTGATCTAACAGCATATATATATATATATTTATTTGTTTTTTGTTATTCATTCTTCATTCAAATCGTAAAGTATCATCATGAAATGGAATGTACGTTTTGCTGCCAGATAGTCTCATGAATGTAATAATACTATGGGAGACAGTTATCCCACTTAAGGATGCAAACAGTATGTTGGATCTCTATATAGGATAAACTAGTCTCATTTAGTTTAATCCTATAGAGGCATGATGTGGCACTTGAATTTCGGGGATCGATTTAAGGTAAGGTAATTTGGGTTACATGTCGAAGGTTCTTTTAACGAGATTGAGCTTTGAAAAAAAAAAATTAGTTGCAAAGCCATTAAAAGAAAGAAAAAAAGAAACCTCTGTAATACATAAAACATAAAATGATTTTTCAATTACGTGACATCCCATTCGGGGTATCAACTGACCTGTCCAAGTAACTCTTATGTTGTCAACATTGTCTGAATCAGTCAATTATTACAAAAAATTAGGTTAAATTTAATTGTATTTGCAATAGAATTTTTTAAAAACATCAAAAGCAACTATAGTTTTTCAAGCTCCCCCTCCATTTTTATCTCATTGGCTGTGCTTCCAAATTTATAATCAGGATGAACTTAAAAAAGTCACATTTAGGTTAAATAGCTACGCTGCAGTATCACCATAGGGGCATTTTAATCAATTGACACCAGTTTCGTTGAAATAGCCTACATGAATACATTCTGTAAAAAAAGTGCCCTTATAAAGATTATATCAAAAATTCTCTGGTTGATCAACTGTGAATCAAGAGACTCTGTACTTTTCGAAAAACGACCATAATTTTCTTTGTTCCAAAAACGAAAGAAATTGAGGCCTTCAAGACGTCTTTACTTCCTTAACACTTCATGGATATTTGTGAAAATTTGCGTACTTTATAACTCTGATTTCGATAATGTAACATAGGAGATGCATATATTTTCATCCCTGGAAACGAAAAAATTATTAATTCTGCAATGCGTTTACTTGTAATTTTGCCATGTCGTCTTGGTTGATCCTGCGGCTCACACTTCATCGTCATGATACGAGAAATTTTATGGTGCTGCCATCTATCGAAGTTCACCTGTACTATTGCATTTTGTTTGATCGCCTGAGAGTTGTTTTTGTGGTTGGCATTCATTCACAAGTTGTTTCGCAAGCGATTCTCCAGAGAAACATCTCAGTTTGAAAAGTATTCATGACACGTTTAAATTAATCCTAATTTAGATTAAGCCAACGAAGAACTCTAAACTGTCTCAGTTGACCTGCCCAGTATCAATGGCGTAACCGGAACCACTTTTTTGGGTATGGGATCCCAGAGCCAGATGGAGAAAATATAATTCCTTGTCTAGAGAATGATGAAAGTTGGAATAACCTTTCTTCTATCGATTTTTAGATTCCTTGTAGGTTGATGTTAACCTCCACTGATTGCGCCTCTGTGCAGCATAGACCAACATGGCCTGAATAAGCCTCATCATAACAGGGCTTTGAATTTAATTGCCCCTCAGGCAGTGGCGTAGCAAGGGAGGGGCAAGGGGGTATATCATGCCCCGGGCGCCACTCGCAGAGGGGCGTCAAATGGTTCCCAAGACCATTGGACTATTTGGTCCCACAAGACCATGGGGGGGGGGCGCTAAAAAGGTATCGTGTCCCGGGCGTCAGTTATGCTCGCTACTCCTCTGCCCGCAGGGCCTAAATAATGAATGCATTACAACATAAAATTATGTCCGTATTTAGTCGTTAGTGATCATGATTTGTTCGGGTATCGCTTCACTTCCATGGATAAAGGAAAGGTATTACCACCTACTGTGAACATGGAACTAACTCGCGGATAGGGACGCGTTACATGTTCTCACTCTTTGCATACATCTATAGAACAGAATGCGATACATTTGCATATAGTGTGTGTGTCGTAATGACCAAACTAACAATTTTCAATAGACTCAGTCGGTTTCAAATCATGCAGATTGAATCAGTTTATGACGAGAAACAAACCTTTATTTCACAATGAAGACGAACAAAGCTAGTACTTCATGACAGCTGCCGACTCGCGCAGCAAAGATTACACGTTATGTGGGGAGCAGAAGAAAAGAGAAGACGTTGATTTCAACGTGAACATACCTTAAATACAGGGTAATAAGGAATTAGCAGAGATATCGATTTTAAAGGAGACGAGCGAAAATTTAGGGATAATGGTGATAGCCATCTATGTAATCGACATAATCCTGTTATATATTAATTGCAGAGCAGTAAGGGCGGGACACAAGGGGCTATCTGCGCAAAAGTATTATTGCGTTTTTTTACGACGAATGAGCCAAGGATTAATTTCTAAAAATAAATTTAGACTACTTTGAGAATATAACAGAGGTTAGCTGGTTGAAGTGCTACGGTCATCCGTGAAAATATGTGACAATATATAAAGGTGTACACACACTCTCTCTCTCCCACACACACGCACAAAAACAAACACACACACACATATATATATTTATATTTATATATACACAATATATATATTTATATTTATATATATATATATATATACAGTGCTCAATTTCTAGAAATAGAGGTGCCGGAACTGTAACCTACCGGGGTGTCTGTGTGTGTGGGGGGGGGGGGGGTATTCCAAATTATATATATATATATCTATATACTAGCTGTACCCGTCCCGGCGTTGCTCGGGTAATGTAATTACCAATTTTTTAGTAGCCTTAACCCTTTGTTAATGGGCGTCGCTGTCCTCCTTTTCCTCACCACGATACATTATTTTACCCATATAAATTTAATCCTTTCTGGCACATTTTGGCAAAATTTTTGACATAGGATTACTAATCGAATATCACTGCAATAGTAATCGATTTCCTTGAAAGCGAATATATCACATCCTTCACATGTGAAATTCTTTGAAATCTTCATAGATTTTTTCCACAAATACACCACAAATTATATGATATTAACTAAGTGCTGGCCAAGAAAATTACGGCATTACTAAATGTGATTTTTTAATCGATTATCACTGCAATAGTAATCGATTTCCTTTAACCACCGAATCCCTCATAGAAAACAAACGCCCCAACACATCACGTGCATGACGTCGAAAAACTGGTTTTTCTCCTATTTTACCTTCGTCCGGAAATGAAGAACGAAATCTCCAAAATGAGATTTCTCGCAAGAGTTTCCGAATCATAAAATAAATTATTAAAAAATAACTACAATTTGTATATTAATTTTGGTTCTGGCTTTCGAAACTGTGATGTCTAGGGTCTCTGAGATAAAAATTTCGTAAAAATGTAACGACATTTACGTATCGATTCGACAATTTGGAAAAAAGGGTCACGGACAAAATCGCGTTTTTTTCCGAAAAACGGGTGCGTACAGGCGATCGAAAAAAAATCACAATTAATCGATAAATTAAGACAGACAATTTTAATTGTGATTTCCGTATAGTGTCATCTTTCCCGTATAGGCTCGTCCGAAAAAAAAAATTCTTGGACGGATACGTTAGGATTTACGGGGCTTTTACTCGTCCGGGAGCTCCAAATCGCGACTAAATATTTAATTACGGAAAATCTAATTAAAAAATCGAAAAAAGGGCTTCGAGGTGCATAATGAGACCTCGGGAGGCATCTTCGTGTCGAATCTCAAGACTGTCCGACCTACCGTCTTTGCGCTGCGCCGCGAGCAGACAAAAACTCGGTCACACACACACAGACTTTGCCTTTTATATATAAAGATATATATATATATATATAATAGGCCAGGCCCACTCAGTAACAACAGAGTAATATGGGATTAAATAAATATTTTTACCTATCGTAATTTTTTTTCCTAAAGAGAGGTACCGGAACGCCGTTCCGGTGCGTTCCGCCTGATATCGAGCCCTGCGTGTATATATATATATATATATATATATATATATATATATATATATATATATATATATACATATTTAACACTATATTTTTAATATTTAAACCCCGATGAAATAATCATATTAAAAGTTTGAAACGCATGTCTGCAATTCTTTTTCATCGGCAATAAACAATTAACAATAAATGATTCAAAATAAATGATTAACATCAAAAATATAAACGAGCGTCTGACAATGAATTTTTGACGAAGTTTGAAACTTTAATATTTTGACGATTAAAGACTGGGAAATATTAGCAGCTATTTTTATTTCATGGATAGAATTTTTTTTTACTTTCTTCTTTCTTCCAACCGAAGCTACCAAACTATCGACCCCACAGTTTCACTCTGCACATAAAAGCCGCCCACATTTTCCTCCGAGCTCGATATATATTCCTTTTCGTCTATTCTTACCTTAACTGTCGCCCCATGTGGGCTTTCACGAAAGAGTGTGTGTGCCGGCATAGTTGGGCACGCTTCCGGGTACATCTCTCTCTGTACACCTACTCACTAATCCCGTATTTGTTCAACGAAAGGAAAAATTATGTCCCTTTTAATTGAACCGCCTGTTCAGTCTCGATTTACACTGCTGGTACTTCCTCTAAGACGAGTCGAAGATATGACTCGAGCACATCGGTACTTGACCGGTGAACACAAGAAGTGGTTCCCAAACTCAGCAGTGGTTTAATGGACTTTCTCAGCCTCGAATTTTTTAAATTTAAAATTTTTTTTTAGAGAATGAGAATAATTGATATTTTATTCTTTAAAATTTCAATTTCTGTATAGAGAATGAGAATAATTGATATTTTATTTTACTACACTGTAGACCAGTGGTTCCCAACTGGTGGTCCACGAGAGCCTCGGCAGTGGTCCGGCACAACATTTAAAAAAGTTGCAAAAAAAAAAAAAATAATTCATACCCCTGGAAGGTCCCCCCCCTCCCTCCCTCAAGTTGTCGGGGATGGGGGTGGTGGTCCGCAGACTTCTACGGGTTGGGGACCACTGCTGTAGACCTTTAGGATTCAAATTAAAAATAATATGGCAGAATAATGGCTGTTTTTCAAAAATGTTTTAAAAAATGTGGGTTTTCATTTTTAAAAATATTTCGCGCTCATTCAAGATCATTTAGAAACCTTATATTTTTTAACAGAAATTTACCACACACACACACACACACATATATATATATATATATATATATATATATATATATATATATATATATATAAACATAACTGTGTATTAAATTATTTTCTTATGAATCAAAAGCCATATATATATATATATATATATGTATTTAATCTGCCTGTTATTTTTATATGTTTTACCATGTTTTTACTTTATTTCATGGTCCATAAATCTGAAAAAAGATTGTGGTTTCAAAATATTATGCACGGTTTTATGACAAACACTTCTATTAACAACCCTGAGAAATTTGGAAAAAATCAGAGGAAAATTAATGTGCATAGAGAATTTTGAAAATGGCTAGAATTTTTGAAGAATTTTTGAAAAACAAGTCTTAATCTTCCCTAAAATACTTACTTACGAATACTAAGTGACTTTAGTATAGTATAAAAGAATAGTCATTATACTCATGGGGTATATAGAGTAAGATAATGAAATTTTTTACAAATGAGATTGAAGATCTCTTGTCCTCTAAAAGAAATAATAATGGTTTAACCGTTTTAAAACAACCGCAAATTTTAACAATTTTATAAAATTGGGAAAAAAAAATTGGGTTCTGATTTTTTGGGGGGTTTAAATTTAAAAAAATCCTGTATTTTTTTTCAGTGAAATGTTTTGAGTGCATAAAAAGACCTGTTCTTCTTAAAATACACCAAATATATTTTATGTGACGCAGAGACGCAGCGTCACAGCCATTTTACTGGCAGTAAAGAAAATGGCAGGTAAAAAGTCTCATTCATATACAAGTTTCCATTGGTTGTTACGTTTTCTATTCAGTTTACTTTTACGCTTAATTTGTTTTTGTTACTATATTTCTTTGCAAGATTTTATTAAAGTTGCTTATCAGAAATAAATTATTTATTCAGGAAACGAAACCTGTTTTTACTGAAAGGGTTAGCTGGGAGATCATTTTCGATGATATTTTTTTTTCTTCTGACAAGTGGTCACTTATCAAGAAAAGTTTAAGGGCCTCTTCACATAGAATTCGTCAGCGTTAGCGTTACTCGTATTGACCTATTTTAAACCAATCAAAGACAGTAACAGTTTCGCGGCTAATCGTTTGGAAGTTTGTAATTGGTTAAATATATTTCAATACGAGTGACGCTGACGCTGACGGATTCTATGTGAACAGGCCACTGCTCTAGCAGGACAACTATATTGGACATTTCCCGAACCCGAAAATTTAGAAACTAATTGAGACTAAACAAATAGCTCTCTATAAAATATCATTTGTTTCAAAGACAGTTTTAGTTAGTCTTCAGTTAATATCAGATATTACCTTAAAATTCAATGTCAGAGCCGTGTTTGGTCCCCAAAAGGACAACTATATTGGACATTTCCTGAACCCGAAAATTAAGAAACTAACTGAGACTAAATAAATAGCTGTCTATCAAATATCATTTGTTTCAAAGACAGTTTTAGTTAGTCTTCAGGTAATACCAGATATTACCTTAAAATTCAATGTCAGAGCCGTGTTTGGTCCCCAAAAGGACAACTATATTGGACATTTCCTGAACCCGAAAATTAAGAAACTAACTGAGACTAAACAAATAGCTGTCTATCAAATATCATTTGTTTCAAAGACAGTTTTAGTTAGTCTTCAGGTAATACCAGATATTACCTTAAAATTCAATGTCAGAGCCGTGTTTGGTCCCCTAAAAGCCAACTATATTGGACATTTCCTGAACCCGAAAATTAAGAAACTAACCGAGACTAAACAAATAGCTGTCTATCAAATATCATTTGTTTCAAAGACAGTTTTAGTTAGTCTTCAGGTAATACCAGATATTACCTTAAAATTCAATGTCAGAGCCGTGTTTGGTCCCCAAAAGGACAACTATATTGGACATTTCCTGAACCCGAAAATTAAGAAACTAACTGAGACTAAACAAATAGCTGTCTATCAAATATCATTTGTTTCAAAGACAGTTTTAGTTAGTCTTCAGGTAATACCAGATATTACCTTAAAATTCAATGTCAGAGCCGTGTTTGGTCCCCTAAAAGCCAACTATATTGGACATTTCCTGAACCCGAAAATTAAGAAACTAACCGAGACTAAACAAATAGCTGTCTATCAAATATCATTTGTTTCAAAGACAGTTTTAGTTAGTCTTCAGTTAATACCAGTGTTTGGTAGATATCAGTTGAATTCTTACTGTCGACGAAAGGCTGAGCAAAGTAAATTTTTTTAAAATTAAATGCACCATTCCTAGAGATTCGCAAACTTACGTTTTTCTTACGTTTGCAAACTTACGTTTTACGAAAAGGGTATTTTCAGATAGCTTAAACTTTTCTGCCCCCTTGCAAAAGGATTTATTTTATAAATTTCGTCGACCAAAGGAATTTATGAGCGTTAAAAACACACTATACCAGATTTTTTACCCGAAAATTTTAAATTTAAAAATATTTGCATTTAAAAAAACTAAAAATGCCCCAAGGTGAAAAATTTCTTTCTAAATTATGGAGTACAATATTTTAATAAAAATCTTTCAATCCAAGTCGACGATCCTTGGACACATTTTCTCCATAGATTATCATTGAGGTGAGCGAATCCAATAGGGTTAGTACACAGTAGCTTTAAGCTTCTACAAAAGTTACATCAAGCCTCTTCTGAAGCGGGAACTCTGTCCCTCGATTAGGAAGCTAAATTTCCTGGACTTGATTAGATCGTAAACAGGATCACTTAATGCACATAGGTAATAGGGTGCATTGGGTGGGGGGTGACTACTTGTTTCGTGATGAAAAATAGTTCATCGTCATACCGAGGAGCATTATTTGTGATAGTCACTCTGAACAATTCACAAATCCGGGGATCATCCAAACTGTTTGATATAAATAGGAGCGGAAACAGAACATTCTAGAAGAAAAGACGCGGGAGCTAGCGGGACTCTCGAAAGCGAAAAGAATATGTAGAGATGTGATTCTCAACCACTGTGTCGCGGCACTTGAGTGTGCAGCGAGATTTGCCGCCACTTCGAATACCCATACACGAGCGACGTCAGAAGTAGTTCTATCAGTTCTACCTTACGAGCGGGGACTGGCTGAACCAATGAGCGTGACTATTACAGTCCTGGACTGGTAACTGGTAACTCCGGACTATTACAGTTCTGGACTTTTAAATCTGGATCACGAAATGAGAGTAGCATTATCCTCAAATTTCGCTTTAAGTGTAATTTATAGTTAAATAAACATTTTGTTTGGGCTTGTGGCGGTCCAGTGCTCCAGCGCGCTGGTTTCCGGTGCTGAGTGTGCTCGGATCGAATTCTGGCGCCGCGTCTCTAAAAATGCCTCCGTTCGTGTCGTCCATTCACAGGGGGTAATGCTGTCCGCCTATATGGTGCCCCCACAATAAAATGGTCAGTGAAATTGCGGCGTAGTAGAGGCGAATGTTTCACGACAAATGCCTCCCCATTGGATTAAAAAAAACAAAAAAAAACATTTTGTTTACTTTGTAAGCATTTACTTTGTAATGCAATTTCATTTTATATTTCAATGAAAATTATTTCGTATGCTATTTTTGCAAAATATGTTATAGGTACCTCAATCAATTATCCAAGTATTTTTTTTTTAAATTTATCTTATTGTTAGTGTGCCGTGAAATTTTATAAATTGTTAAAAGTGTACCGTGACGAAAAAAGTTTGAGAATCCCTGATATAGAGGGAGAAGGAAAATGGGATATGTTTTATAACCTCAAATCTATCACAAATATATCATGCCCCCCCCCCCCACACACACCTCGCTACGCCATTGAACCATAATGTGGTAGACGCACTGAATGCACGTAAATAGATACAAAGCTGTTCGTATGGAACAGAAAGCACAATGATGGAAAAGCAAAAATACAATCGAATAGCAGCCACAAGGAGTGCTAAGAGAAAAAAAAAAGTAACGTTGTAACCAACAAAAAGCTGCTACTTGATTTAAAGGGGAGAAAGCAATGACGAACTTATAAATAGCAGCCTCGTGATGCTCTAGGAATGAAAGCATTAGCCAACCACTACGTAGCAGCTACATGATGGTTTAGGAATGGAAACAACAGCTAACCGCTAAGTAGCAGCTCCATGATACCCCAGGAACGATAGCAACAGCTAACCACTGAGTGGTCGCCCAGTGGATAAGTGGTTAAGGCATCAGCCTGGTTCGCCGGGGGTGCGGGTTCGATTCCCGCATAAGACTTGGCTGTATTCTGGGGAACCGGTCAGTCTTCCGCCTGCAAATGGAGCCCCGTCTAGAAAGGGGAGCTGCAACCCATCGTCCATCGCCGATGTCATCGTTTGTCAATAAAATTCTTCTGTCATTGTGTCATTTGTCTGTTATTTCCTTGTATTCATTCCTTGTATTCATATGTACACCGGACTGGGGTGTAATGTCGTCCTCCCCCAAGGACATTAGCCAAAAAAAACTCCACTGAGTAACAGCTACATGATGTTCTAGGAATGAAAGCAACAGCTAACCACTGAGTAGCAGCTATTCAGAGCGGGTTTTGTGACAACTGAAGATTTGTCCAGGCACCACAATTTGGACCGTTTTCAGCAGATACCTTTACTTCCAGACACTTTCAAGCCCCCAAACAGCTATAAATTCCTCGATGGACCTTCGGATCTATAACTTTAACGCATCTATGCCACTATCGGCTTTCAGAGGCACTCCTGCGTCAGAGTAAAGACAGCTGTTTCTACAGGCTATGGTCACACGTGTTGAAAAATGAAGATTCTCGACAATGGAACTTCTCCCCCTCCCCACGTCGAAATCAGAATCCTCGATTTATAGGGCATGAGGCATCCTAGTTGTTAGGCATTGGAATTCGGCATAGAGGGTCCTTGGTTCCGACAAGCACCACTGAGTGCTTTCAGATTTAAGTCGAGTATGAGACCGTTAACTCTGTTGTCCGGAAAGTCACTCCGTTTGTTTTGTAGGGGCACGAGCTTACTTATGGGTCCTCGGTCAAAATTGGGCGGAATAGGGCAGAAAGTGGGCGTCTTACTCTTGTGGTACTAAATAGGAGCCGAATCTCTTCTCCCTGCAGTCTTGAGTGGACCTTGTTAGGTTTATCCGGCCAGGGGGGTTTAGTAACAGCTACAACAACATCCTAGAATGATAACCCATAACTAGTTCTCCACTTCAACCTAAGGGACGAATCCTGGAAGCCTTCAACTTGAGCTATTCTTCAATAATCTCCAATAGCAGAGGTTTACACACATAATGTTGCTGTGCCCATTTCTAATTGGGGAAATGCCTTTACAGATGCGACCATTTTAAGAAAGATTGACAGTGGTTGCTAAACAAGTCATTAACGGACAGTTCAAAGCAAACTAATTACAGCCACCATCAGGGGACCAGATTGGCTGACACATTGGCACATCCGACACATTGGCTGACCGGAGGCGGTGGGAGTTTTCCCATGCCTCTGCCGAAGCTTCGAGAATGATCTGGATTTTCCGTAAGAGGGGATATATAAAGGGAAGAAAGGAGAGAAGGAGAGGAAAGATAACCATGGGACTTGCTTCTCGTCTCTATGCTGGACTTAAATGGAACTGAGTTATGACTCTCTCCATGGTTTTCGAGTGATGATTTTTCTGATTAGGGATTGATAATGATCAATTGATAATAGAAATGTTGTATCATAGATGCTGTAAATATATATGAATAAACAAGATATATGTATATTTGTAAAGAAAGAGTAGTTTATGGGTCTATGGAAACCATAAACGAGCAACGTAACCACGAGGTCACGACATTCTTATAATTTGATGACGAGAAATTATTTGAGTGTGATTGCTCTCCCGATTGCTTGCCGTACCTCCAACACACCTAGGCCCGTGTCCGAAACCCGTTCCCGGCGATTGAGGGCAGCCGGGCAGTGTTTCTCGTCTTGTTTTCTTTCGCTTCACATAAAAATCCGCTGATTTATGGAGTTCGTTAACTCCTTCGACGCCTTTTTACCGCAAAAGGGCCGGCTGATAGATAACCCTACTACCTGGCCGGACGGGAAAGGAAGTGAAATGTGGAACGTGTTGAGAAGTCGGAAACGTTTCATTTTTACCAGAAATTAAAAAGGAAGATAATGAATGAATGAGACAGACAGTTTTGCTTCCCTTGCGAGCGAGTTTTGCATAATTTAGGTCTTCCGAGTTCGGAATATTGTTTTGTTTTCTCCAAATTACGGATATGATTCACAAGTGAAACGAATACGTTTTGATGGAGTTATGGGTATTGTTTGGAGAAGCGTTTGTTATTGGGAAATGATTCACTTTTCTGAGGTGAATTGATTTTTTTCTGACGAAAATGAACTTATTTAGGTAGAGGATGTGTCCATAGGTGAACAACTATTGTAAAAAAAACATTAACTAAGTAAAGGACTCTTCTTCAACACCACAGTAAAATTAAAAAGCGGAAACACGTAGCCATCGCTTTTAAATTTTAATGAGGTGTTGAAAAACTGCTCTTTGCGTACTTGTATTACACAAGTATATGTAAGTCAAAAACATAAACTTTTTAATAAACTTCTATTTTCAGTTTTTTAGTTTCATTCAGTAATCAATAAAGCATGATATTAAACAAAATAAATTAATCAAATTAACCTTTTTTCATTTATTTCGTTATAATTAGTAGTTAATATATTATGGTTATAATAAGAAAGAAATTTGACTTTTGATAAATCTATGTTTTAGGGTTGACTTTAGTTAGTAATTAATAAACCCCGATATTAATAAGCTATAGGGGAAAAAACTTTAATAAAATTTTACTTGTAGCTACTTGATTTTATTCAGCAATAAATATACTTAGATAGTAGTAAGAAAGAAATTGAACCTTTGATATATCTCCATTTTTGGAAGTTTGGTCATAGTGAGTAATTTATAATCAACAAAATTAATGAACAAAAATTATGGCTCTAAATATTTGGTTTTAGGTAGTAATTAATGAACTACAGTTATAATCAGCAAAAAATATCTTATTATAAAACTAATTAAAGTATTTTTGAGCTTTGCGTGGTGGATCAGTGACAAAGTAGTTCAGTTGATAAGAAATCGGTTAGGGAACTGACTGACAGGTTTGTTCGGGAATTTTAATGAGAGAAAAAATATGATTGTGTTCGATATCACAGACGGGGGTTGGTCGATATTCATACAGAAATTTGGTGACAGAAAAAACTGCCAATTAAAAAAGATACTAAAATCAGTTTTAAAAGTTCTACAAGTTTCTTTTCTCCTAAATTATTTGTAGCAGTTGTGTAACGTACGTTGTTGCTCCAAGATTCCCAGTGTTACATTAAGGTCTCAATCTTTGTGCTCTGGTAGAATTATATGGAACCCCAAACACGCAGCCCTATTCGAAAAGCAAATTCTGTTGACTTAAAAGTATAGAACACAAATTTTATGAGGATATTTATCTGATGATAATTATCAGATAATCCAAAATTATCTGATAATTATTTATAGTTTATAAATAATTATCAGATAATTTTGGGGCGTTGTAAAATCTCGGACCCTATAGTCCAAGATCTGTGGGCTTGGGCAATGATCAGGCCTTGAACTTTTCTTAAATTTTTAAATGTTTCAGAGTGATCTATGAAATGATATTCGCAAGTATTAATTATACACGAAGTTCTGTCCATAACTGAAGATATTTTTTAAATAGAGGATTTTCTCAGAATTGATTCATTTCGGTTTTGGCAGATTTCTCAGACTATTGTTTACCCTAATATTTACACTCTCTATTTAACCTTTTCCTTATGGGGTGGGATAGCATGTATCCGAAGAATACGGGCCCAAAAAGGAATATATATATATATATATATATATAGAAAGACCACACACACACACACACACACACACACACATATATATATATATATATACAGTGGCGCACCCAGGATTTTTTCTTGGGGGGGGGCAAGATGAATGGTTAAAAATATTTATAATGCACGGGGGGGGGGGCCGAAATGAACGAATAAAAATATTTATAATACAAAATCCATATTTCTACTTCTTTGGGGGGGGGGGGGGAGGGCCCCCTGGGTGCGCCACTGTATATATATATCTGTCTGTCTGTCTCTCTCTCCATATATATATATATATATATATATATATAAATACACTCATGGACAAAAAAAATTAGCGCACCAAGAAATAATAGCGGGATCATAACGAAACTTGCAATGAAGGTACATGTCTGGAAGATATGCAAATGATTAGAAATGCAGCGTGATTGCGCATTACGTATAGCCGGTAGAGGGCGTTGAACATCGTACTCCGTGGAGTATAAAACAGGCAAGCAAAGCTTGTTTGAGTGTGCTGAATCATTTACAAAGGAAGAGCTGAGATAGACATGCTATTACGCCGTGATCGAAGACAATATAAGCAGTTGTCGCAGTTTGAGAGGGGGAGAATCGCCGGGATGATGGAAGCTGGGTGGTCAGCTAGGCGAGTAGCTCGTCAATTAGGCCGCTCTGATTGTGTTGTGAGGAGGTGTTGGGACCAGTGGACCCAAGAGATGTCATGTACACGAAGACCAGGCTCAGGACGCCCTCGACAGACCAGTCGTCGAGAAGACCGCCACATCGTAAGAAATGCCCGCGTACAGCCAACTGCTTCATCGGCCGCCATCCAGGCACAGGTAGCACCTTCACTAGGGGCCTCTGTGTCTTCTCGAACCATACGAAGGCGCCTGGCTGAAGGACAGTTGGTATCGCGGCGCCCATTATGTGTGCTGCCCTTGACGCCCACCCATCGACGCCTCCGTTTGGAGTTTTGCCGAGCACGAGGAAACTGGACTGCAGCGGAATGGAACCAGGTCGTCTTTAGCGACGAATCCAGATTCAATCTCGGCAGTGATGACAGTCGTGTTCGTGTGTGGAGAGCCCGTGGTGAACGCTTCAATCCTGCCTTTGCTGTACAGCGACACATCGCTCCCACAGCTGGTGTGATGGTATGGGGTGCCATTGCCTACAATACACGGTCACCCCTAGTATTGTTCCGTGGCACCATGACAGCCCAGCGGTATGTTCATAAAATCCTGCAACCACATGTGTTGCCACTCATGCAACGGCTCCCAGGAGCCATTTTTCAACAAGACAATGCTCGGCCTCATACGGCAAGGGTGTCACAAGACTGTCTCCGCACTGTTACTACCCTTCCTTGGCCTGCCCGATCCCCAGATTTGTCTCCAATCGAGCATATCTGGGATCATTTGGGACGACGAGTTGGGCATCCCACGAGTTTGAACGAACTAGAGGCAAGGTTGCAGCAAATATGGAACGAAATGTCTCAAGACATCATACAGAACTTGTATGACTCAAAGCCCGATCGTATCGCATCGTGCATTCGCGCTAGAGGGGGTCCCACGGAGTATTAACTCCTCCGTTCTTTTGCCCTTTTCTCTGAAATAAATTATCCTTTTTCTTTGATTTTCTTATCATTTACTTATATCAAAGTAGTCATTACGTATGTAAAATTTCTCTTGATTTTGACGACTCCTTCTTGGTGCGCTAATTTGTTTGTCCATGAGTGTATATATATATATATATATATATATATATATATATATATATATATATATAACCCTCTTAATAGCCGTCCTTACAAAGGGGTATGAAATTTCCCGTTCTAAAGAGGGAATCGGAAAAATGGGCCCCGTAAGCTAAAGGTTAAAACCCCTAGAAAGATATTCAGGATCTCGGCGTACGGAACCCACTGAAGAGACATTTTAGCTGTAACGCACAGTTTACATACGAACTATGTTGACTCGCAATCTCTCTCCGTATACCCACCTACGGGTTTTTTTTCTCTCTTCCTGTGCGCAACGAACCTAATTATATTTTTTCGCTCGAATCTCGTTTCGGGTCTCGAGCATTTCCGAGCAACGCCCAAGCAAAGATCTCCGCCACCCGATATAAATACATCATCTGTATGTACATTTTTAAATAGCGTGGATGGGGGAATCCGCCGCAAATAAGACTTACGGCACAATGCCTAGAGATTCTTCCCTTCTCTGATGCACGAGGGTGTCAATGTGTGTGGAGCAGTTGGTTGCTTATTTTGGTGGGGCGCGCGTGCAGAGGAAAATATAATCACTATGGTAATTAACAAAGCGATAGCAATGTCACGGGAGTTTTAGTGGAGGGCACCTTATTTGCAGGGGTGGAATTTTCCCCTGACCCTCAAGAGACTGAGAATGTGCGCGAAAGTCCCATACAGGGAAATTTCAGGTCTTAATGACTCACACAAGTAAAGAAGTTTCATAAATAACGTTCATGTATGTTAATATATTGTATTTACATATACATCCCTGGGGAGGGAGGGGGGGGGGGGCTCGGTCAAAATTGAGGTGGTACCAGGTGCCAAGGTTGATTCACCCATATGTTCGACCCTTTACTAGAAACCAACAATTTCGAGGTGCCGCCATTGAAAGACAACGTGACTTCCGCGTTGGAAAAAAATTACATCTATCGGACATAAAAACTGGCTATTACTGAGGATTATCAGTGTGGATTCCAGAAGGGAAGATCTACCATGGAACAGACCTTTAAACTCATGACGCAACAGTACGCAGTAGACCAAGGCCGGCGGTGCCCATCTCCGCTTTCTTTACCGTGGGCTTGGGGTACCATACAGCATAGTCTCAGTCAGGTGGTCAACCTGACGTGGGAACTCCAGAGTTTAGTTCCCAAGCATGCTTGGTCTTCATTTTATCGACCCACTCAAGGGATGAAAGTCTGACTCGACCTTGCCCAGTCGCAGGATCGAACCCTGGACCTGTAGCATGGCAGCTTGACGTTGAACAGACCTTTACTCCAGTTATAAATTTAGCAGAAGTGTGATTAATTTGGGGTTGAAATTTATCATCGCAGATTTCAAATCTGATTTCCCCAGCATAAATAGATCTGAGCCACTAAAATATATGCTGGAGTCTGTCACTTTAAAAAAAGATTAAACTCTGAATCCATACGATGACTACCACAACATCAAGTATTGAATTAAGCGGATAATTTCAGGACTTGAGTTTGTGTATGGCAATTGGACGAGGAGGAGCACTAGCCATATCTCCTCTTTCATAGAGTTCTTATAAAGGTCAGCAGAGATTTTTGGTGTGGTCATAGGTACCGTCGCCTATAGTTGTGAACAAATTCCAGCTTACACTGATGATTTGGACATAATTTCGAGATCAGAAGTTGCTTCTATTCAGAGGCCAACTACGAGTACAAAAAATTTGAGCAAGTAAAGACTCTTAATAATTTAGGTTCAGAAATCACTTGTCATAGTGATATTGACCCATAAACTAAAAACTCTTGTAACTGCAGCTAACCGCGGCTTTTATGGTTTGAGAATCAGTTCAAATGAACTTTTATTACTTTGAATGAGCTCAAATAAACTCCCCCCCCCCCCAAATAAACAACAACAACAAAAAAGAGGTCTTTAATGCTATACCTCAAGGCAAAGACCAAAGAAAACACCAAGATGTAAGAGACAGCAGATAATGATTTTAAAAATACATTGGTGTACGAATGAAGAATAAAGATGTGTCGTAAAGCAAAAACCAGCTGCAATGAAAAGCCGGGTTTTTTTTTCACTGCTTTACGACTTTGGAGGAAGAAAGCCTTTCAAACAGAACATTTTACTTCTACTCACAAAATTTTTAACGATATTTTTGCTACGGTTTATTTGCTACGATTTATTTGCTACGGTTTATGGTTATTTGTACTTCGTAAGAGACAAAAGACCAATTTTCTGATAAAAACTTTCAATTCTTGACTTTAACCCGTTTTCAAAATGTCTCGCTACTAGCGAGAAATCAAGGGAAAAGTGTAACTGAACATGCTGTCGCGAAAATTTACTGTAACTGTATTGCTATTCTTAGAGCCTCTTTCAAAAAGAAAACGGAGGGATTTTTTTTTTCTTAGGCGTATCTGTGACATTCCTGCGTAACAGGCGTTTGACGAGCGAAAACAACAAAACACCTGTGCGCTTTGCCGTGGCTTGTTTTCCCTTTCCGCCTTAATCAGCCACCAAAATCGATAGATGTACGTTTGATTGAGAATTCTGGGGTAATATTTTGCTGCACGAGGGGTAATTAGACGGGTAGCCATGGTTTCCGGGGTCTCCCCCCCCCCCCTGCAAACAGTGGGACTTGAGTCCAAAGAATGCGGTACCGAATGCCAGCGATAGATAAATAGATGCCAGTTTTGTGTGTAGATTTTTCTACTCTTGGACCGGGAATAGTGGTTAGCGTGTCAGACTTGGGCGGGTGCTCGGTTCAAAACCCGATAAGCGCCACTGATTTCTCTCGTGTCTGCGACGGGTATGGGCACGTAAAGTCCCCTAGTATCACTTGTAGGTGGTAGGAAGGAGCTTGCGGGCCCACCAGTTGTCGCCACTGGGGGTGCTCGGTCAAAACTACAGTGGCACCGGGCAAAATGTCAGCTAAAGAGCAGCCACATCCCTTCGCCCTTCAGCCTTCAATCGCGCTCATTAGGATTTATTCGGCCACGGGACATAAGTATGACAACAACTGTTGGAGCAAATCCAACCCAGTTTTTAACACAAGGGCACACAGCTTCTGAAAATCTGTAGTTAAAATTAAGAAGGACAACTAGTCCGAACTGATGAATATAGTTCGTCCTTGTGCCAGGGGCAGGAGGTATGATTGTCTCAGTGGACAATTCACAAATGCCCAACTAAGATCTATATACTCACATGAAGATCTTGCAAATAAAATTCGGGGAATCGAGAGCAATTTTTTTTAATATATAATTGGGGCAGAGGGGAAAGCTATCCAATATTTATATGAAATGCCTTCATAGGAAAAACTGATGAATGAAATCGAACATGTATGTCTCCCATTTTCGATGAACAGTCTTGGGTCTAGTTGTTCGCCCTTGTTAATGTGGGTATTTATATTAACTTACAATAATTGTGATAATCCGTATTAAAATTTATAGTGCGTTTTCCTCTGTAGCTGATTAGAGCGTCACGTGTTAATCTGTCTAAGAAATCGATAGAAATACAGATGTTGATTTATTCAAATGGTTAAAATTTTTACCATTAAATTTTTATTTTAATGGTTAAAATATTATCATCAGTCAATACAGTAAATTCCGAAATTTTCTACCTCTCCCAGCAAAATCGATAAAGTTTTGGGACTTAAGTTTAACGTAATAATTTAGTCTGCGTCGACTTAAATCACTTAGTCAACATCTCTTACGTATGTATACTGCGTAACTCATGTTTTATTACTTACGTAACTTACGTGGCGTAATCTAGTCAAACGTACTAGTCTATTCGTTATGTCTGTTTACTTCGGTTTGAGTTACATAGCCATAAGAAAATTACTTAATTTTAGCAAAATTCTAGTTGAAATCACTTAATATAATTTCCATTTACTATGTAACTGAAGTTCTGATATTTAAATTGCGTAGTGATTAAGTCTGCGTCGACTTAAGTTGCGTAGTCTATGTTCCTTAAATAGACTTAAGTCCCGTAGTCAAGATATTTTACGCATACTGCACAACTTACGTCTATGTCTCTATGTAACTTACGTAGTGTAGTTCATACATAGTCCATTCGTTAAGTCATTTCAATTATACTTATATTTTGGTAACGCAGTCATATACTTTGAATAATAACAATATTCTAGTTATAATCACTTAAAGCAATCCTCATATTACTACGCAATAAAAGATGTAAAGTGTAGTCCATTATTTAAATATGTAATATCCCAAAACTCGAAACATAACCTTAAAGATAAAATGTTATAGAAGAAAAAGATTATTATATAACAAAAAAGAATATGCCAAACTGCACAAAATGACAGACATTTTTAAGTACTTCCAATTTTTCTGCTTCATGGCGAAACCCTCATTCAGTTGAAAAATTGTCAAAAATCAGAGTATAAAAGGGTTTTTTTTTAAAAAAAAAAGAAATTGTTCCCAGTGTTATCCAGATACAGTTACTGCAAAAAGAGTCCACTATAGTTACAATATATTGCATTGGGCCAAAAATGCACTGGTTAACGAAAATGTTATCAATAAATAAACATTAGATTTTTTTTCGATTCAATCCTTTTATCGTGTTTTAGAGGGAAATTTTTAGAGTTATATACCGAAAAGTCTTTGCCCTTTCAGAGCTACTCAGATTTATTTTTATGTCTGCTAGTTATTTTTTGAACACTGAAATTTTTCGCCTCTGAAACGGAAAAAAAAAAACAGTCCAGAAAAATTTGAAAAGGAAAAGTTTGTCTCTTCAGCATTTTAGGAAATCGGAAAATTCCAGTTCATGGACAACAAATGAAGTATTTTAAATTTGTTACCTTTGAAGGTGGAATGTTTGAAGATTAGAAACTTAAAGGATAAAGGAAACTAATCCCATGCTTGATTTTGTATGTTTAAAGACAGATTATTTTTTTGGAAAATATGAAATGTGAAGATTAAGAAAGCAAATACACACACCCACACACACACACACATATATATATATATATATATTTATATATATATGCATATATACATACATACATACATACATACAAACATACACTCGTAGACAAAAAAAATAAATAAAAATGAATAAAAAAAATAGACTTACCAAGAAGGGCTAATGCAAATTGGAACAAATTGATATGCATACAGGTTTCGATGGAAAATGCAAAATTTTAAAGTTTGGCGGCCAATGAATGAACATGTGACGCTGCAGCGCATCTTAACTGCTCAACTGGCAGGATATTAAAGAGGAGAAATTTCAATTCCAGGTCATAAATTCTTTGCGAATTTCATTCCGTGTACTCAGACAGTAACTATACCTCGCATACGGGTGCGAACAGTATGCGCAGATGTCAGCATTTGAGAGAGGACGTGTAGTTGGGCTCAAAGAAACTGGTTGGTCTAATCGGCGAATCGCTCGACATTTGGATAGGAGCGATGCCACTATTAGACGATGTTGTCAGGAATGGGTGAACCATGGCCGAGCACAGCGGCAAGAAGGAAGCGGTCGGCCGAGAGAAACGGCAGAACGTGAGGACCGAGCAATCGTCAGAGCGACACTCACAGCCCCAGATTCATCATTATCAGCGATCGTACGTGCAACTGGTTCTTCAGTGACTGCAAGGACCATTCATAGGCGGCTCAGAGAAAAAGGGCTGAGCTCACGGAGATCCTTGCGCCTACTACCATTGACTTCTGTACACCGACAAGCCCGTTTGCAGTGGTGTCGGGCATATTCGACCTGGAATGTCACTGACTGGAAAAGAATTGTCTTCGGTGATAAGTCCCGCTTCAAATTGAACCCCGATGACCAGCGAATACGTGTCTGGAGACGCCCTGGACAGCGGTGGGATACCAACCTGACTGTCTACCGCCATAAGGGCCGACAACCAGGAGTCTGGGATGCAATTTCATTTCATAGCAGGACCCCTTTGGTTGTCATCCGCGGCAGCCTTACAGCACAGCGGTATGTCGACGATATTCTACGCCCCGTTGTGTTTCCCTTCATATCACGCCATCCTGGGCTTACGTTTCAGTAAGATAATGCCTGCCCGCATACGGCGAGAGTTTCTACTGTTTACTGCTTGTCTTCGTGCTTGCCCAACGGTACCTGGCCAGCAAGGTCACCGGATCTCTCCCCTATTGAGCCCGATTGGAGCATTATGGTCAGGGCCCTCCAACCAGCTCTGGATTTTGACGATCTAAAGCACCATTTGGACAGAATTTGGCACGATATCCCGCAGAAGGACATCCGGCACCTCTATCAATCAATGCCAAGCCGAATTACTGCTTGCATACAGGCCAGAGGTGGACCAACGCGTTATTGACTTCTTCCATTTGTGAAGCTCTTTCTCTTGAATAAATCGTCCAATTTTTCTCATATTGTAATCATTTGTTTTTCTGTACATGTACATCACATCTACCGATTTTCGTCCCTTTCGGATAACTCCTTGGCGCGTCGTTTTTTTTTTGTCTAAGAGTGTACTCACATATACAGTGAAACTACTTAATGGCAGCCAGTCATGGTTCCGAAAAAAAGTGGCCCTTTTGAGGGGTGGTCATGGAAGAGAGCTTTCTTCCACAACTTCCTTTCTTTGTTATCATATTAATTTTAGAAATTTCGTTTAAAAAATGTTCTTTTTATTACGGAGTATAATTTTTAAAAAATTCTTAAAATGAAGTCGACATTCTTCGGAAGCATTTTCTCTAGAGGTTAAAATTGAACTGAACAAATCCAACAGGCAGTCCGAAATCCAGCATCCTTAATCAGTAAGTAGACTTGTTTCGTTCAAAATAAAGGCAAAGCAAGACTGATAGAAGGGAAAACACAGCCAATATTTAATCCGTTAATGGATGAGAAAAATTATCACATAGCTACTTTTAAGTTCACGGATTGGAGAATCGGGTTGCTAAAGAATGCGAAGAAGGATAATTCCTGTCAAAAAAACATTCTTTTTTATTCTTCGCACATTTGATTTTGTCAGTTTTCTGGCGGAAAGAAAAATAAATTTCCAGTGGTTTGTTGCGTGAAAGGAGAACTGGCGCAAAATTCTTTGCTACACTGTTCAAAACTTCCCCGAAAAATATAATTTTTTTTATCGTCATCAAATAACTGGACTTCCTCCGAGTGAGTCACATTTTGCGTTGTGCTCCGTGCTAGTTGTAAAAGCATAAAGGGGGGTTTTGTTCAGCGGGGTATGTCAACCATGTCGTCTTCTGATAAAGTGTTATCGCGCGCAATATCAAGCTTTGTTGTTCTCTTCTCTTTTCCTTTGCGCATCCACCTGGAAAAGTGCACAGAAAACATACGTACGCACGATTGTTTCTAGACATGTCGAACAGAACTTGAGGAGAACTTCCTAAATTATCGAGAATAACAGAAATATTACGAGAATAGGATCGATAAAATAAAAGGGAGGGGAGGGAACCGACTGAAAAAACTTATTTTTGGCTAAAAATGCCCTTTTCATTTTTTAAGAGGACATATATATACACTATCTACCAATAAGAATTTGGACACCTCTGATAGAAAAGAAAAAAACAGCCTCAACCCTCCGGGGTATCATTTCCAAAAGTCCTTGTATGACGGCTAGTGATATTTTCTTCCACTCGGCTTGGAGAAGACATGAAAGTTCCTTCACAGACTTAGGACGGTTGTTCACCCCTTAATTCGGCGATTCAAGAGGTTCTCCATAGGGTTCATGTCTGGGCTCTGGGCAGGCCAGTCCATTCGGTTAACCCCATTCTCACCATACGAATCCATGGTGGACCTCGCAACATGACAGCTGGCGTTGTCGTCCTGGAAGTAACAGGGTTCCAACCCGTAAAACTGCCTACGAAGCTGCGTAAAAACTGCGTAAGAAGCGCACTGTCATCCAAAATAGTGCAGTAGGCGTCGGCGTTGAGCTTGCCATGAATTGAGACCAAGGGTTCCAGTCCATACCAGGAGAAACACCCCCAGACCATAATTCCTCCTCCACCGAACTTTACTGTGGGCAAAATACATTCTGGCAAAAGGCGTTCTCCGGGCAGATGCCAGACCCAGACCTTGCCATCCGAACGGTAGAGGGTGAAACTTGATTCGTCACTCCAGAGAACACATTTCCACTGATCTACGGCCCACTTTCGACGTGCTTTGCATCACATTAACCGAGCACTGAGGTTGGACTTAGTGATCAAAGGCTTATGGGAGGCAGCACGACCATGAAAACTAAGCAGATGTGCTTCCTGACGGATGGTGTTCATCGAAACAACACTCCCGGATACCTGTTGAAACTCCTGGAGTATGTGGGCCATCGGCTGGGGGCGGTTCTTCCGAATTTCTCTGAATAGCTCCCGTCGGTCTCTGTTAGCAATGTGAACTAAGAATTACCTTAAAGGTCTATTAATTATTTGCCTTTCCGAAGTTTGACGTCATATTTTGCATTTCCATTTTAAGTCTGTTCAAGTTAAAGCGATTCAATTCATAACTAAGCCGAATCACTGACGCAAATTTCTTGTGATTACGTCATGTTTGGCAGACTGCCGTACGTCATATATTTAAACATAAAAGTCTCTAGTAGAGGGCGTATTTCGTAGAAGTTACAACCCGATATTTGAATATCAGCTTTTGACACGTGTATATAAGCCGTGGATACTTTCAGGAAAGATATAGGGGTGTATAGAGGTGATGATATAGAAGATATGAGATGAGTATCGGTATTATTAGGTAGTGTCAAGCTGCTGTGTTCATCAATGCGTTTATTAAGAAGTCGGTGTCTGTTTTGATAAGATAACAAGATATTGTATTAAGCCTGCTAAAAGTAAGGTATTTTATATTACTTCAACATTTAAATCCCTTTTTGATAGTCCATCACAGTATAGGAAATAGACTGTTTGTTTAACCCTATCACTGTAACCTGGGGTCCATGCGGACCCCAGGCACTTTTAAATAGTTGCCAAAAAATATATAACGTACTTTGAGGGGTCTAAGCCATTGACATCTCATCTTAACATGTGTGTAACACAGGGTAAAAATTTAATTGCATAAATATCAGGGGTTGTTGGTTTTTTTAAAATTTGAAACATACATGTTACATTTCTGTAACCTGGGGTCCACACGGACCCCAGTGTCTGAGAACTATTGGGCACATTATAAAAGAATGAAAAATAGCTAGGAACAATGACGTGATTTTCATAACACGTATTAATAACAAGGTCCGAAAGTTTTTGTTTCACAACAATGTTATTTCCAGAATCCGACAGATGGCGGTAGGTGATGCGACAGATGTGATTGCATTTTTCTCGTTGTGTGCCTCTCAGTTGAGAGCTGTTATTCGAAGCTGCAACATGTCAAGACAAAGAGTTTCGATAGAAGATGCTTTACGCATGATACAAGAAAGTGATAGTGAAAACGAAGTAGATATAGATAGCTTCGGTGAATCATCTGAGTCTGAAGAGAGTGACACGAAGATCCGAACACTGAATCGGAAAGTGACGAGTGTACTGGCCAACAATCTCCATCTCGTAAAAGAGCTCGATTGAATCAAGTTGTTGAATCAAGCACATACTTTTGAATCGCCGTCAGGACGTAAGTGGACCACAGAAAAACGTAATTCTGTACAAACTTTTGCAGCTAATATTTTACGACAGAATAGTGGATTAGCAGGAGATGCCAAGAATGTGTCTGATAAATTAGATTCACTAAAAATTTTTATAACATCTGAAATGATCAACGTTATTGTCCGAGAGACGAATAGAAAGGCTAAAAAAGTGATTGCAACTTGGAATAAAGCCAATCCGGCAAATGAGGAGAAGTGGACTGAAACAGATGAAATAGAACTCTGCGCTTTTATTGGATTACTCTTACTCGGTGGTGTATACGAACGAAAGTTTAGAAGAAATGTGGTCTTTGGACAGTGGAAGGCCGATATTTCGTGCTACAATGTGTATGCGACGTTTCCAAAATTTGCTTCGTTTCTGTCGGTTTGACAATGATGTTACAAGAAAACAAAGACTAGAGGTAGATAAACTAGCTGCCTGTCGGGATATCTGGCAAATGCTTCTCGAAAATCTGGTGAAATATTACAAGCCCGGAAAAGATCTGACAGTCGATGAGCAATTAGTGGCTACTCGTGGTCGGTGCAGATTTCGACAGTACATACCGAGCAAGCCCGGAAAATATGGAATCAAAATATTTTGGTGCTGTGATTCCACCACTTCGTTTCCTTTGAAAGGAGAAGTGTATGTTGGACGACAACCTGGTACTACAGTTGGAGCAAAAAATGTTTGTGATCTCGCCAGGCGATTAGTTGACCCTTGGAAGAACAAAGGACACAACGTTACCATGGACAATTACTTCACCAGCGCTCAGTTAGCAGAGGATCTACTAGCTGTGGTTGGAACAATTCGAAAAGAAGTCCCAAAAGAATTGCTACCAAATCGTCAGCGTGAAGAGAAGTCTTCTATCTTTTGTTTTGATAAACAACTGACTTTAGTTAGCTACACTCCAGTCATTTTGCTATCTTCCATGAATCATGACAAAAATGTCATTGCGGAGAAAGACAATAAGCCAGAAATTATTACTCATTACAACGCAACAAAATCTGGAGTTGACAACTTTGACCATTTATGCAGATTGTACACATGCAAGCGAAAAATACGCCGTTGGCCTATGGTCTTCTGGTTCAACATGCTCGACTGCGCAGCTGTTGCTGGATACATAATTTGGATTTTGAAATATCCAGATTGGGAATCTGGGAAGCGCCATCGACGTCGATTGTTCCTGAAAGACCTTGTCAATGACCTCATTCAGAGAAGACTTCAGAACGTTCAATCGCTGCAGTCTGGAGTTCATCATTCATTGAAATTCCGACACTAAATGCTTCAGCTACAGGACCCGGAATTCAAGAGCAAAATAAAAAGGTACGGTGCCAGCTATGTCCACGTTCTTTGGATAGAAAAGTAAAGACCCGATGTACTAATTGCCATATATCGTGTTGCCCGGAACATCAGAAGACCATTTGTGAGGTATGTTCAGCGAACATTTAGAAATGCAGAATGAATCTATAAATATGATTGTAAAATTATTATGTTCTTAGTGTTATAAATAAAATTGTTTAAGAAAATATCTGAATAATCGTTAAATACTTATAAGATAATTAAATCAATTCAAAATTAACTTTCATGTGATGTAAATCGTATAAAATATGTAAATTACAATATGGGGTCCGCGTGGACCCCAGGTTACAGCAGGGTATATTACGAAACGATACAGTGATAGGGTTAAGAAATTGATTCAATGTAAAAACCCGGTGTGCATTACTAATGTTACCAGTGAAGAATGAAGATATTGGCATTGTTGTTTTTAACTAATTTTAACTAGTTTTTCAAATGAATAAATACTTTTATGTTATTGTTAAAAGGCTTGTCATCTATACATTATTTTAGGCATCTTCAATGGTTTTAACGTATACCTTTTTTTAACAAACATAGCTTTTACTGCACAGCTTTTACTCTGCTATTCAAATATATATAAGAGAAGAATTATTAGAATTGTTGAGGTACATGTTTTACATGTACGCTAACAGTCTCTATCTCCCAGTTTCGTGGGTCTGCCGACTCGGGGCCCCATTCCGACAATCACCGCTCACCTTCCATTTCTGAATCACATAGGCCACTGTCGATTTTGGGTAATTCAGCTCACTAAATATGTCCCTTAAGGTTTGGCCTTAGATCGGCCATTTCTGTGATACCCGACAATTACACCTTTCTCGAAATCAGATAACTCTGCACTTCGTGGCATCTTGCATGCGACTAATGCCAATGTTGTTTCCTACACGACATTTAACGGCGGAGAGCGTGACGTATATCAGGACCGCAGATATCGTCATTTGCATGGGTGTCCAAATACTTATTGGTAGATAGTGTATATATATATATATATATATAATATAAACACATTGATCTAGCACCATTGTCTAGACCTGTAGTGCAAACACTATTTTTGACTACAACCCTATCTTTAAATAAAAAATCTCTCAACCCCAATGAACATTTTTAAGTAATTATGAGGAAAATTAGGAAAATGTACCGCCAAAAATATATACTACGACTTCATACTGTGACTAAGACTTCATACTTAACTATTAACATACACTTGTAAATCAATTAGATAAGAATTTTTAAAAAATTAAACTTAAAATAAGCACATGATTTAAAAAATTATTAGCTCCACATTAAAACATAGAAAATTATATATTCCATTCATTTTATATAAAACTAAAATAGAAAAATAATTAATGAGAAGGGTGGTGAACAGATAGTACATGTTCAATATTTGAGTGCGCTATTCTCGAATTAACTGCCGGGTTGAGCCTTGATCATTGTTTGGTTTTTAAAGCTACTATTATGAAAACCCAACGTCTCATTGATAAGTAGAAGCATATGGAAGCAGTGTTACTATAACCATTTGCTGGAGGAGATCTTATGTTAAAACTGTTTGACGCCTTATTTAGCAATATCATAGAACATTTTTTTTTTGCACACAAAGATATAAAAAAAATATTTAAAATATGTAATAATAGAAAATTTAAACAGCATTGTTAATTAAGTAATTCAGTATGATACAAATCTACTTCAAATTATCCTCGACCCCCCTGAAGATCGCAACCGACAGTTTGACCACCACTGGTCTAGATCAAGGACCATAGGAGTAGCGTGAATCTATTATTTTATTTTTTTTTTTAATTTTATTTTTTTGGTGGGGGGGGGGGGGGGGGTCAGAAAATTAAATTCAGTTAGGGCCTTCCTCCGCGCATTTACTGCCAGGCGGTCCTTAAATTATGAAATATTATGATTTTTTAAAAATTGAATAACAATAGAATCGATGTTTGAGTAACAGTCAAAAGTTATACAATGAGAAAAATAAATATAATGTAAATAAAGTGAGAAAAAAATATAGCATCGAATTTTTGTTATGGATCATATCATTGTTAAAAACTAATATGTTAAGGCTAAAGACATCGGAGCCTTTAGTTTCACAGTTAGAAAAAAGAGGAAATATTCAACATTCATAAAAGTTTTCTACAATTTACCAATTTTAATTGAACTTCTATTAGCGTTTTAATTTATTTCAAGTTAAGTTTCAAGTTAAGTCATGGGGGGGGCATGTGCCCCCCCCCCCCAACACTACGCTTATGTCAGGGACGGCCAACCAACCCATGCAACTAAAGCAATTGTAAAAGAATATATTGTTATAAGACGAAATACTTCACTCACTTGTTCCATGTTTAGCAGCACTTATGTCTGAGAAAGCATCTTTTGCAACATGAAACACACTAAGTTCAAGGAAAGTAGGCTTACATTCTTCGTGTTTCGTCATGCTATATCGACGTTGATTTTAGCAGAAATTTTTTGACTCTGCTATATTATCCGATTTAATTTCACCAAAAGAAATGACGTGCCTTTAAAACACTGAATACACTATTTTAAAAAAAATTTAAAAAAACAACAACAGAATTATTCATATGTAAAACTATTATTTGCGTATATTTTCAAATAATGAAAAATACATCCGAGTCAAAAAAGTGGTTTCTCTATTACGACGTACAATTCGGGAGAAAAAAATCTTTCAATTCAAGTCGACAATCGATAGAAAAATTTTCTCCATGGGTTAACGTTGAGCTGAGCGAATCTAACAGGGCTAATCCAATGGGTCCATCGGATTTGATAGTACAAATATTTGAAGTTGTTTTCTCAGGAGCTAGATATATAACCAGACGGCTTCTTTTTAAAGGTCAACAGATGGCTTGGTGTTTGAGGCACAACTATGCTGCTGGCTATGATTCAGTATCAGTATACTATTGTTTAATGTTCACGTTTCCTTGAATGTTGGTACCCTAGAACAGGAATGGCCAATTTCTGGAGAGTTTTTTTTCCCCCTCTCTCGGTAGTAAATAGGTTAGGATTTTATAGTTACCATTTCAGTGTTACAACATAATACACTCATGGACAAAAAAATTAGCGCACCAAGAAATAATTGCGGGATCGTAACGAAACATGCAATGAAGGTACATGTCGGGGAGATATGCAAATGATTAGAAATGCAGCGTGATTGCGCATTACGTATAGCCGGTAGAGGGCGTTGAACATCGTACTCTGTGGAGTTATAAACTGGTAACCAAAGCTTGTTTAAGTGTGCTGAATCATTTACAAAGGAAGAGCTGAGATAGACATGCCATTACGCCGTGTTCGAAGACAATATAAGCAGTTGTCGCAGTTTGAGAGGGGGAGAATCGTCGGGATGATGGAAGCTGGGTGGTCAGCTAGGCGAGTAGCTCGTCAATTAGGCCGCTCTGATTGTGTTGTGAGGAGGTGTTGGGACCAGTGGACCCGAGAGATGTCATGTACACGAAGACCAGGCTCAGGACGCCCTCGACAGAACAGTCGTCGAAAAGACCGCCACATCGTAAGAAATGCACGCGTACAGCCAACTGCTTCATCGGCCGCCATCCAGGCACAGGTAGCACCTTCACTAGGGACTTTGTGTCTTCTCGAACCATACGAAGGCGCCTGGCTGAAGGACAGTTGGTATCGCGGCGCCCATTACATGTGCTGCCCTTGACGCCCACCCATCGACGCCTCCGTTTGGAGTTTTGCCGCGCACGAGGAAACTGGACTGCAGCGGAATGGAACCAGATCGACTTTAGCCACGAATCCAGATTCAATCTCGGCAGTGATGACAGTCGTGTTCGTGTGTGGAGAGCCCGTGGTGAACGCTTCAATCCTGCCTTTGCTGTACAGCGACACATCGCTCCCACAGCTGGTGTGATGGTATGGGGTGCCATTGCCTACAATACACGGTCACCACTAGTATTGTTCCGTGGCACCATGACAGCCCAGCGGTATGTTCATGAAATCCTGCAACCACATGTGTTGCCACTCATGCAACGACTCCCAGGAGCCATTTTTCAACAAGACAATGCTCGTCCTCATACGGCAAGGGTGTGTCACAAGACTGTCTCCGCACTGTTACTACCCTTCCTTGGCCTGCCCGATCCCCAGATTTGTCTCCAATCGAGCATATCTGGGATCATTTGGGACGACGAGTTGGGCATCCCACGAGTTTGAACGAACTAGAGGCAAGGTTACAGCAAATATGGAGCGAAATGTCTCAAGACATCATACAGAACTTGTATGACTCAATGCCCGATCGTATCGCATCGTGCATTCGCGCTAGAGGGGGTCCAACGGAGTATTAACTCCTCCGTTCTTTTGCCTTTTTCTCTGAAATAAATTATCCTTTTTCTTTGATTTTCTTATCATTTACTTATATCAAAGTAGTCATTACGTATGTAAAATTTCGTTTCATTTTGACGACTCCTTCTTGGTGCGCTAATTTTTTTGTCCATGAGTGTACAATCCTCTATAATTTGTCATTACCATTGAATATACCTTGTACTTTGCTTCAGTGGAGAAAAAAAATTAATAATGACACATCTTCGGGGAAAAATTCTTCTCTCATTTCAGACAAAAATATTACAAAATTTCTATTCCTTTAATTCTAAAATTTTCAATTGAGGAGAAGGAACCAGAAAAATTTGTAATTTCAACAAGAGGAATATATATATACTAGCTGAAAACCCGCACTTCGCTACGGAGTACATTCAAATTAAATACAACGGTCAATGTATGCAATTAATGCCAAAAAATATAAATATATATATATTTATAATAAATACGACGATCAATGTATACAATTGATGTAAAAAAAAAACATATTTATAAAAAAATCGTAAGGGATATTTTTATAGACAAAATAATGTCCACTTGTCTGCCGCATTAGGAAGAAAAAAATATATTTTTGTCTATTTAGTTTTTATGCACGTGACGATAAATTTATTTACAGTACCAGAAAAAGAAATCACGTGATCAGCATTTAATAAATTAAATTCTAAAAGATTAATCTTTAAAAATTCACCAAAAATCAGAAAAGGGAGGTAAAGATTCGAAAAAGATCTTATTTTGAGGGAATTTTTATGATCTTTCTCGTGATATAAATTTTATAACCCTCAAATTATTATTTTAAATGCAAACTTAAAAAAGTTACAAAAACAGCTTAAAAATTTAATTTAAAAAAATCTAAGAAGAATTTTTCAAAAATCTTTCTTAGTGCACCTCTACACTATAAGAAGAATCGCCATGCAAAATTTCAGCCCTTTAGGTCCACCGGTTTGGTGTGTGCGTTGTATGTCAGTCAGTGAATGAGTCAGTTACGGAACTGTTTTATATATATAGACTAGCTGAAAACCCGCACTTCGCTACGGAGTACATTCAAATTAAATACAACTGTCAATGTATGCAATTCATGCCAAAAAATATAAATATATAGATTTATAATAAATACGACGATCAATATATACAATTGATGTAGAAAAAAAATATATATTTATAAAAAAATCGTATGGGATATTTTTATAGACAAAATAATATCCAATCGTCTGCCGCATTAGCAAGAAAAAAAAATATTTTTTTGTCTATTTAGTTGTTATGCACGTGACGATAAATTTATTTAAAGTACCAGAAAAAGAAATCACGTGATCGGCATTTAATAAATTAAATTCTAAAAATTAATCTTTAAAAATTCACCAAAAATCAGAAAATCGAGGTAAAGGTTCGAAAAAAATTTCATTTTGAAGGAATTTTTATGATCTTTCTCGTGATATAAATTTTATAACCCTCAATGTATTATTTTAAATGAAAACGTAAAAAAAGTTTAAAAAACAGCTTAAAAATTTAATTTAAAAAAATCTAAGAAGAATTTTTGAAAAATCTTTCTTAGTCCACCCCTACACAATTAGAAGAATCGCCATGCAAAATTTCAGCCCTTTAGGTCCAGCGGTTTGGTCTGTGCGTTGTATGTCAGTCAGTCAGTCAGTCAGTGAATGAATGAGTCAGTTACGGAACTGTTTTATATATATATACAGTGGCTCCCAAAAGTGTTCGTACACTTACGATTTTCAATGAAATAGGGGTCTATCCATTAAAAATGAATATTTCAGAATGGGTATTTAATAATAAGATCTATAATCTATTCTTAACAAAACTACATGAAATATTTTGAAAACATAGAAAAACTTTATTTTTAAGAAACCAATAATCAAAAAGTAACAAAAACTTTATCTCACAAAAGTCATCGTACACTTGTAAAAAATCTCTACATATTAGTAAATATTCTAATTTTTCGTTAAATTAATATTTTGTAGGATATCCTTTAGCATCCACAACAGCTTTTAAACGTTTGGGAATAGATTGCTTTAGTTCTTTTGTAATTTTTGCACCAATGTTCATCCATTCTTCCATCATAATTGTTTTTAGTTCGCTTTTCGTGTGAATGTCGTGTTTTCGTACTCGAACCTCCAGTTCTCTTCAAATATGTTCTATTGGGTTTAAATCTGGCGATTGAGGTGGTGTTTTCAAAACTTGTAGACAATTATAGAGACACCAGATGCGAACGTTGAGAGCCGTGTGCTTAGGATCGTTATCTTGATAAAAAAACAAAGTTGTTTCCAATACCCAAATTTTGAGCTGATAATTTTAAATTGTCTCTTAAAATATTTATAAAAACAGCATGATTCATTATGCTATCAATAAATACCAAATTTCCTAGTCCTGATGCTGACATGCGCCCCCACACATGGATACCTCCACCGGCATGCTTAACTGTTCCTACTAAGTTTTTGGGATTAAGTTCCTCATTTTTTTCTTCTCCATACAATTATACGCCCATCAGCACCAAAACTGTTCATCGGCAAATAAGACATTATTCCAATAGGTTTGGGGCTTACTTATCATTGATAGTGCGAAGGGAAGCCTAAACTTTCTGTTTTTCTCACTCACAAAAAATTTTCTACGGGCAGGCCCGTGTAATCCAGCTGTTCTGAGAACTCGTCAAAAAATTTCAGGTGAAATTGAAGTAGAAAATGTTTCATTGAATTCTGCAGATACTTTTACAGCACTCAAACGTGAATTTTTCACAAATTTTCTAATTATAAATCTCTGATCACGTTTTGTTAACTTTGCCGAACGGCCTTTTCTTACCTTGTTTTCGATCCAATTTTTTTCTTTAAAGCGTTTTTTCACATACTGCACAGTAGAATGGGATAATTTAAGTAATTTAGCAATATTCCGAACTGATTTACCACTACTATGAGGAAAAATAATCAATTTTCGAATGCTGTTTGTTGTTTCTTTACGACTACGAGCCATTTTTAAATAATAAATAGAATATTACGGAGTAGGCAAGCAAAAATTAAAGCCAAACGATATTTTAAATGCCACCACAATTCAAAGATAAAAATAAAGCACCAGACTATAATTTTAATTATCAATTTATCCGAAAATATTTCAGTGTACGATGACTTTTGTGAGATAAAGTTTTTGTTACTTTTTGATTACTGGTTTCTTAAAAATAAAGTTTTACTATGTTTTCAAAATATTTCATGTAGTTTTGTTAAGAACTAGGGGCTTCGCCCCTAGCCTCGCTACGCTCGCTCCTCTGGTGAATCAAGTGAATGAATGACTCAATAGTTTTTTACAACGATTGAGTCATTCATTTGTTTACAGTTGAAGCTTCCCCCCCCTCCCGACGAAATGGATGAATGGGTGAAAAATCGGATCTTCTTTCAAAGGAAGCGAATGAGAAGATTTTTTTGAAGTATTTCTTTAAAATTCAATTAAAAATCGAAATTTTAAGATAGAGACTTGAAATGAAGTTTATATGAATGAGAAAGCTTTCATCTTCCAGTTGATATAAATATTTTCTTTGTAACATAATAAGTCTGAGCGCATCGAATTTATATATCTCGAAACGCATAAATTTTTCCAAAAAAAGGGTTTTCAATTTTAATAAAAATATCAGTCTGTTTTAAATTATTTTTAAACAAATGAGGTCTTGTTTGAAGGAGAAATGTCTGTAGTCTTAGATTGTAAAAAAAAAAAAAAAATTCTACGATCCTTTTTTGGCGAGTTATCGTAATCTGAACATGAAAAAGTCAATATTTTCCCACAAAACATAAAATAAAAAAAAAACTTAAAGTCCGACAAATATTAGACATGTCTTACTTTCTTCCCCACATTGTTCTGCATCGATTGGTATCGGTCTCGACCCCATACCCCCAGCGATTTCGGAGGAGATAGCGTGACAAGCTTTTGACAGCGGCGGCGGCGGCAGCGGCAGTTAGTTCTTTTTAGAATAGAGAGATAGATTATAGATCTTATTACTAAATGCCCATTCTGAAATATTCATTTTAATCAATGGATAGACCCCTATTTCATTGAAATACGTAAGTGTACGAACACTTTTGTGAGCCACTGTATATATATATATATATATATATATATATATATATATATATATATATATATATATATATATATATATATATATATATCCTAAACAAAATTTTTCAAAAATTTATTGAATAAATTTTTATTTTCTAAATTTATCGAGTAGATATATTCTATACGATTTTAAGTAAAAATGTACTGCATAGAAAGAGCGCAGCATATTGTTTTATTGTTACTCCTAATGAAGAAAATATTTCGCCATTCATGAGACGTCAGATGGAAAACGTTCTTCCTTCTTCCCAACTTTTCGAACTGTCACAAAGTTACCGAGAACGATCCTTCGAATCAATTTCAGATTTTGTCAATGCAGCGCCATCTATCGAAAGTCTTAGAAATTAAAAATTTAGGAATTCCCTACTCCCTTACTCATTTTTAAACGTCAAAAGGTTTTAACGAAGCTAGGTTTCACCAAAAAGTTAGCGATAGGAGTTTGGGCAAACTCTCGTATTTTTTAAGAAAATAAACATTTTGGATGAATTGACAAACTGAAAGACATTCGTTTATACCAAAGTTCGGAAAGAAATGATACATGAGATCAGAATTTTTTACTTAGATAACTGTATAGAATGTCTCATATTGCATCTAGCACATTGCTATAGTTATTTTTGAACGAATAACGTATTACATAAGCGTAGTTATAGCAATATCTTTGCTTCTAAACATTTTTATTTCGTTGATGTGGATGTCGTATAAACTTTCCCGTCTATTTTAACTGTTTATTGCCATCCTACAGGAAAAGTGTATTTTTCACAGGAAAAAAAAATACATATAATTATGGCTCAAAAGTTTTGCAGACAGACGAAAAAAATAACGACTCTAAAAACTGAAAAAGTCTTTTCAGAACTTTTTCAGTTTATAGAGGAATAAAAAACCGCTTAAAATTTAAAGAAAAGAAATTGACGAAATAGCATTGCACAACTATGGAACAACCAAGGGAGTGGGTGATATCAACTATTAAAACTGCAAAGTATATATATATATATATATATATATATATAATATATATATATATAATATATATATATATATATATATATATATATATATATATATATATATATATATATATATATATATATATAATATATAATATATATATATATATATATATATATACACACACACACACACTCACGCACAACCCTACAGTTATGGACCGGGCAGCAAGATGTGATCGTATAAGGGAAAGAATATATGCTTTAATAGGGGGATGGTCTCCCACGTACTGCAATTACACTAGCAACCCTTCTGGGCATACTTTCAACAAGGTTTTGATACACAGCTATGGGTATTTGTGTCCATTCCTGGTTCCGTGGTCCGTAATCGTCACTCTAACTCGTCCCTCAAATGTTCTGTGGGGTTTAGGTCGGGACTCTGATCAGGCCAGGAAAGACGTTTTACATCCATATATTGATACCACTGCTTGAGAGATTCTGCGACATGACATGGAGCGTTGCCGTCCAGGAAGTAACATTCGTCCATTCCATAAAATTGCCAGAGCGTATGAAGAACCTGATTGTCCCTTGATTGAACACTTCAGATTGTTGAACTGAAGTGTTCATGTAGGCGACGGCGTTCAGTTTACCAGGAACAACATGCAAAGGTCCCAGGCCATACCACGAGAAACACCCCCAAACAAGTACACCATCACCACCGAACTTGACAGTTGGAACGATGGACTCGGGTAACAGACATTCGCCTGGCATTCACCAAACCCAAGCACGCCCATCCGTCTGAGAGAGCAAGTAGCATGACTCGTCGCTCCATAAAACAGTTTTCCAGTGGTCTACAGTCCAGTTGCGATGTTGCAAACACCAAACGAGTCTACCGGCTTTGTTGGATGGGGTGATGTTTGGTTTGTGTGCGGCGACACATCCGTGGATATTGAGGGTATGCAGTTCTTTCCGTGGGGTGCACCGTAACCCCTGCTGCTTGTTGAAACCCACTGTTAAGGATTTGGATTGGTTTCTTGCGGTTCTTACGAACCTCACGCTTCAGGACGCTTCAGGACTGATATCCTCCGGTCAGTTTACGGGGACGACAAACGTGTGCAGTTCGTGTCCCAACTCCCGTAGTCTTCCACTTCTTCACGACATCACCAACAGTTGACCGTGGGTGTGGAAATTCTACCGCAATTGCCCGAATAGACTTACTACTGATGTGACAACCAACTACAACACCTGTTTCAAAGTCACTAAGTTCCTTTCGTTTTGACATATTGTCACAATTTCACACAGAACTAACGACGTTACCACTTCGAGTACCGTATTTAACCTTAACAGGTCACCTGAGAGCACTTTATTTGCATAAAATCCGACATGCAGTCGGATTTTATTTGGGCATCAGGCCACTGGGCCATTACACCATGGGCTCTACAATACATTCAAACATAGGAAATAAAATTTATAAATGCAGGACACACGTCAAAATGTAAAGCAGTCATTGGTTGATTTTAATCGCACAAGACGCAGTCGGACGAATCAACCAAACCAATACGGAAAGATGACCCCGGAGGCAGTCTGACCAGGCAGAAGTCTAAAACAAACGACCGCAGCAAAACACGGTAAGCCGGGCACAAAAGAAGAATCCTCGCATAGTAGCCCAGAGCATTCCTGCAGAGTGTTCAATAGACTTCAATTTAAAAGCAGTTTTGCAAGCTATTTTTATAAAAATCCTAGAGGAATGGCAAGTTAAGGGCCTGTTCGATTTCTTCAAAACCCTTCCACATTTCTAGGCCAAAACGGTCCTCTTTCTCATTTCCAAGAAAGCTACAATGTACAGGGAACGACTGAAAAGAGATCCGGCGGATGAAATCCTTCATCAGTGTTCTACAGTGCAGAACATCAGATAGTGTAGAATCTACACTCTTGAATACGGTAGCACTTGCGGCCACAATTGTTTGAAGCGGTTTGTAGGGCTGAACTAGAGTCTGACAAAATTACAGCTTCCTTAAAAGAAGGGAGGCGGAAGGTAAGCTGCTACGAAGATGGCTTCCACCTCACCATCAAAATGAATAGGATGAAGTCCTACTGGTAAATAAAAGCTGAACAATTCACAGTGAACTCCATCTTTAGTACCCTGATGTCTATTAAAAAGGAGACCGTCTGTATAGACGTATATCCGTTCGTCTGGTGGGAAACGTGTAGCAAAGGTTTCAAGAGCAATCGCTCGAATTTGTTCTGAACTCCTTTCTTTTTCGTTTACAGTGTACCGTAGTCAATAATACGACAAGCCTTTCGCTTCAATTACTTTACTACGATACGTTAAACATACTACAACTACAACATTTAAAGCAAGTATGTACAGCGAGTTAGAATATATACAGTTAGATAGTCAGGATGGCTTCGGGTTCAACGACAGCGGGGGCCTAACAGGCCTGGCTGACCAAGAGAGCTCCGTCTCTCTGGCACTCAAAAACAGATCTCTTCTTCTGGACTATTGGGGTCTTCTTTTATACTGTCGGCGAATTCAAAGGTATTTCTCTGGCGTTTGCAGTGCTGGTAAGTGTTCGAAGTTTATGGGATTCTAAATGTCACTAGTGTCAAAAATCTCAAAAGCCCTCGAACCACTCTGGGATTTATGCGTTCTATAACGTCAGAACCGCACATTACAAGAACTTTATGGCCTCTTATCCTAGAGTTTATAAGACCGCCCAGATCAACAGTTCGCCGATAGATAACATGTTGAGGGGTAGGAATGGGGCATCACATACTTATATAAATACTAATTTCGTGTAGTAATTGAGACAGTGTCACAACAGTAAGCTCCAGATGGAGATTAATGTCAATATTCAGGAGGTCTAATGGGCATATGGGGAGGAAGGGTTAAAACGTCTGTGTTACAATCAATATCCGATTGATTATTAATATTTCTTGCAGACTGAAGAAAACCTTTCTACGTTTTTCAATTTCGAGATGCCTTGTCATCATCAGTTCTCCAAATATCATTATTTGGTAGAGTAACTTTTGGTATAGGATAAGGGCATTTTCCTGGATCGTCTCCACCTGGGGCTGGTGTTCAGTAAGAAGATGCATGGCAAATACAGGAGTTGTTTTAACCGTCCCTGTTATGATAGGCAACGGTTGATTTTGCAAAGTTTCTAAAGGTTTTAAGGATGTTATCTGATGCAGTAATCAAAATTTCTTTACAGAAATTTAACACACACACACATATATGTATATATATATATATATATATATATATATATATATATATATATATATATATATATATGTATATTGGGAAAAGTGAGTCGATTTTTAAGGTGTATACACAAAAGATTTTTTGTTGTTATTCTTAGATAAGTAAACTCATCTTAAAGATATATTTTCTTGCATTGTTAAGTGCTGCATTTGAGTTCCTACAGTTTCAAATTAAGTCTATTATCATGCTCGTTATGATTACGGAAATATAATAAATATTGTAATTTCCTTTATACGCTTACGGACACAGTCCGAAAATTGGAGTAATGTTGAGTAACATCTCCCTCGGTTGAATATTAAGAGGTATACGATTCCGTCTCATTCCACACGCCCCAGAAGTCCAAACCCGGAAGTGAAAAAGGGAAAACTCGCGGGCGCGGAGAGGGCGTTGTTAGTTGTTGGCCTCTGTTGCCATGGCGACGCGTCGTCGTGTTCGATTCCCGTCGGCTTCCGACCCCCCCCCCCCCCATCCGCAGCTGCATGCGGCCCCCAGGAAGGGAGTGGGGGGCGCTCGAATTAGAGTCCCAATTATCCCCCGTTTTGTTAATGATTGGGAAAATGAACGAGATTTCCGATAATTGGAGGGGCATAATCGGGGAGGGTGGGTGGGAGCGATGACGTTCCATATCTGGAGAGAGAGAGAGAGAGAGGGTAGCGAAGACGTCTGGGGAGAAGGAAGCGGAACGACGATTTTTGTTTCTGGCCTGAGACAACGGAGTGGATGTATCGGGTGTTGTTAAGTTCTGGAATGACCGATCGGATGACGCAATAACTGAAATGAGTTAAAAAAAATGGCCGAAGAAGAATGTAGAAAGAAGAGAAAGACGTGTAAAATGATTGTGAATTAGTAAAGGCTGCCGATAATTCTGATAAAACAATCATGTATATATATATATATATATATATATATATATATATATATACGTATGTATGTAAGTAACAAGAAAACGCGTCTTCCTAAATTACTTTTAAAGTATATTCTCTTTTTTAATAAAGCACGACCCCTCTTCCAAACTGCAACCTAAAAATAATGTAAGTTATAATTTATATTGGCCCTGCAGACCATTAAGCAGGCATTTGAAATATATGAACTCAATAACATCCCCATAATATCTGGTCCAAACCGAAGGCCTCATTAAATTTGTTTATAATAAATAAGTCCCGTTTTCAAATTCTTCCTTTTTTGTAAAACGCAGAGCAAGCGCGTGATCTGGACACCACGCGAGATGATTCAACCCCACGTGCCTATTTTGTCATAGCAATTAATTAATCCTCGGGAAAACCACGACGTGAACACGTGAACTCCACGAGACTAAATTTGTCCAGTTAAAAAATAATTAATTTCGGCTCCCTGGTGTCAAGATCACCAAACAGTCATTTAATATTTGCCTGAACAGAAGACGTATTCCTCTTCTCACCTAACTCTCCTTGCTGTCAGATCTGCTGTCCGCGTACGCCAGAAGTCCGATGGTCACGACGGTTCTTCTCACTTAACTCTGCCATGTAAGTTGCTATTTTCGCGTCCCGTCCTGACATGGACGCCGGACAAGTACTGTGGCCACTGCAGCTAATGCGTTCGTCATGACAGATATGAATAAAGCTAATTTAATGGATATCGGCGTCTGTAATCTGTGTCCCTCTTCTCTGACTCGATGTCTGTGCTTTTCTCATCACCCAACTGCATCTCTCCAACAAGTTGTCCTCACATATGCAATTCTTTCGGTTGTGATTATTATCACTATCACACACACACACACACACACACACACACTACGAATCATATTATTCAGACCTGTGTTTCCCAACTAGTGGTCTGTGATACCATTTGAGATGCTACGCAGAAGGGTTCAATAATACTAATAAATACAATTACATATAAACGGCTTTTTCTAGTTTTATGGATTTGTTTTCTGTATTTTGTTTTATTTACGCTTAACACATTTTGTAAAGACATATCATAACACACATATCATAACCAGCTGTACGCCACGACCCTATAAAGTTATCAGGTGTTACCTAAGTATAAAAAGGTTGGGAACCACTGTTCTAGACCAGTGATTCTCAACCACTGTGCCGCGGCACTTTAGTGTGCCGTCACTGCGAATACCCACACGTAAGCTACGTCAGACAAGTAGTTCAATCAGTTCTTCCTTCCTAGCGGGGACTGGCTGAACCAGTGGGCATGACTATCACAGTTCTGGACTAGTAACTGGTAACTCTGGACTATTAAATTTCGCATTAAATGTAATTTGTAGTTAAATAAGCATTTTGTTTACTTTGTAATGCAATTCCATTTTATTTTTCAATAAAAATTATTTTGCATGCTGTTTTTACAAAATAGGTACATCAATCAATTATACAAGTAAAATGCTTTTAAATTAATCTTATTGTTAGTGTGCCGCTAAATTTTTAAATCGTTAAAAGTGTACCGTGACGAAAAAAAAGGTTGAGAATCATTGTTCTAGATTATAAAGACAAAATAAACGCACTATTCCGTTTTACAAGAAGTTTGAGGTTCGAGTCCACGGCTAAGTACTTTTTTCAAGCGAGCAAAACAAAAGGAGAGTGCTGGGGATTTCATTTTGTCGTATGTTTAAAAGTTGTGATTTCTGTAAAGGATTATAAAAAGAGCAATTCTTAATTGAACGTACTTCACTTACAGTAGAGAAACAAAGCCCTCTCTCTTAAATTAATCTTATTGTTAGTGTGCCGCTAAATTTCTAAATCGTTAAAAGTGTACCGTGACGAAAAAAAAAAGGTTGAGAATCATTGTTCTAGATTATAAAGACAAAATAAACGCACTATTCCGTTTTACAAGAAGTTTGAGGTTCGAGTCCACGGCTAAGTACTTTTTTCAAGCGAGCAAAACAAAAGGAGAGTGCTGGGGATTTCATTTTGTCGTATGTTTAAAAGTTGTGATTTCTGTAAAGGATTATAAAAGAGCAATTCTTAATTGAACGTACTTCACTTACAGTAGAGAAACAAAGCCCTCGCTCTTAAATTAATCTTATTGTTAGTGTGCCGCTAAATTTCTAAATCGTTAAAAGTGTACCGTGACGAAAAAAAAAAGGTTGAGAATCATTGTTCTAGATTATAAAGACAAAATAAACGCACTATTCCGTTTTACAAGAAGTTTGAGGTTCGAGTCCACGGCTAAGTACTTTTTTCAAGCGAGCAAAACAAAAGGAGAGTGCTGGGGATTTCATTTTGTCGTATGTTTAAAAGTTGTGATTTCTGTAAAGGATTATAAAAAGAGCAATTCTTAATTGAACGTACTTCACTTACAGTAGAGAAACAAAGCCCTCGCTCTTAAATTAATCTTATTGTTAGTGTGCCGCTAAATTTCTAAATCGTTAAAAGTGTACCGTGACGAAAAAAAAAGGTTGAGAATCATTGTTCTAGATTATAAAGACAAAATAAACGCACTATTCCGTTTTACAAGAAGTTTGAGGTTCGAGTCCACGGCTAAGTACTTTTTTCAAGCGAGCAAAACAAAAGGAGAGTGCTGGGGATTTCATTTTGTCGTATGTTTAAAAGTTGTGATTTCTGTAAAGGATTATAAAAAGAGCAATTCTTAATTGAACGTACTTCACTTACAGTAGAGAAACAAAGCCCTCTCTCTTAAATTAATCTTATTGTTAGTGTGCCGCTAAATTTCTAAATCGTTAAAAGTGTACCGTGACGAAAAAAAAAAGGTTGAGAATCATTGTTCTAGATTATAAAGACAAAATAAACGCACTATTCCGTT
>OU015491.1:216916913-216959413 GCA_907164885.2 Dolomedes plantarius
TTTTTTTTTCGTTACTGTCCTAACCCTAAGATGTACCTCATTTAAGGACTTACGTACAGAACGAATAGTAAAATTACAGATTGTAGCTAGAAAAAGTTCAATCAGCTGCTCTGGCTCGTAACACAGGTCTCAGTATCGTGTAAAACATATCATTTGGGCATAAGTTAAAAGCACAGTAAAGAACGAAAATGTAAATACAGAAGATTCATTTTGATGACACAAAATGAAAACGAGCCAGCAAGTACCAGCTCTTCAACACTATAAAACGCAGTAAGTATACGAGTATCACTCGCCGACAATAGATTACATTCAGCTCCCATGTGGTCTAGTGGTTAGGATTCCTGGCTTTCACCCAGGCGGCCCGGGTTCGATTCCCGGCATGGGAAGAGCGTGAGATCCAACGTGCAATTTGTGGTGCATTGGAGCCCAGTGGCATGTACTTGAATCGCGACGGATTTCCTTTTTTTCTCACTTATCAGAACATGACTAAAAAATTAAGTTATCTAACAATATTTTTCTCATATTCCGACAGACCCTCACCGGATACACATAAAATCCCATTTTCTGGTCAATTTTACAATGAATAAATAACCTGCATACGGTTCGATATTCTGTAACTCTTAAAACTATGCTCTTCTTAAGAGAAAATCTTAAAGTTTTTCTCCCGGTGGAAAGAGAATGATAGAATTGCTATTTGATATCAGCTGTTCGCCAATAACACCGATCCCATGTGGTCTAGTGGTCAGGATTCCTGGCTCTCACCCAGGCGGCCCGGGTTCGATTCCCGGCGTGGGAAGTGTGGTTCCATGGTGTAATGGTTAGCACTCTGGACTTTGAATCCAGCAATCCGAGTTCAACTCTCGGTGGAACCTACATTAATTTTTTTTTTCGTTACTGTCCTAACCCTAAGATGTACCTCATTTAAGGACTTACGTACAGAACGAATAGTAAAATTACAGATTGTAGCTAGAAAAAGTTCAATCAGCTGCTCTGGCTCGTAACACAGGTCTCAGTATCGTGTAAAACATATCATTTGGGCATAAGTTAAAAGCACAGTAAAGAACGAAAATGTAAATACAGAAGATTCATTTTGATGACACAAAATGAAAACGAGCCAGCAAGTACCAGCTCTTCAACACTATAAAACGCAGTAAGTATACGAGTATCACTCGCCGACAATAGATTACATTCAGCTCCCATGTGGTCTAGTGGTTAGGATTCCTGGCTTTCACCCAGGCGGCCCGGGTTCGATTCCCGGCATGGGAAGAGCGTGAGATCCAACGTGCAATTTGTGGTGCATTGGAGCCCAGTGGCATGTACTTGAATCGCGACGGATTTCCTTTTTTTCTCACTTATCAGAACATGACTAAAAAATTAAGTTATCTAACAATATTTTTCTCATATTCCGACAGACCCTCACCGGATACACATAAAATCCCATTTTCTGGTCAATTTTACAATGAATAAATAACCTGCATACGGTTCGATATTCTGTAACTCTTAAAACTATGCTCTTCTTAAGAGAAAATCTTAAAGTTTTTCTCCCGGTGGAAAGAGAATGATAGAATTGCTATTTGATATCAGCTGTTCGCCAATAACACCGATCCCATGTGGTCTAGTGGTCAGGATTCCTGGCTCTCACCCAGGCGGCCCGGGTTCGATTCCCGGCGTGGGAAGTGTGGTTCCATGGTGTAATGGTTAGCACTCTGGACTTTGAATCCAGCAATCCGAGTTCAACTCTCGGTGGAACCTACATTAATTTTTTTTTCGTTACTGTCCTAACCCTAAGATGTACCTCATTTAAGGACTTACGTACAGAACGAATAGTAAAATTACAGATTGTAGCTAGAAAAAGTTCAATCAGCTGCTCTGGCTCGTAACACAGGTCTCAGTATCGTGTAAAACATATCATTTGGGCATAAGTTAAAAGCACAGTAAAGAACGAAAATGTAAATACAGAAGATTCATTTTGATGACACAAAATGAAAACGAGCCAGCAAGTACCAGCTCTTCAACACTATAAAACGCAGTAAGTATATGAGTATCACTCGCCGACAATAGATTACATTCAGCTCCCATGTGGTCTAGTGGTTAGGATTCCTGGCTTTCACCCAGGCGGCCCGGGTTCGATTCCCGGCATGGGAAGAGCGTGAGATCCAACGTGCAATTTGTGGTGCATTGGATCCCAGTGGCATGTACTTGAATCGCGACGGATTTCCTTTTTTTCTCACTTATCAGAACATGACTAAAAAATTAAGTTATCTAACAATATTTTTCTCATATTCCGACAGACCCTCACCGGATACACATAAAATCCCATTTTCTGGTCAATTTTACAATGAATAAATAACCTGCATACGGTTCGATATTCTGTAACTCTTAAAACTATGCTCTTCTTAAGAGAAAATCTAAAGTTTTTCTCCCGGTGGAAAGAGAATGATAGAATTGCTATTTGATATCAGCTGTTCGCCAATAACACCGATCCCATGTGGTCTAAACCATTAACTTATGCCCAAATGATATGTTTTACACGACATACATGGTTAGCAATGGTTAGCAATGGTACCCAATTTTTTTTTCGTTACTGTCCTAACCCTAAGATGTACCTCATTTAAGGACTTACGTACAGAACGAATAGTAAAATTACAGATTGTAGCTAGAAAAAGTTCAATCAGCTGCTCTGGCTCGTAACACAGGTCTCAGTATCGTGTAAAACATATCATTTGGGCATAAGTTAAAAGCACAGTAAAGAACGAAAATGTAAATACAGAAGATTCATTTTGATGACACAAAATGAAAACGAGCCAGCAAGTACCAGCTCTTCAACGCTATAAAACGCAGTAAGTATATGAGTATCACTCGCCGACAATAGATTACATTCAGCTCCCATGTGGTCTAGTGGTTAGGATTCCTGGCTTTCACCAGGCGGCCCGGGTTCGATTCCCGGCATGGGAAGAGCGTGAGATCCAACGTGCAATTTGTGGTGCATTGGAGCCCAGTGGCATGTACTTGAATCGCGACGGATTTCCTTTTTTTCTCACTTATCAGAACATGACTAAAAAATTAAGTTATCTAACAATATTTTTCTCATATTCCGACAGACCCTCACCGGATACACATAAAATCCCATTTTCTGGTCAATTTTACAATGAATAAATAACCTGCATACGGTTCGATATTCTGTAACTCTTAAAACTATGCTCTTCTTAAGAGAAAATCTTAAAGTTTTTCTCCCGGTGGAAAGAGAATGATAGAATTGCTATTTGATATCAGCTGTTCGCCAATAACACCGATCCCATGTGGTCTGGTGGTCAGGATTCCTGGCTCTCACCCAGGCGGCCCGGGTTCGATTCCCGGCGTGGGAAGTGTGGTTCCATGGTGTAATGGTTAGCACTCTGGACTTTGAATCCAGCAATCCGAGTTCAACTCTCGGTGGAACCTACATTAATTTTTTTTTTCGTTACTGTCCTAACCCTAAGATGTACCTCATTTAAGGACTTACGTACAGAACGAATAGTAAAATTACAGATTGTAGCTAGAAAAAGTTCAATCAGCTGCTCTGGCTCGTAACACAGGTCTCAGTATCGTGTAAAACATATCATTTGGGCATAAGTTAAAAGCACAGTAAAGAACGAAAATGTAAATACAGAAGATTCATTTTGATGACACAAAATGAAAACGAGCCAGCAAGTACCAGCTCTTCAACACTATAAAACGCAGTAAGTATATGAGTATCACTTCGCCGACAATAGATTACATTCAGCTCCCATGTGGTTAGTGGTTAGGATTCCTGGCTTTCACCCAGGCGGCCCGGGTTCGATTCCCGGCATGGGAAGAGCGTGAGATCCAACGTGCAATTTGTGGTGCATTGGATCCCAGTGGCATGTACTTGAATCGCGACGGATTTCCTTTTTTTTCTCACTTATCAGAACATGACTAAAAAATTAAGTTATCTAACAATATTTTTCTCATATTCCGACAGACCCTCACCGGATACACATAAAATCCCATTTTCTGGTCAATTTTACAATGAATAAATAACCTGCATACGGTTCGATATTCTGTAACTCTTAAAACTATGCTCTTCTTAAGAGAAAATCTTAAAGTTTTTCTCCCGGTGGAAAGAGAATGATAGAATTGCTATTTGATATCAGCTGTTCGCCAATAACACCGATCCCATGTGGTCTAGTGGTCAGGATTCCTGGCTCTCACCCAGGCGGCCCGGGTTCGATTCCCGGCGTGGGAAGTGTGGTTCCATGGTGTAATGGTTAGCACTCTGGACTTTGAATCCAGCAATCCGAGTTCAACTCTCGGTGGAACCTACATTAATTTTTTTTTCGTTACTGTCCTAACCCTAAGATGTACCTCATTTAAGGACTTACGTACAGAACGAATAGTAAAATTACAGATTGTAGCTAGAAAAAGTTCAATCAGCTGCTCTGGCTCGTAACACAGGTCTCAGTATCGTGTAAAACATATCATTTGGGCATAAGTTAAAAGCACAGTAAAGAACGAAAATGTAAATACAGAAGATTCATTTTGATGACACAAAATGAAAACGAGCCAGCAAGTACCAGCTCTTCAACACTATAAAACGCAGTAAGTATACGAGTATCACTCGCCGACAATAGATTACATTCAGCTCCCATGTGGTCTAGTGGTTAGGATTCCTGGCTTTCACCCAGGCGGCCCGGGTTCGATTCCCGGCATGGGAAGAGCGTGAGATCCAACGTGCAATTTGTGGTGCATTGGAGCCCAGTGGCATGTACTTGAATCGCGACGGATTTCCTTTTTTTCTCACTTATCAGAACATGACTAAAAAATTAAGTTATCTAACAATATTTTTCTCATATTCCGACAGACCCTCACCGGATACACATAAAATCCCATTTTCTGGTCAATTTTACAATGAATTAATAACCTGCATACGGTTCGATATACTGTAACTCTTAAAACTATGCTCTTCTTAAGAGAAGATCTTAAAGTTTTTCTCCCGGTGGAAAGAGAATGATAGAATTGCTATTTGATATCAGCTGTTCGCCAATAACACCGATCCCATGTGGTCTAAACCATTAACTTATGCCCAAATGATATGTTTTACACGACATACATGGTTCGCAATCGGTTAACAATGGTACCCAATTTTTTTTTTCGTTACTGTCCTAACCCTAAGATGTACCTCATTTAAGGACTTACGTACAGAACGAATAGTAAAATTACAGATTGTAGCTAGAAAAAGTTCAATCAGCTGCTCTGGCTCGTAACACAGGTCTCAGTATCGTGTAAAACATATCATTTGGGCATAAGTTAAAAGCACAGTAAAGAACGAAAATGTAAATACAGAAGATTCATTTTGATGACACAAAATGAAAACGAGCCAGCAAGTACCAGCTCTTCAACGCTATAAAACGCAGTAAGTATATGAGTATCACTCGCCGACAATAGATTACATTCAGCTCCCATGTGGTCTAGTGGTTAGGATTCCTGGCTTTCACCCGTGTTCGATTCCCGGCATGGGAAGAGCTGTGAGATCCAACGTGCAATTTTTGGTGCATTGGAGCCCAGTGGCATGTACTTGAATCGCGACGGATTTCCTTTTTTTCTCACTTATCAGAACATGACTAAAAAATTAAGTTATCTAACAATATTTTTCTCATATTCCGACAGACCCTCACCGGATACACATAAAATCCCATTTTCTGGTCAATTTTACAATGAATAAATAACCTGCATACGGTTCGATATTCTGTAACTCTTAAAACTATGCTCTTCTTAAGAGAAAATCTAAAAGTTTTTCTCCCGGTGGAAAGAGAATGATAGAATTGCTATTTGATATCAGCTGTTCGCCAATAACACCGATCCCATGTGGTCTGGTGGTCAGGATTCCTGGCTCTCACCCAGGCGGCCCGGGTTCGATTCCCGGCGTGGGAAGTGTGGTTCCATGGTGTAATGGTTAGCACTCTGGACTTTGAATCCAGCAATCCGAGTTCAACTCTCGGTGGAACCTACATTAATTTTTTTTTCGTTACTGTCCTAACCCTAAGATGTACCTCATTTAAGGACTTACGTACAGAACGAATAGTAAAATTACAGATTGTAGCTAGAAAAAGTTCAATCAGCTGCTCTGGCTCGTAACACAGGTCTCAGTATCGTGTAAAACATATCATTTGGGCATAAGTTAAAAGCACAGTAAAGAAGCGAAAATGTAAATACAGAAGATTCATTTTGATGACACAAAATGAAAACGAGTCCAGCAAGTACCAGCTCTTCAACACTATAAAACGCAGTAAGTATATGAGTATCACTCGCCGACAATAGATTACATTCAGCTCCCATGTGGTCTGGTGGTCAGGATTCCTGGCTCTCACCCAGGCGGCCCGGGTTCGATTCCCGGCATGGGAAGAGCGTGAGATCCAATGTGCAATTTGTGGTGCATTGTGTCGTGGGTCTACGACATATATATATAAAGAAAAAAAATAGAAAAGGTGCAGAGAAACCAATTAACAAAAGGAACGAAAATGGTATAGTAAAATGACGCCAGACGATACGAGAAGAATGTTGTGGGGATACAATATGTTAGGAGTTCAAAAAGGGCAGACAACCCAATTAAATCGAACAGTCGGCGGTGCAATGAGAAAATTGGAATGGCAATTGATCAGACAAAAGAGCCGGATGAAGAGAAGAGATTGAAAGGAAACAATTAAGAGTCGAAACAGCGAAGGAAGACGTTGTGATGAAAAGGGAATTGTTGACAAAGAGAAGAGGACCCCACACATAGGAGATGTTCTGGGAAAACACATTTCCTAGAAAAATAGGAATGAGTCAAGGACGGGATTGTTCGAGTTTAAAACGCCCCTCACTCTAAATGGTGGAAGGAATGATTAGGGGAGGAACATGTTAACGAATCAAAAGTGGAAGTATAAAGAAAAAGGTTGAACATGAGAGACGAATAAAAATGTAAAAGGCATAATAACATAATAAAAATAGAGAGAGTGAAAAAAAAGGAGAAATATCAGATTGATGGTGACTCTGAGAGTTGGCACCCAAAAATAGAGAGTGGTAGCCTCGTAAGCGAGAATTCAAACGAATATATATATGGGAGATTGCGCCCCGACATAGCGCATCGCTGTAAGCCGGCAACTCAACGATGAAAGGAGCATCAATGAGCAGCAGAGCCGACATAGATTGCATGAACCTCGCAAGCTAGCATAGAGAATCCGCGGAGCCCAGATTGATTGCCTGAACCCCTGCAAGCTACCTATGAGATAATAAGAGGTGAAACTCGGAACCACGACGGAGTGCCTAATCCCCACCAGCAACGAATGGAGAACTGATCCGGCCGTTAAAGTCTGCCTCTTCCTACGTTATGGAGCGAGTCCGAATAGAGACCCCAACAGTCACCTGAATATGCCAGCCAAAGTCCACTTCTGCAGTCTGCAAAAATGGAGGTAACCTTTTATTAACTATTGCCAAATTTCACGAGTTACCCGAGTCTTATATGATAGGCGGAAATTAAGGAATAAGATGATATATTGCGTACCGAAATAATATTAATTTAAATAGATGAAATAATATAGGCAAATAATACATTGATATAATGAGAATGTCTGTAAGTTCAAATTAATAAGAATATAATTGAATGTATACTAATATTTGCATTGTGTGAATAAATTAATGTATTGTTTAAAATCAGAGTAATGGTATCATTGCCTACCACTATAACCAATCACGACCCACCCAAAGAAACTCTACGACATAATGGTGCCTTTGACGAAACAAATATGATTATTGCGGCTATGTAAAAAACTAATTGGCAATGATACATATAATGCTATGACGATAAAATTAATACTCTGATTCGAATAATACATTGGTTTATCTGAATATTGAGTTAGGAGGATTGATGATAAAAGAAAAGGGGTGTTTAAAAAATTATAATTAATGGAATAGTTTGTGTTGAACAGTGTTGCTTAAAGATAAATTAAATGTTGAATAATTAAGAGTGCATAGTGAATAATAATATGTAATGATTAATAAGAGTAATGAATAAGTAGTGAATTATGAATAATTAGTGAATATTGAATTATATAATGTAATGAGTAATAGGGGCATTGAATAATAAGTATTGAGTGATGAATAAGCATTGAGTATTGAGTGATATAGTATAATGAATAATGAGTGTATTGAATAAGTATTTAATGAATTATAAGTATATTGAATGAATATTGAATGATTAATAGGTATTGATTATTGAGTGATATAATGCAATGAATAATAAGTGTAATGAGTAATAAGTGTTGAATATAGTGTATATTGAATGATATAGTGAGGTATTTGGTATTATAATAGTGTGATAGGTAGTGAAAGTACGCAAGTTAGGTTAAAATTGCAACAGTACGTTGAGAAAAATAAAGTAGGATAGTTAATTTTAAGTTAGTATAAAAAAAAGAGGGACAATGGTGCGAATGAGAAATAATTTTGGATTAAGAGTGGAAGAATTGAATAATGGGATTGAGATAATAAGACAGCAGAATGACAGGATCGCTATGAATAGGCAATATGGCTATGGATATGGAATGTAGGAATAGTTATGCTGAGTGAAATAGTAAGTTAAGATAAGGAAATGTTAGATAGGAAATTGGTGAGGAATGTGTAAGAGTATAATGTTAAATTGAGAAATAGTAATTACGTGGTATTGCTTATATGTTGAAGGGTGTTAAGTTAGTTATAAAAGTGAAATTTTAAAGATATGGTTGTAGTATGATAGAAGTTTAGTTACGCAGGGTAAAAAAAATGTCAAAGGTACATTGTTAAGAGGAAATAAAGCAGTGTAGAGAACGAGCGGATAGGATATTGGAGGGATAGAGAGGATAAATTAGAAGATAATATTGAAATTAGGAATAATTTACATTTAGAGAATGGCGCGAACCGTGAAAGATTTATTAAATCATGTGGCATTTAAGAAAATCGTGCAAAAACCAGGTCAAAAAGTAAGTCACGTGGAAAAGCACATTAAGGGTGTCGTAAATGACTATTTGAAGATTCCTGAATCTCCAGAATTAGACCGAGTTCTCTTAGATAAATTTATAAAATCAATACGGCAGGATATAAGAAAGGAGTTAATGACGTTTCAGCCTCTAACATTCCAAGAAGCAATCGAAATGGCAAAAGAGATTGAGAATGAGGAGCAAAAATATGATGCGATGATTAATAGCGTGACAATTAGTGAAAAGGTAAAAGATGAAAACAGGACAGGATTAACATTGGAAAACATAAACGCGTCGTATGCGAAACAACAAAAGTTTGAAAATGTAAAGCAAAAGCCTAAACAAAATATTTCCAATTTAGCACGTGAAATTGAAGAGGTTACTCTTGACTATTTTGGCCGCCAGTATAAGGGACAAAATGATACGAAAAAAATAATGTTATCAAAATTTCTACACGCCGTGAGCGACGACATAAGACTAGAGATAGGCCGATTAAGCATAGAAAATTTTAGAGATGCGGTCACAAAGGCGATGGAAATTACGGGAGAAAAACATACAAATAAAGAGAGGGACGATCAAAAATGTGAATTACAAATTAATAGTGTAGCAAATGATGAAAAAGCGGGAGATATTAAGAGTTTAAAACAGAAAAATTTAGAGGATAAGGGAAACGAAATAAGAATAAATAATGTAACGATTAATGAGGAATTGTCAGAAATAGAAAAATTAAAAACCACAATTCGGCGATTGGAGAGTCAGTTGGCGTTTTTAACAGACAAAGAGCAAGGTCAGGAATTAAAATTGCAAAAATTAATATCTGAAAATACAGAATTACACGGGCGGTTGGTTGCGATGGAGCAAGATATGAACATTAAATTTTGCGAAAATGAACAATTAAAGGCAGAATTAGATTCAATACAAACAGAAAAACAACACAGTCAGGAGTTAGTGTTGCAAAAAATATTATCCAACAATACAGAATTGCAAACACAAATCATCGAAATACAACAAAGTTTGGGTACCCTAGTGGGTGACAATAAACATTTAAGGGAAGAAATAGCGGTGACACAAGCAGATCAACAGATAAAATTGGGTGAGACATGTGAGGGAAATGATAGTTACGGAGAAGATGAGAAAGGTGACAATTTTAAAGAGGGCGCCATAGTTAATCAATTTAAAGCAAATACGGATATTGAAAATAGACCACAAAAGCGTGCTAAAACGAGGCGGCAAGTTAATTACGCTAAGATAGTAAAAAAGTCGGATATGGAAAGGCAAGTACAGGATATAAGCCAACAAAATGGGCCGGAAGAGGTTAACGCGGTGTATGTCAATACAGTTGTCGCAGCGTTGGATTATGAACAGGCAATTAAGACAGATAAGCGAAAAAGCAGATTAGAGAATAATAGAAATATGGATCGAAAAAATTATTATGATAGAAGGAATATGGAAAATTGGCCGCAAAATCAATACAAGAGAAATAAAAAGAGAAATAACCAAAGTAATATGCAGAGAAATCGCGATTATTGGATAGCGCATGGGAATATTAATACTGGGACACGTAGAAATAATATTATAAATCAACGATACAAGAATGACGAATTCATGGTGGGAGAGATCGTTAGTTTGCGACGATTAAATTCAATCAAGGCATTAAATAAACGATTAAATGGGAATTTTGAAATCATGAGAATATACAATGATAAAAACACATTATTGAGATTTCTAAGATCACCGCACACAATAATTAAAATAAATTTAAATAAGGTAATCAGAACACACTATTAAATAATTAAATACATATAAATAATAATAATGAATAAATAAAAAAAAGAGAGAAAAACACAATAAAATAAAAAAAAAAAATAACACACAAAAAAAAAAGACAGGTAGATGGTTGCAAAATTCATAAATAACTATACGATAGACATTGACACTAATGGACATGGTAATTAAGTCATATTGGGAAAAATATGCACATAAGGAATGCGATTGTGAGTGACAAAATTATAAATTCACCATATAAGAAAGGAGAATTATGAAAGGGTGAGAGATAATTAAGGTGAAAAATAAATAAAGATTACGTAATTATCAAATTGGTAAACAAATATCGACATAGATGGGGGTAATGTGGAAATGCGAAATATGATGATTGAAGTTAGATTGAAATACACCTATGCAGGCAGAAATACATAGTAGTTAAATATAATAGAAATAAGAAACAAAGACAATTAACAAATAAAAATAAAAATAAAATAATAAAATAATAATAATAATAATAATAGTAATAATAATACTAATTAATGGCAAAGTATTAGCACGATAACGAGAGAATATTAAGAAAATTACCTGAACATTTGATAATCCTATGAACACGTGGCAGATGAAATTAGGGAATAATAATATAATTTCCAGGGACATAATGTGGATAGCCAATCAAACGAGAAATAATAGTGAGAAATAATAGTGGTGCATTAGGGCACAAAAATATATTAGATAATAGAATTTAGAAGTTGCTAATATAAAGAAATATTAATCGACAGACAACACTACAACCAGGTGCAAAGCAAAGAATGCGGAATGAAGGTTACCTGTTGCCAAAATTCTAGACAAAGGTGACACGTCAGTTAAACCACGGGACTTTGAAACCAGGTGTCATGGGAAGGTGTACGAAACAGGTGTTACGAAAATACCTGTTCGTGGATAAACGTCTTTGTTAACGGGACCGCGCGTTAAATAATGCAACCGTGCGTTACTATGGTGACATTTTGGGTCCATTTCTATGGTTACTAGAAAGCACATGTACGATGGTGTAAACATGAGAGAGCAGTGGGGGGTGCTAGGCAGTGAAGCTTCGTTTACAGGCATGTGAGAAAAGATAGCGTTGGAATTTCAGGTACTGTTGCAATTTTGAATTACAGATACTGTTGCAATTTTGAATTACAGATACTGTTGCAATTATGGTTAAAACTTGAGATATTAATGAATAATGAAATAAATAGCAATAGAACTAAATATGACCGGGATAACGAAAGACTTTTGGCAGTGGTATAAAAGGTATTATTGTGTAATATATTGCATAAATAGAACTCTTATATACAGATATACTGATGTCCGTAAAGAACTTTCAGCAAGACCCAGAGCTAAAAAACAAAACAAACATACACAAAAAAAAAATTACGCTACTGAACATGATAGTAGCTAAAGGAGGTGACTGATACAGATACCATAAATGCCAGTTTGATATAATCACAAAATTTAAATAGGTATGCTACCGATATTCGTAGCTACTATATGGCAAAGAGTGTGTGTTTTGTTGTTATTGTAATTTATGTATTATGTTTATGTGTACTCAACGAACAATATTAATGATGAAATATTTGTGTATTGAATTGTAGATGTCATATTATATTAATGAGTAACATAATAGAATCAATCAGGTATCGTTTTAATGTAATGTTGATGTATTAATAATAATATGTTAAGATCATATCGGTACGCAATTTTATGCAATACGTGCGGGTCCCATAATAAGAAAAAGAGGAGCATCTAAAGGGGAACGAATGCAGGTTAGCAGAAAATTTTATAAGGCAAAGGATGGATAATTTGATAGTTGGAGGATGCAATGAGAACAATATTTTTTTTTCCTCAAAGGAGGGGGAGAAATGTCGTGGGGCTACGACATATATATAAAAAGAAAAGAAAATAGAAAAGGTGCAGAAAAACCAATTAACAAACGGAACGAAAATGGAATAGTAAAATGACGCCAGACGATACGAGAAGAATGTTGTGGGGATACAATATGTTAGGAGTTCAAAAAGGGCAGACAACCCAATTAAATCGAACAGTCGGCGGTGCAATGAGAAAATTGGAATGGCAATTGATCAGACAAAAGAGCCGGATGAAGAGAAGAGATTGAAAGGAAACAATTAAGAGTCGAAACAGCGAAGGAAGACGTTGTGATGAAAAGGGAATTGTTGACAAAGAGAAGAGGACCCCACACATAGGAGATGTTCTGGGAAAACACATTTCCTAGAAAAATAGGAATGAGTCAAGGACGGGATTGTTCGAGTTTAAAACGCCCCTCACTCTAAATGGTGGAAGGAATGATTAGGGTAGGAACATGTTAACGAATCAAAAGTGGAAGTATAAAGAAAAAGGTTGAACATGAGAGACGAATAAAAATGTAAAAGGCATAATAACATAATAAAAATAGAGAGAGTGAAAAAAAAGGAGAAATATCAGATTGATGGTGACTCTGAGAGTTGGCACCCAAAAATAGAGAGTGGTAGCCTCGTAAGCGAGAAGGCAAACGAATATATATATGGGAGATTGCGCCCCGACATAGCGCATCGCTGTAAGCCGGCAACTCAACGATGAAAGGAGCATCAATGAGCAGCAGAGCCGACATAGATTGCATGAACCTCGCAAGCTAGCATAGAGAATCCGCGGAGCCCAGATTGATTGCCTGAACCCCTGCAAGCTACCTATGAGATAATAAGAGGTGAAACTCGGAACCACGACGGAGTGCCTAATCCCCACCAGCAACGAATGGAGAACTGATCCGGCCGTTAAAGTCTGCCTCTTCCTACGTTATTGAGCGAGTCCGAATAGAGACCCCAATAGTCACCTGAATATGCCAGCCAAAGTCCACTTCTGCAGTCTGCAAAAATGGAGGTAACCTTTTATTAACTATTGCCAAATTTCACGAGTTACCCGAGTCTTATATGATAGGCGGAAATTAAGGAATAAGATGATATATTGCGTACCGAAATGATATTAATTTAAATAGATGAAATAATATAGGCAAATAATACATTGATATAATGAGAATGTCTGTAAGTTCAAATTAATAAGAATATAATTGAATGTATACTAATATTTGCATTGTGTGAATAAATTAATGTATTGTTTAAAATCAGAGTAATGGTATCATTGCCTACCACTATAACCAATCACGACCCACCCAAAGAAACTCTACGACATATTGGAGCCCAGTGGCATGTACTTGAATCGCGACGGATTTCCTTTTTTCTCACTTATCAGAACATGACTAAAAAATTAAGTTATCTAACAATATTTTTCTCATATTCCGACAGACCCTCACCGGATACACATAAAATCCCATTTTCTGGTCAATTTTACAATGAATAAATAACCTGCATACAGTTCGATATTCTGTAACTCTTAAAACTATGCTCTTCTTAAGAGAAAATCTTAAAGTTTTTTCTCCCGGTGGAAAGAGAATGATAGAATTGCTATTTGATATCAGTTGTTGGCCAATAACACCGATCCCATGTGGTCTAGTGGTCAGGATTCTTGGCTCTCACCCAGGCGGCCCGGGTTCGATTCCAGGCGTGGGAAGTGTGGTTCCATGGTGTAATGGTTAGCACTCTGGACTTTGAATCCAGCAATCCGAGTTCAACTCTCGGTGGAACCTACATTAATTTTTTTTTTCGTTACTGTCCTAACCCTAAGATGTACCTCATTTAAGGACTTACGTACAGAATGAATAGTAAAATTACAGATTGTAGCTAGAAAAAGTTCAATCAGCTGCTCTGGCTCGTAACACAGGTCTCAGTATCGTGTAAAACATATCATTTGGGCATAAGTTAAAAGCACAGTAAAGAACGAAAATGTAAATACAGAAGATTCATTTTGATGACACAAAATGAAAACGAGCCAGCAAGTACCAGCTCTTCAACACTATAAAACGCAGTAAGTATACGAGTATCACTCGCCGACAATAGATTACATTCAGCTCCCATGTGGTCTAGTGGTTAGGATTCCTGGCTTTCACCCAGGCGGCCCGGGTTCGATTCCCGGCATGGGAAGAGCGTGAGATCCAACGTGCAATTTGTGGTGCATTGGATCCCAGTGGCATGTACTTGAATCGCGACGGATTTCCTTTTTTTCTCACTTATCAGAACATGACTAAAAAATTAAGTTATCTAACAATATTTTTCTCATATTCCGACAGACCCTCACCGGATACACATAAAATCCCATTTTCTGGTCAATTTTACAATGAATAAATAACCTGCATACGGTTCGATATTCTGTAACTCTTAAAACTATGCTCTTCTTAAGAGAAAATCTAAAAGTTTTTCTCCCGGCGGAAAGAGAATGATAGAATTGCTATTTGATATCAGCTGTTCGCCAATAACACCGATCCCATGTGGTCTAAACCATTAACTTATGCCCAAATGATATGTTTTACACGACATACATGGTTAGCAATGGTTAGCAATGGTACCCAATTTTTTTTTCGTTACTGTCCTAACCCTAAGATGTACCTCATTTAAGGACTTACGTACAGAACGAATAGTAAAATTACAGATTGTAGCTAGAAAAAGTTCAATCAGCTGCTCTGGCTCGTAACACAGGTCTCAGTATCGTGTAAAACATATCATTTGGGCATAAGTTAAAAGCACAGTAAAGAACGAAAATGTAAATACAGAAGATTCATTTTGATGACACAAAATGAAAACGAGCCAGCAAGTACCAGCTCTTCAACGCTATAAAACGCAGTAAGTATATGATTATCACTCGCCGACAATAGATTACATTCAGCTCCCATGTGGTCTAGTGGTTAGGATTCCTGGCTTTCACCCGTGTTCGATTCCCGGCATGGGAAGAGCGTGAGATCCAACGTGCAATTTTTGGTGCATTGGAGCCCAGTGGCATGTACTTGAATCGCGACGGATTTCCTTTTTTTCCCACTTATCAGAACATGACTAAAAAATTAAGTTATCTAACAATATTTTTCTCATATTCCGACAGACCCTCACCGGATACACATAAAATCCCATTTTCTGCTCAATTCTACAATGAATAAATAACCTGCATACGGTTCGATATTCTGTAACTCTTAAAACTATGCTCTTCTTAAGAGAAAATCTTAAAGTTTTTCTAACGGTGGAAAGAGAATGATAGAATTGCTATTTGATATCAGCTGTTCGCCAATAACACCGATCCCATGTGGTCTGGTGGTCAGGATTCCTGGCTCTCACCCAGGCGGCCCGGGTTCGATTCCCGGCGTGGGAAGTGTGGTTCCATGGTGTAATGGTTAGCACTCTGGACTTTGAATCCAGCAATCCGAGTTCAACTCTCGGTGGAACCTACATTAATTTTTTTTTTCGTTACTGTCCTAACCCTAAGATGTACCTCATTTAAGGACTTACGTACAGAACGAATAGTAAAATTACAGATTGTAGCTAGAAAAAGTTCAATCAGCTGCTCTGGCTCGTAACACAGGTCTCAGTATCGTGTAAAACATATCATTTGGGCATAAGTTAAAAGCACAGTAAAGAACGAAAATGTAAATACAGAAGATTCATTTTGATGACACAAAATGAAAACGAGCCAGCAAGTACCAGCTCTTCAACACTATAAAATGCAGTAAGTATATGAGTATCATTCGCCGACAATAGATTACATTCAGCTCCCATGTGGTTTAGTGGTTAGGATTCCTGGCTTTCACCCAGGCGGCCCGGGTTCGATTCCCGGCATGGGAAGAGCGTGAGATCCAACGTGCAATTTGTGGTGCATTGGATCCCAGTGGCATGTACTTGAATCGCGACGGATTTCCTTTTTTTCTCACTTATCAGAACATGACTAAAAAATTAAGTTATCTAACAATATTTTTCTCATATTCCGACAGACCCTCACCGGATACACATAAAATCCCATTTTCTGGTCAATTTTACAATGAATAAATAACCTGCATACGGTTCGGTATTCTGTAACTCTGAAAACTATGCTCTTCTTAAGAGAAAATCTTAAAGTTTTTCTCCCGGTGGAAAGAGAATGATAGAATTGCTATTTGATATCAGCTGTTCGCCAACAACACCGATCCCATGTGGTCTAGTGGTCAGGATTCCTGGCTCTCACCCAGGCGGCCCGGGTTCGATTCCCGGCGTGGGAAGTGTGGTTCCATGGTGTAATGGTTAGCACTCTGGACTTTGAATCCAGCAATCCGAGTTCAACTCTCGGTGGAACCTACATTAATTTTTTTTTCGTTACTGTCCCAACCCTAAGATGTACCTCATTTAAGGACTTACGTACAGAACGAATAGTAAAATTACAGATTGTAGCTAGAAAAAGTTCAATCAGCTGCTCTGGCTCGTAACACAGGTCTCAGTATCGTGTAAAACATATCATTTGGGCATAAGTTAAAAGCACAGTAAAGAACGAAAATGTAAATACAGAAGATTCATTTTGATGACACAAAATGAAAACGAGCCAGCAAGTACCAGCTCTTCAACACTATAAAACGCAGTAAGTATATGAGTATCACTCGCCGACAATAGATTACATTCAGCTCCCATGTGGTCTAGTGGTTAGGATTCCTGGCTTTCACCCAGGCGGCCCGGGTTCGATTCCCGGCATGGGAAGAGCGTGAGATCCAACGGGCAATTTGTGGTGCATTGGAGCCCAGTGGCATGTACTTGAATCGCGACGGATTTCCTTTTTTTCTCACTTATCAGAACATGACTAAAAAATTAAGTTATCTAACAATATTTTTCTCATATTCCGACAGACCCTCACCGGATACACATAAAATCCCATTTTCTGGTCAATTTTACAATGAATTAATAACCTGCATACGGTTCGATATACTGTAACTCTTAAAACTATGCTCTTCTTAAGAGAAGATCTTAAAGTTTTTCTCCCGGTGGAAAGAGAATGATAGAATTGCTATTTGATATCAGCTGTTCGCCAATAACACCGATCCCATGTGGTCTAAACCATTAACTTATGCCCAAATGATATGTTTTACACGACATACATGGTTAGCAATGGTTAACAATGGTACCCAATTTTTTTTTTCGTTAGTGTCCTAACCCTAAGATGTACCTCATTTAAGGACTTACGTACAGAACGAATAGTAAAATTACAGATTGTAGCTAGAAAAAGTTCAATCAGCTGCTCTGGCTCGTAACACAGGTCTCAGTATCGTGTAAAACATATCATTTGGGCATAAGTTAAAAACACAGTAAAGAACGAAAATGTAAATACAGAAGATTCATTTTGATGACACAAAATGAAAACGAGCCAGCAAGTACCAGCTCTTCAACGCTATAAAACGCAGTAAGTATATGAGTATCACTCGCCGACAATAGATTACATTCAGCTCCCATGTGGTCTAGTGGTTAGGATTCCTGGCTTTCACCCGTGTTCGATTCCCGGCATGGGAAGAGTGTGAGATCCAACGTGCAATTTTTGGTGCATTGGAGCCCAGTGGCATGTACTTGAATCGCGACGGATTTCCTTTTTTTCTCACTTATCAGAACATGACTAAAAAATTAAGTTATCTAACAATATTTTTCTCATATTCCGACAGACCCTCACCGGATACACATAAAATCCCATTTTCTGGTCAATTTTACAATGAATAAATAACCTGCATACGGTTCGATATTCTGTAACTCTTAAAACTATGCTCTTCTTAAGAGAAAATCTAAAAGTTTTTCTCCCGGTGGAAAGAGAATGATAGAATTGCTATTTGATATCAGCTGTTCGCCAATAACACCGATCCCATGTGGTCTGGTGGTCAGGATTCCTGGCTCTCACCCAGGCGGCCCGGGTTCGATTCCCGGCGTGGGAAGTGTGGTTCCATGGTGTAATGGTTAGCACTCTGGACTTTGAATCCAGCAATCCGAGTTCAACTCTCGGTGGAACCTACATTAATTTTTTTTTCGTTACTGTCCTAACCCTAAGATGTACCTCATTTAAGGACTTACGTACAGAACGAATAGTAAAATTACAGATTGTAGCTAGAAAAAGATCAATCAGCTGCTCTGGCTCGTAACACAGGTCTCAGTATCGTGTAAAACATATCATTTGGGCATAAGTTAAAAGCACAGTAAAGAGCGAAAATGTAAATACAGAAGATTCATTTTGATGACACAAAATGAAAACGAGTCAGCAAGTACCAGCTCTTCAACACTATAAAACGCAGTAAGTATATGAGTATCACTCGCCGACAATAGATTCCATTCAGCTCCCATGTGGTCTAGTGGTTAGGATTCCTGGCTTTCACTCAGGTGGCCCGGGTTCGATTCCCGGCATGGGAAGAGCGTGAGATCCAATGTGCAATTTGTGGTGCATTGTGTCGTGGGTCTACGACATATATATATAAAGAAAAAAAATAGAAAAGGTGCAGAGAAACCAATTAACAAAAGGAACGAAAATGGTATAGTAAAATGACGCCAGACGATACGAGAAGAATGTTGTGGGGATACAATATGTTAGGAGTTCAAAAAGGGCAGACAACCCAATTAAATCGAACAGTCGGCGGTGCAATGAGAAAATTGGAATGGCAATTGATCAGACAAAAGAGCCGGATGAAGAGAAGAGATTGAAAGGAAACAATTAAGAGTCGAAACAGCGAAGGAAGACGTTGTGATGAAAAGGGAATTGTTGACAAAGAGAAGAGGACCCCACACATAGGAGATGTTCTGGGAAAACACATTTCCTAGAAAAATAGGAATGAGTCAAGGACGGGATTGTTCGAGTTTAAAACGCCCCTCACTCTAAATGGTGGAAGGAATGATTAGGGGAGGAACATGTTAACGAATCAAAAGTGGAAGTATAAAGAAAAAGGTTGAACATGAGAGACGAATAAAAATGTAAAAGGCATAATAACATAATAAAAATAGAGAGAGTGAAAAAAAAGGAGAAATATCAGATTGATGGTGACTCTGAGAGTTGGCACCCAAAAATAGAGAGTGGTAGCCTCGTAAGCGAGAATTCAAACGAATATATATATGGGAGATTGCGCCCCGACATAGCGCATCGCTGTAAGCCGGCAACTCAACGATGAAAGGAGCATCAATGAGCAGCAGAGCCGACATAGATTGCATGAACCTCGCAAGCTAGCATAGAGAATCCGCGGAGCCCAGATTGATTGCCTGAACCCCTGCAAGCTACCTATGAGATAATAAGAGGTGAAACTCGGAACCACGACGGAGTGCCTAATCCCCACCAGCAACGAATGGAGAACTGATCCGGCCGTTAAAGTCTGCCTCTTCCTACGTTATTGAGCGAGTCCGAATAGAGACCCCAACAGTCACCTGAATATGCCAGCCAAAGTCCACTTCTGCAGTCTGCAAAAATGGAGGTAACCTTTTATTAACTATTGCCAAATTTCACGAGTTACCCGAGTCTTATATGATAGGCGGAAATTAAGGAATAAGATGATATATTGCGTACCGAAATAATATTAATTTAAATAGATGAAATAATATAGGCAAATAATACATTGATATAATGAGAATGTCTGTAAGTTCAAATTAATAAGAATATAATTGAATGTATACTAATATTTGCATTGTGTGAATAAATTAATGTATTGTTTAAAATCAGAGTAATGGTATCATTGCCTACCACTATAACCAATCACGACCCACCCAAAGAAACTCTACGACATAATGGTGCCTTTGACGAAACAAATATGATTATTGCGGCTATGTAAAAAACTAATTGGCAATGATACATATAATGCTATGACGATAAAATTAATACTCTGATTCGAATAATACATTGGTTTATCTGAATATTGAGTTAGGAGGATTGATGATAAAAGAAAAGGGGTGTTTAAAAAATTATAATTAATGGAATAGTTTGTGTTGAACAGTGTTGCTTAAAGATAAATTAAATGTTGAATAATTAAGAGTGCATAGTGAATAATAATATGTAATGATTAATAAGAGTAATGAATAAGTAGTGAATTATGAATAATTAGTGAATATTGAATTATATAATGTAATGAGTAATAGGGGCATTGAATAATAAGTATTGAGTGATGAATAAGCATTGAGTATTGAGTGATATAGTATAATGAATAATGAGTGTATTGAATAAGTATTTAATGAATTATAAGTATATTGAATGAATATTGAATGATTAATAGGTATTGATTATTGAGTGATATAATGCAATGAATAATAAGTGTAATGAGTAATAAGTGTTGAATATAGTGTATATTGAATGATATAGTGAGGTATTTGGTATTATAATAGTGTGATAGGTAGTGAAAGTACGCAAGTTAGGTTAAAATTGCAACAGTACGTTGAGAAAAATAAAGTAGGATAGTTAATTTTAAGTTAGTATAAAAAAAAGAGGGACAATGGTGCGAATGAGAAATAATTTTGGATTAAGAGTGGAAGAATTGAATAATGGGATTGAGATAATAAGACAGCAGAATGACAGGATCGCTATGAATAGGCAATATGGCTATGGATATGGAATGTAGGAATAGTTATGCTGAGTGAAATAGTAAGTTAAGATAAGGAAATGTTAGATAGGAAATTGGTGAGGAATGTGTAAGAGTATAATGTTAAATTGAGAAATAGTAATTACGTGGTATTGCTTATATGTTGAAGGGTGTTAAGTTAGTTATAAAAGTGAAATTTTAAAGATATGGTTGTAGTATGATAGAAGTTTAGTTACGCAGGGTAAAAAAAATGTCAAAGGTACATTGTTAAGAGGAAATAAAGCAGTGTAGAGAACGAGCGGATAGGATATTGGAGGGATAGAGAGGATAAATTAGAAGATAATATTGAAATTAGGAATAATTTACATTTAGAGAATGGCGCGAACCGTGAAAGATTTATTAAATCATGTGGCATTTAAGAAAATCGTGCAAAAACCAGGTCAAAAAGTAAGTCACGTGGAAAAGCACATTAAGGGTGTCGTAAATGACTATTTGAAGATTCCTGAATCTCCAGAATTAGACCGAGTTCTCTTAGATAAATTTATAAAATCAATACGGCAGGATATAAGAAAGGAGTTAATGACGTTTCAGCCTCTAACATTCCAAGAAGCAATCGAAATGGCAAAAGAGATTGAGAATGAGGAGCAAAAATATGATGCGATGATTAATAGCGTGACAATTAGTGAAAAGGTAAAAGATGAAAACAGGACAGGATTAACATTGGAAAACATAAACGCGTCGTATGCGAAACAACAAAAGTTTGAAAATGTAAAGCAAAAGCCTAAACAAAATATTTCCAATTTAGCACGTGAAATTGAAGAGGTTACTCTTGACTATTTTGGCCGCCAGTATAAGGGACAAAATGATACGAAAAAAATAATGTTATCAAAATTTCTACACGCCGTGAGCGACGACATAAGACTAGAGATAGGCCGATTAAGCATAGAAAATTTTAGAGATGCGGTCACAAAGGCGATGGAAATTACGGGAGAAAAACATACAAATAAAGAGAGGGACGATCAAAAATGTGAATTACAAATTAATAGTGTAGCAAATGATGAAAAAGCGGGAGATATTAAGAGTTTAAAACAGAAAAATTTAGAGGATAAGGGAAACGAAATAAGAATAAATAATGTAACGATTAATGAGGAATTGTCAGAAATAGAAAAATTAAAAACCACAATTCGGCGATTGGAGAGTCAGTTGGCGTTTTTAACAGACAAAGAGCAAGGTCAGGAATTAAAATTGCAAAAATTAATATCTGAAAATACAGAATTACACGGGCGGTTGGTTGCGATGGAGCAAGATATGAACATTAAATTTTGCGAAAATGAACAATTAAAGGCAGAATTAGATTCAATACAAACAGAAAAACAACACAGTCAGGAGTTAGTGTTGCAAAAAATATTATCCAACAATACAGAATTGCAAACACAAATCATCGAAATACAACAAAGTTTGGGTACCCAAGTGGGTGACAATAAACATTTAAGGGAAGAAATAGCGGTGACACAAGCAGATCAACAGATAAAATTGGGTGAGACATGTGAGGGAAATGATAGTTACGGAGAAGATGAGAAAGGTGACAATTTTAAAGAGGGCGCCATAGTTAATCAATTTAAAGCAAATACGGATATTGAAAATAGACCACAAAAGCGTGCTAAAACGAGGCGGCAAGTTAATTACGCTAAGATAGTAAAAAAGTCGGATATGGAAAGGCAAGTACAGGATATAAGCCAACAAAATGGGCCGGAAGAGGTTAACGCGGTGTATGTCAATACAGTTGTCGCAGCGTTGGATTATGAACAGGCAATTAAGACAGATAAGCGAAAAAGCAGATTAGAGAATAATAGAAATATGGATCGAAAAAATTATTATGATAGAAGGAATATGGAAAATTGGCCGCAAAATCAATACAAGAGAAATAAAAAGAGAAATAACCAAAGTAATATGCAGAGAAATCGCGATTATTGGATAGCGCATGAGAATATTAATACTGGGACACGTAGAAATAATATTATAAATCAACGATACAAGAATGACGAATTCATGGTGGGAGAGATCGTTAGTTTGCGACGATTAAATTCAATCAAGGCATTAAATAAACGATTAAATGGGAATTTTGAAATCATGAGAATATACAATGATAAAAACACATTATTGAGATTTCTAAGATCACCGCACACAATAATTAAAATAAATTTAAATAAGGTAATCAGAACACACTATTAAATAATTAAATACATATAAATAATAATAATGAATAAATAAAAAAAAGAGAGAAAAACACAATAAAATAAAAAAAAAAAATAACACACAAAAAAAAAGACAGGTAGATGGTTGCAAAATTCATAAATAACTATACGATAGACATTGACACTAATGGACATGGTAATTAAGTCATATTGGGAAAAATATGCACATAAGGAATGCGATTGTGAGTGACAAAATTATAAATTCACCATATAAGAAAGGAGAATTATGAAAGGGTGAGAGATAATTAAGGTGAAAAATAAATAAAGATTACGTAATTATCAAATTGGTAAACAAATATCGACATAGATGGGGGTAATGTGGAAATGCGAAATATGATGATTGAAGTTAGATTGAAATACACCTATGCAGGCAGAAATACATAGTAGTTAAATATAATAGAAATAAGAAACAAAGACAATTAACAAATAAAAATAAAAATAAAATAATAAAATAATAATAATAATAATAATAGTAATAATAATACTAATTAATGGCAAAGTATTAGCACGATAACGAGAGAATATTAAGAAAATTACCTGAACATTTGATAATCCTATGAACACGTGGCAGATGAAATTAGGGAATAATAATATAATTTCCAGGGACATAATGTGGATAGCCAATCAAACGAGAAATAATAGTGAGAAATAATAGTGGTGCATTAGGGCACAAAAATATATTAGATAATAGAATTTAGAAGTTGCTAATATAAAGAAATATTAATCGACAGACAACACTACAACCAGGTGCAAAGCAAAGAATGCGGAATGAAGGTTACCTGTTGCCAAAATTCTAGACAAAGGTGACACGTCAGTTAAACCACGGGACTTTGAAACCAGGTGTCATGGGAAGGTGTACGAAACAGGTGTTACGAAAATACCTGTTCGTGGATAAACGTCTTTGTTAACGGGACCGCGCGTTAAATAATGCAACCGTGCGTTACTATGGTGACATTTTGGGTCCATTTCTATGGTTACTAGAAAGCACATGTACGATGGTGTAAACATGAGAGAGCAGTGGGGGGTGCTAGGCAGTGAAGCTTCGTTTACAGGCATGTGAGAAAAGATAGCGTTGGAATTTCAGGTACTGTTGCAATTTTGAATTACAGATACTGTTGCAATTTTGAATTACAGATACTGTTGCAATTATGGTTAAAACTTGAGATATTAATGAATAATGAAATAAATAGCAATAGAACTAAATATGACCGGGATAACGAAAGACTTTTGGCAGTGGTATAAAAGGTATTATTGTGTAATATATTGCATAAATAGAACTCTTATATACAGATATACTGATGTCCGTAAAGAACTTTCAGCAAGACCCAGAGCTAAAAAACAAAACAAACATACACAAAAAAAAAATTACGCTACTGAACATGATAGTAGCTAAAGGAGGTGACTGATACAGATACCATAAATGCCAGTTTGATATAATCACAAAATTTAAATAGGTATGCTACCGATATTCGTAGCTACTATATGGCAAAGAGTGTGTGTTTTGTTGTTATTGTAATTTATGTATTATGTTTATGTGTACTCAACGAACAATATTAATGATGAAATATTTGTGTATTGAATTGTAGATGTCATATTATATTAATGAGTAACATAATAGAATCAATCAGGTATCGTTTTAATGTAATGTTGATGTATTAATAATAATATGTTAAGATCATATCGGTACGCAATTTTATGCAATACGTGCGGGTCCCATAATAAGAAAAAGAGGAGCATCTAAAGGGGAACGAATGCAGGTTAGCAGAAAATTTTATAAGGCAAAGGATGGATAATTTGATAGTTGGAGGATGCAATGAGAACAATATTTTTTTTTCCTCAAAGGAGGGGGAGAAATGTCGTGGGGCTACGACATATATATAAAAAGAAAAGAAAATAGAAAAGGTGCAGAAAAACCAATTAACAAACGGAACGAAAATGGAATAGTAAAATGACGCCAGACGATACGAGAAGAATGTTGTGGGGATACAATATGTTAGGAGTTCAAAAAGGGCAGACAACCCAATTAAATCGAACAGTCGGCGGTGCAATGAGAAAATTGGAATGGCAATTGATCAGACAAAAGAGCCGGATGAAGAGAAGAGATTGAAAGGAAACAATTAAGAGTCGAAACAGCGAAGGAAGACGTTGTGATGAAAAGGGAATTGTTGACAAAGAGAAGAGGACCCCACACATAGGAGATGTTCTGGGAAAACACATTTCCTAGAAAAATAGGAATGAGTCAAGGACGGGATTGTTCGAGTTTAAAACGCCCCTCACTCTAAATGGTGGAAGGAATGATTAGGGTAGGAACATGTTAACGAATCAAAAGTGGAAGTATAAAGAAAAAGGTTGAACATGAGAGACGAATAAAAATGTAAAAGGCATAATAACATAATAAAAATAGAGAGAGTGAAAAAAAAGGAGAAATATCAGATTGATGGTGACTCTGAGAGTTGGCACCCAAAAATAGAGAGTGGTAGCCTCGTAAGCGAGAAGGCAAACGAATATATATATGGGAGATTGCGCCCCGACATAGCGCATCGCTGTAAGCCGGCAACTCAACGATGAAAGGAGCATCAATGAGCAGCAGAGCCGACATAGATTGCATGAACCTCGCAAGCTAGCATAGAGAATCCGCGGAGCCCAGATTGATTGCCTGAACCCCTGCAAGCTACCTATGAGATAATAAGAGGTGAAACTCGGAACCACGACGGAGTGCCTAATCCCCACCAGCAACGAATGGAGAACTGATCCGGCCGTTAAAGTCTGCCTCTTCCTACGTTATTGAGCGAGTCCGAATAGAGACCCCAATAGTCACCTGAATATGCCAGCCAAAGTCCACTTCTGCAGTCTGCAAAAATGGAGGTAACCTTTTATTAACTATTGCCAAATTTCACGAGTTACCCGAGTCTTATATGATAGGCGGAAATTAAGGAATAAGATGATATATTGCGTACCGAAATGATATTAATTTAAATAGATGAAATAATATAGGCAAATAATACATTGATATAATGAGAATGTCTGTAAGTTCAAATTAATAAGAATATAATTGAATGTATACTAATATTTGCATTGTGTGAATAAATTAATGTATTGTTTAAAATCAGAGTAATGGTATCATTGCCTACCACTATAACCAATCACGACCCACCCAAAGAAACTCTACGACATATTGGAGCCCAGTGGCATGTACTTGAATCGCGACGGATTTCCTTTTTTCTCACTTATCAGAACATGACTAAAAAATTAAGTTATCTAACAATATTTTTCTCATATTCCGACAGACCCTCACCGGATACACATAAAATCCCATTTTCTGGTCAATTTTACAATGAATAAATAACCTGCATACGGTTCGATATTCTGTAACTCTTAAAACTATGCTCTTCTTAAGAGAAAATCTTAAAGTTTTTTCTCCCGGTGGAAAGAGAATGATAGAATTGCTATTTGATATCAGTTGTTGGCCAATAACACCGATCCCATGTGGTCTAGTGGTCAGGATTCTTGGCTCTCACCCAGGCGGCCCGGGTTCGATTCCAGGCGTGGGAAGTGTGGTTCCATGGTGTAATGGTTAGCACTCTGGACTTTGAATCCAGCAATCCGAGTTCAACTCTCGGTGGAACCTACATTAATTTTTTTTTCGTTACTGTCCTAACCCTAAGATGTACCTCATTTAAGGACTTACGTACAGAATGAATAGTAAAATTACAGATTGTAGCTAGAAAAAGTTCAATCAGCTGCTCTGGCTCGTAACACAGGTCTCAGTATCGTGTAAAACATATCATTTGGGCATAAGTTAAAAGCACAGTAAAGAACGAAAATGTAAATACAGAAGATTCATTTTGATGACACAAAATGAAAACGAGCCAGCAAGTACCAGCTCTTCAACACTATAAAACGCAGTAAGTATACGAGTATCACTCGCCGACAATAGATTACATTCAGCTCCCATGTGGTCTAGTGGTTAGGATTCCTGGCTTTCACCCAGGCGGCCCGGGTTCGATTCCCGGCATGGGAAGAGCGTGAGATCCAACGTGCAATTTGTGGTGCATTGGAGCCCAGTGGCATGTACTTGAATCGCGACGGATTTCCTTTTTTTCTCACTTATCAGAACATGACTAAAAAATTCAGTTATCTAACAATATTTTTCTCATATTCCGACAGACCCTCACCGGATACACATAAAATCCCATTTTCTGGTCAATTTTACAATGAATAAATAACCTGCATACGGTTTTTTTCCTGCAGAAATTTCAACCTGAAAAAAAACATGGTCTTTTCGCCAGGACAATTATGGTTACTGTAACTCTTTTTGAAGGCAAATGCACGCCTAATCCTGTCTCACAAGCAGACCGTCAATTAATTCTTTTCAGACTCTTGCTTTACTTCCATGGAAAAAGAATGTTTCCCGACGTATATTACAAATTATCATTCTTAATTAGGACACACCATTGTACAAATAATATGAAAAACAACAATATTATTTTTTTCACACAAGGCACACACAATTTAATATTATATTGCAATAGCGAAATTTTCATAATCTATTAACACTTTCACAAGACATTACATAAGAAATTAAAATATCAACATGGTCACACACAAGAAAATAACTACGGACCATCAATACACTTATAATACACATTCAGTTATTCTTATTATTAATTTTGGCCTAGTCTGGTGCTCGGCTAAACCGAACCACATTAAGATGCTTCTTGATTATCTTATCGCTAGGTTTTCTCACTCTATGACATTTTTCGCACGCCTCAAGGAACTTTTTATGTCTCGTTGACAGTCCGGCCAATAATAATTCATAACCAGTATATATATACAGTGTATATATATGTATGTATGTATGTATGTATGTATTTATGTATGTATGTATGTATGTGTGTGTATAATCATATAAAGGCTTTTATTTTCGGAGAGGTATCATGGATAGTCGATATGGAAAGTTGGACTGAAAATGGTCAGATCCGCTGCTGCAGTACATTGTTTATTCTTATGATTTACATGAGTAACAGAAAATATATTGCACAAAGAGAAGCTCTGAAGCTGAAAACAGGTACCGAAAGCATTGCACTAGAATTATTCCGAGCGCAACTGGTAAATGTGCTTTTCCGATCGATTTGTTTTCTCAAAGATTTGGAGATTATATCCTGTCAGCAGAGACCCCGAATAGGCAGACAAAAACAAAAGAATGTCAGGCGGAGACGTCGAAACTGTTCTTAACTTTTCAAGATGAAAACAAACGACCGTCCATTGAAACGTAAACAAAGAGAACGCGCACTGTCCGTGTGCGAAAGGAATTCTGTATTTCAAAATGTAAAAGAAATGTTTTGATGAAAAGCTCGCTTGTGAAAGAGGAACAAATGCACTCGGATTATGGATGTCTCTCTTTTATTTTTGAATAATGAACGTCATGGTGTACAGGCAGCATGTTATTGGGTATACGACTCTGAAAATAATATGACTTCTGTCTCGTGAATAAACTCATGCATAAATATCCGAATGAGAATATAAATGCTTTAAGGGCGATCCATATGGGAAAATAATGTGTTCAGACAAGGAAAACTTTACGCATTAAAATATATTAAACCTAATAATTCATGTCTGCAGCATCAATAAAACCTTTTCGATAGATAATCTTTTATTATATATTTATATGTAAGTTATAGCTTATATATGCATTGAATAAGATTTTTCATTTGAATAAATATAATGCGAGATATATAAACAGTAGAATCCGCAATGTGAAGTAGACAGACAGTTCGTGAATCTCTAAAAGTTAGAAAACAGGTAGTCTAACTGATTTTAAAAGAGGCATACTAGTAAAAATATCTTTGCAAATGTGTTCTTTACTGAAAAACATTCATAATTCAGGAAAGTAAAACGAAACAAATTGCATTTTTAATTTATTTTTTTAAATGTACGTGCAGTGCACTAATGGTTATTGGCTGCGTAAAAAAAAAGTAAAAAATGTTGCTGATCTAATAATTAAAAGAAAAGTCAAAAGAATGGAAATGGAGTTCAAATTATTTTCTTCTACTTAAGCTCGTCAATATACGTTCAGAAAAGTCTATTTACCTCATAGAGTCATTTTGTAACGGTTAAAAAATCTCCAATCGTCATTAATATTGTTCTCTATCGAGAAACGAGGTAAAACCATCTTTTGTCAAAAGGATAGTTACTCCAAACAGTTATGATCTTGTCAAACTTAATGTAAAACCAATATCAAGAAGTGTCAATACCATAAAGTATCATAAGGTATTTTTAACCGCTTCTCAGGAAAAGTATATTTAAATTCATCGATCTTCGAGTAACTAATACCGGGTAGCGGCACAACTTCCTTGCGTAGTACAACATGCTAAATTTATGTAAATAGAGGACTCCAGAAATCGCAGAGATTAATGACCTGAAAATTTCATGTTAGCATCTTACAACTGACAAATGACGATTTCTTATAAAATGCCTATTTGAAGACCGATGATAATTTCTCGACAATGTTCCGGAGCAAAAGAGGTTGAAATTTACATTTCTTTCATACCCACTAAGAACTTGCCTGAAGTCTAAATATTGGTATACTAGAATATAATAAGACTCCAATCTTCCAATCTGCGTTATCTGAGTCCTTATGCTAAATTGCTGTCAATTGTTTTCCCTCGTAAAGATGGCGGCCAACGGTTTGAGAACAAAATCTCAAACGCCCATCGTTGATGCTCTCTATTTAAAGTTTTACCTTAAAGATTTATCGACCCGTTTAAAACAAGTAATGAATATCTGTGTGATTCTTTACTCAATGATGGTCTTCTGCGTGTCTTCAATATACTATTTCTCTTTTACATTTGAATAAACATATAAATCTACTGATAAAGCGTTGAGACACTCCAGTATCTTTGTATCACGGTCCTTTTCAGTCAGCTTCAAAACATCGACTTTCGCTTTCAGATCTTCAAATTGCTGTTTTAATGATACCATATTTCATAGTTTTAAAACACGTACGCCTTTCGCTGTGAATCTGCCATGAGCAATCGAACCACTTTCCTCCGGCAAAAGCGGAATAACGCTAAATTGTATACCCAGAATAAAACAAATCTCTTAAATCAAGACCTTAAAAGCCATAAGAAAATCCCTCTCTTTCTTTATTTTAACCTTTCAGGAGCAAACATACAATACAGTTTCTATGCCTTGCTAAAGGAACTTTGAATAATTAATTAATAAACTTGATATCAAGGCGATTTTTAAAAAAAATTATTTACAAGAGATAAAAAAAATTAAATGATTGTAATATAAATTATCTCCGAAAAGATACAATTACATTGCACTCAGATATCATGTACCAAGGTTTGGTCCTCCATATGACTTTAGCTGTCCAAAGTCGCCCATATCAACATCTTGTTGGTCATATACAACACCGTACTCGTCGTCTACCGACGAGTTTAGTAGAGACAATTTCATTCGAGATGTGGAATTATTCTAAACTTTACTGATGGCTGACACTTTCAACCCAGTATGTCTTCCAAGATTTGAGGTGCAAAATTTAGATAACTATTTGAGGATCTTCATGGACATAAATATTAGCTTAAATATTGCTTGTTAAAATCGGTTGCATTTGTTGTGGTTGTTGTTCGTTAGTGATCCATAGAAAAGACAACCTTCTGATACATTCGTATTTGGTTAAATTATGCTTATGTTGACACCTTGGCCAGGGAATATGAGGTTTAAAAGATGTCAAGAATGCTAAGTGGGAAAAAAAATTTACTAGAAAAGTTTTGTTTAAAATAAATCTCTCAAATGAACTCCGACACTATTTGGTAATCAATTTATTACAGCTGTACTATTGAAAAGAATAACCTAAATGTTTGTTTGTTTCCAGATAGTAATATTCCTTTGCACCTAGAGAATTAGTTCGACATTCTGGAGATCTACTTATAGCACAATCAGAAAATGATGTAGAGATTAATGAAATAACGAATCATGGATATTAATATATCAAATGAGGAAAGTTTAGGTGGAGATAAAAAGGAAAAAAGAAGGAGGGGACCGGGGTTTGCTAACCCCAGATCTCACGTCCGCACAGACGCCACCGTCTCAAAATAGGCACCTCTCTCCGCGGCGATCCATATCAATTTCAAGCACGCCATTCTTTTGTTTATGCCAAAAGACTGACACAAAGCTGATACAAATGAGTGGACAATTTTTCTTTCTTCCAAGCCAAAGAATTCGCAGCATTCCTAGTCGGATTTGAGAGCTTCCATTTTTCATGTTTTACAGTGCAAGAAAAGGAACCGACTGCAGTCGAGACGTTTTGGAGAAACAACTCCGCTCCCCCCCCCCCCCTCCCGACTTTGTATCCCTTGCAACTTATGAACAAGACGAAGAGTGATTGTCGTTCGCGATTGGCTGCTTTCAGAGACCCACTATTCTAGAATAATTTAAAAACTGAGAGGATTTTTCTGTTTCCATTTCCGTTCTCTGGACATAATGGATGGACAGAAAATCTCGAAATACGTTTAGAACGAGAACGCTAACTGGATTTAAATTAGATTTATGTTTCGTTAACTGTTAACTGCGGCCTTCGAGAGGAGATGAATTTCTTATCTCGAGAATCTATTTGTTCCCTTATGTTAGCTGAATAAGAGGACAGTTACTAAAAGTTGAAAGATACTTTATCTTAAGACAGTCGTATATTTTATGATCAAACGTTTCCTATGTAGCCTTTTATGGATGTTTAAACATAGTTTTATCCTTACAATACTGTCTGCAACTTGAGGAAAATCTACTTATAGATTCAAGAAGTAAAAATAAAGGGACATTACAAATTCAGAGTTTTTTTTCTAGTCGTGTGTAAGACGGTTAGAACTGAGAGTTTCGATAGCAAGTTCAAAAGAGTAAAGATTAAATTGAATACGTCATTTTCAAATCGACTTATACAGCAGAATCTCGTTAAAATAAGCATCATTATAACGAGAAATGCTATTTTATAAAAAGCAACGTTCTTGATTATCACTTTAACGATTTTTTTTAGGCGATGTGATTTTTGTATCAAATCAGATTACAGAAACAAATTTTTATATGTTTAAGAAAAAAAATTATCACTTAAAATCTGAGGCTGATAGAATGTGTGTGAATTTATACGTGTTAAATATTTTAATTCTGTAGGTATCACAGTATCATAAAATAGCAACAATAAAAAACTAATAACTGTGTACCACGATGAATTCGAACAACAAAGGAGAACCGTGTAAGTCTCGATTGATTTTTGTGACTTATAAGCGCTAAATCCCAAAAGAAGGACATAGTATGAGCAACTTTCCCTGAAATAAGATTACGTGGGTACATCAAGTGTGCACCACATTCAATATTTTATATAATAAAGGAACGTTTTCTTAACATCCATTGTTAGCCTTGCATCTCTGTTAAAATATCCGTACTGGGACGGAATTAAAAAAAATAATTTTTCTTTTCTTTTTACAAAAATTAATTTCTCTTTCCTTTTTACAAAATAAATCATTCCGGAGCATATAATAAATGCTATTTCGAAATTCACTTCCTTTGGAAGGGATAAGAACGAAAAATAACCAAATGAGCATAGAGAAACTTCGACTGCTTGATTTTTTAGACTATTAGAAACAGAAATGAGTTTGTCATTCACGTGTAAGATTATAAACGAATGGGACAGACTCCATTCTATCGCGAGAAAATCCCAAAGATAGATGCCAAGTCCAGTTAAGACGTTATTTACGGCCAAGAAAATACCCGGTGATATAAGGAATCAAATGTTAGGATTCACGTTTTGTTGTGGTTTTTCTCGTGAAGTTGTTATTTATTTGGAACGAAAAAGGAAATCAGTTACGTGATCAGTATTCGATTTAATTACAGAATAGTAGAATTATTCCATTACAAACCGTTATAATGATACTCATTTTTATTCTTTTTTTTATTTTCGCAAATACGAACAGTAAATGCCAATATAGTATTCGAATGAAATCCTTCATAACCTGATGGCTATTAATATTATTGTGACATTTTTAAAATGCAATATATGCTGAAAATTTGAGAGGACAAATAGATGAAATATTGATGAAAATTTGAGAGGACTAATACATAAAATTTGAGTGAATTCACAAATAGAACTTGATTTATGGGGAAATCATGAATTCAAATTATTTAAAAATATTTGGCGAGAAAAATACCCATAATAATAGCGTTTCAAACAAACGTTTAATGATGAAAGGCTGATTTTGAACAATGAGAGAGATTTTGTTATTTTTATCATGTTTTTATTGACTTGCTTTCTTGTTTGTGTGTGTGTTTGTGTGTTTGTCCAGTACAAATCTTACAATCGATTTTTAACTAACTTCCCGACTAGCTAGACATTTGAAACTTTTAGAATATCTCAGGATAAGATGACAATGCATTTTTTAATACTTTTAGCCATCTTTAAGCAGATTTTTACCATGTTTTTATTATTTTCAGTTAATTTTGTTTTGTAGACTGGTGCAGCCATCCGTCGGGCGGGACGGGAACGAAAAGTTAAAAGCAAGTTAACTTCCAATTAACTTCATTTTCTTTCAAGTTGATGGGATAATTAATTTTAAAAAATTTTAAAAAAGTATTTATTAATACATAGAATTGTCAAGTTTATATGATTCAACAGAAAATTTCAAAACATAGTATATAAAAAGTTCTTTTTATCCTTTAATTATTGAGATGTAATTTTGAATGGTGAATGGAGAGCGATTTACAACTGTTAATTAGTATAAGCGGTAAAAAATAAACGTTAAATATGCATATAAAAAATTCAAAATATTAATTACAATAGAACAATTAGAAATTTAGAACAGAAACATTACTTACATTATTTTTCATTTCAAAAATGAGCCGAATCTACATATTACTGAAAGAAAGCAATCATTTGAGAAGTTACAAGTATTAACATTGTCTTTTTTACAGCACATATTCAAAAAAATAAATCAGAAAAACGGAAACTTTTATACGGAACTTTCATGGGGAACAATTATAAAAAGAAAATTTTAGAATTGTTTTTTAAGGTCCTTTCAACCCAAAAAAATTGTGATCGATACAACTGGTGCTCATAGACACCGAAGAATTAAATGCAACGCCAGTAAATGCCATTTTGGAATACTGCCTACGTATAAAAAATTACAAGATAAAAAGAACTTTTTATACACCATGTTTTTAAATTTTCTGTTGAATCATATAAATTTGACAATTCTATGTATCAATAAATACTTTTTTAAAAAATTTTTGATGAATTATCTCACCAACTTGAAAGAAAATGAAGTTAATTGGAAGTTAACTTGCGTTTAACTTTTCATTCCTGTTCCGGTCGATAGATGGCTGCACCAGTCTACAAAACAAAATTAACTGAAAATGGATTCAATTTTGCTTAAAGATGGCTAAAAGTATTAAAAGAATGCATTGTCATCGTGTTCTGAGCTATTCTAAAAGTTTCAAATGTCTAGCTAGTCGGGAAGTTAGTTAAAAATGGATGGCAAGATTTGTAAGGGACAAACACACACACAAACAAACAAGAAAGCAAGTTGATAAAAACATGATAAAAATTACGTAAATTTAAAATGATAAATGAATATTTGTTTTTAAATAAACCTAATATAAGCACATATTACCGACGAGGAGAAACATATGCCAGTGGTTAAACCCGAGAGAAGGCTCAACCTGATGCGCTAACCAATTCTTTAAAAAACATATTAGATAGAGTATCAGTTACATCATAAACAAAAATGTAGAGTGCTAAAAAAATCTGTCCATATTGTTTATCTGAAAAAATGAGAGAAAAAAAAATCAGAAAATAATCGTATTCAGGTGTCAGATGGGTAAATAAAAAAAAATCCATGTGAAAACCTGTATAACCGTAGTCACGGTTATTGCTTGCGAAAACAGACAATGTCTGACAATTCATTAATTATCACGTACATTTTCAGTTTTGGCTGGAAAAATATTATTTTGTTGTTACTGACGTGACAAATGAGGAGAAGAGAGCAGGATAACAACTTTCAGCAGATAGTTCTTTGAATTTTTTTTTCACTTATTCATGCTTTTAAACAAAAATTGACATCCATTTTTATTTACTTACATATTCCATTCTTGCTCTTGTTGAAAGTTTTTAACAATACCTAATTCTTCGCATTTTTATAACCCCTAAGGCTGTCTGCACACGGAGCAACTCAAAAGAAACTGATAACCGACTCAAATCACAAACCATTCCGTGATGAGTCGCAACCTATGTAATTGAATGGAGCCAAGCACACGGCGCAACTGGTTACAAACTCGTCGGACGAGTTTGTAACCAGTTGCGCCGTGTGCTTGGCTCCATTCAATTACATAGGTTGCGACTCATCACGGAATGGTTTGTGATTTGAGTCGGTTATCAGTTTCTTTTGAGTTGCTCCGTGTGCAGACGGGCTTAGACGGAAGCGTTTGATAGATATCCCATGTTTGAGCGTGGATCCCATTTCTATTTTTACAACTGAAGTGCCTTTATATGAGTGTCATTACTGATCACCTTTGTAAGAGATTATATCTGTGACTATAATGCTGATGAACCGCAATATGCCATACGATCATACCGAATCTAGATTATTTATTTCCTACACAATTACACAGAGCTTCTTAAAATACGTAATGAAAAACAATAATTTAAATTATTTTTTATTAATTAATTTTAAAAATTTAATTAATTAAATTTTTTTTATAATTTCATTATGTTTTTATCGATTTTTTTTGTACAGTTTTAAAATTTAATAATTCCTATTACTTTTTGTAACAAATTAAATTCATTTTTTAGTTTACGTTTTAAGATGCTATATGTATTTGCTTGACGATCTCCGCAAGTTTTACATGAGTAATCTTCCTTTTTTATTACCATGTTTTTATTAACTCGCTTTCTTGTTTGTTTGTGTGTGTGTTTGTCCGGTACAAATCTTGCAATCGGTTTTTAACTAACTTCCCGACTAGCTAGACATTTGAAACTTTTAGAATAGCTCAGAACACGATGAAAATGCCTTATTTTAATACTTTTAGCTATCTTTAAGCAGGATTGAATTCTTTTTCTGTTAATTTTGTTTTGTAGACTGGTGCAGCCATCTATCGACCGGGACGGGAACGAAAAGTTAAACGCAAGTTAACTTACAATTAACTTCATTTTCTTTCAAGTTGATGGGATAATGCATCAAAAAATTTAAAAAAGTATTTATCAATACATAGAATGTCAAGTTTATATGATTCAACAGAAAATTTAAAAACATGGTGTATAAAAAGTTATTTTTATCTCGTAATTATACATTTTTAAAATTTAATAATTCTTATTACTTTTTGTAACAAATTAAATTAATTTTTTAGTTCACGTTTTAAGATGCTATATGTATTTTTTGGCGATCTCCGCAAGTTTTACATAAGTAATCTTCCTTTTTTTATTTTCTTTAAGCTCAAGTGCAGTAAGCTTTTAAACCACAAGTACACAAGTGTTTACGATAACACGAATTTGATTCACACCATGGTTTATGTTTTCACGCTTTTCTTTGCATTGCATTATTTTCCTCCTGAGGAATAAATTGACTTATTTCGTCATAAAGTTGAATCTGTCCACGGCGGAGATGTTGTCCCCATTTACACTCAACATGACACAAATAAGGTCCAAATTACACACTGAACATTCTAAGAACACCGGAGCCATTGTTACTAAACTCGTCAGGTGTAATGAACTGATGCGATAAAGGTTTCTTCCAGCAACGCTAAGACGGAGTAAAACAAGAGTATACAGCTGTCAGATGGATTATTTGCAAATAAGTTCAATGATATATTCATGAGAGATCATTTCGTTTGCGAACAGTATTGGTTATTTCCGGCATTTTGCGATCCCCAAACCAAGCCGTTCGGTACCAGAGTTCTACAGGTTCGAATCTCCCAGCTAGCTTGAGTGTTCATTGTCTTTCAGAACTGGCTTTAAACTAGGGGTCTTGTGGGCCACGGGTTGAAGACCGCCGAAACATTTCGATCAGGATAAATGAAAGTTTGATATAAATTCTAAAAAAAAAAACCTTAGAACGGCAAATCCTTTCGGATGAAACAGATCAAGAATGCACGGCAAAAAGTAGCCCACGGCACATGGGCTACGGGCGAATCTCAACAACAGAGATTCAACCTGATATTGAAGCTTTAGTTAAGCAAAAACAATGACAAGCTTCCCATTAACATCCAGGTGACATCCCTCCTTTCGATAATTTAACTGTTTTATTGTCATTGGATTTTGAAATGTTGTTATGTCTTATGTAAGTCCTGCATTCATTCTGTTTCGTGCAATATGAAGTACAAAATACATTAGCTCAACTCCCATTTTTTTGTTGTTTGTAGAAAATAATAAATAAAAACATTTTTTAGTTAATAATAGTTATAAAGGTACAAAATACTTTTTAAGACGCATCATACACACAAAATTTCAGTGACTTATTTTGAAGGAATTAATCCTTTACCCTCATGCTATAAAAAAGCAAATCAAGCCATCATCTCAAAGGCTGAAGCTCGTTTGAAAGTAATGCATTTTCCCCTCTGTCTGTGCTACTTATTTCACAGATGTGTGGCCTGCGGAACTTTACGGATCTATTAGTATGGCCTTCGAAAGGTTGAAGACCTCTACTTTGAACTTTAGTTCCCAGACAGTTTAGCCCTTGTTTAGAGAATTATGAGTGTAAGCTATAATATCTAGCCAGCCAAAACTATGAGATGGATTTTTTTCTTCAATTGCAATTTTTTAAAAAAATGCTGAATATGTATTCAGGATTAAAGAAAAACCTATATCTTTACCTAGTACACCTAATCTTTTATCAAAGTTGATTATTTTATCTACTAGGGCTCAGATGTTAATATCAGAAATGACATGGGGATCAGAAATTCAAAGATGAATCATTACAGCTGACCTCTGCTTTTTTGGATTGCGTCGATTTCCGAAGTCTACTATCATTTAACTTAATACTAAACTAGCTGGTACCCGTCAAAACATGACGGCTAGATAGTAAATAAATGAACTAATATACAAATTATCCTCAACACATCATTGCCAAACGTTGAAAATCATAATAATGCGCAGAAACAAGTTAATAGCGCCCTTTACACGCACGCTTTTTCCCGCGTGAAAAAACAATCCCTAGCAATTGAGTGCACGTGTGAAGGTGTCGGAGAGGAAGGGAAAGCTGCTTTGGAGCGTACTGCAAGTTTTCCCGCGCGCAATCCCGTTCGCCACTCGCGAAAGAGCGTACGTGTAAAGGGCGCTAATGTGTTTAAGCGGCCCCATGCTTAGTGAGTATCTAAAGCCAAATTTTAAAATGTTACTGAGCATGCGCAGAAAGCAATTTTTTTAATTGTAAATTATAGCTAATTAAACAGCGCGAAATAAACAAGTTCCATCGGGTTTAATCTCATATTTCACAAACATAATTATCATAAAAAAAATGGCAGAGAGAGATCTAGAGAGACTCCTCGGAATAAACGTGTTTATCATTAAAACGTCACTGAGCATGCGCAGAAACAGTGAGTTTCAAAAGCCAGATTTAAACATGCCGCTGATCATGCACAGAAATAAATTTTCAATTGTAAATTATCACTAATTAATAGAAATTGCGGTTACAAAAATCAAATTTGACAAATCTACAGATTACAATCTTTCGTTTAAGACCAAAATTAAGTAAAATGATGTTTTCTATCAACACTGCCCAAAAAGTCGGCTTAGCAACTTAAATATATAGATTACTACTATACAAAGTGCTCATAAAAACCCGCGCTTGCCTATTGGACATGACCTCATGAGATGACCACAACCTGAGTGTATTCGAAAGAAAAATGCATGTGATGCGATTGCCCGAAAAGAGAAAGAAAATGTTTGTGGCTATCCCAATTGGCAATCGATCCAGAGGTAGACCAAAACGAAGATGAGCTGATTCTATTGACAGGTACTATCACCTTTAAGACTGTGGCAATAGGAAAACTATGGATAGGAACAGGACAAAATTTAAGAAGAAGTCCAGGACCCACAGTGGGCTGTCGCTCCACTAATGATGATGATGATACTTTTATCACTGAAACATCGGAGATTTGAAAAATATAAAGCAATATTTCTTTTCCCTTTTTTATTATTTCTACGGAATATTTGAGACTGATTGTGTGGTATCATTTAATCAGTCCACTAGAATAACAATTTTTTTTAAAAAATCTACTATACCTGTTTATCAAAATTTTTAGAAAGTATCGGAAATTATTAATCTCTCGTGCCTGAAGTTCAGATGTTGTGGAACTTGTACGTAAAGAACATGGCGTGTTTTGGAGGTGTGATGGTAAATTAAACTTGGACTCACTACCCTTAAATCTTTAAAACATTCGATTTTTTGAGAAAAAATATATGTTAAAGTCTGATCATTTCTGAACAAAATAAAGCAAACCGCATGAAATTATTCCGCTTATTTCCGGAGATATTGATATTCTAAATATTTAATTACTGATCAAGTTTATAGTAAGAAAAATTTTAAACTCATTTTTCTCAATGTAATTTTGCATCATTCCGCAACTGATATCTCAAAAACTATGAAACATAATTCCATGAAATTTTTATCACTGCATAATCATGTTATTTTATTGCGTCTGAACTAGAATTATTGCAATCACTACACATTTTGTTATTTTTTTCAGGGGTAAATTAATGCAAAAATTTAAGGAAATTTTAAGTATATTTTGAGCACTTTAAAAAAAAAAATATTTTAATGTTGAATGTTTTATGTTCAATTGTATTTTGAATTATTTATTTTAAATGTAAAACAGGAATTATACATTTAAGTGTAAAATTAATTTCATAGTTCTGCGCGCAGGCCAGTATACAATAAAAATGGTTAAAAAACAAGGTATAGCTAAAGCATTTAAAAAAAAATTATTTAAAATTATTTTGAGAGTTGAAAATATGTTTATTAAAATAAATATATCAATTTATCACGTACATAAAATTTGGAAAAATTGGGAGTAAATTGAAATAGAGTCAAAGAGTCAAAAAGTATGAAAATATGCCTTATTTCCTCGACTTATGAGTCGTGAGTCCCCTTAAGAGCAATTTCTGTGGTTACTTATAAAGTGTAGCAGAGTGGTTGCTGAGAATGTAAGTTACTCAGATACGAAAAAAAAAGGATAAGAAATAAAACTTTTAGTTAACTCTTCTTTAATAAAGCGTGAGCTAGGGGTATACTTCTTAAAGTACGTGAAACTTTATTTTAATATTTTTGGAATAAGATTTACAAGACAACTCCGTTTCACATTAATTATTAAGAAATTATATCTAGTAAAATCAGTTCTCTTTCAGGAAAAACTGTAAACAAAGATATGACTTTCAATTATTTTTTATTTTATTTTATATTCAAATCTGTTTTTAATATTTTTATTATGAGCTAGCTTTTTTATGAGTCATATTTCTTAACAATTTATAATTCATGTTGCATTCTAGGAAATTTTCCATGATGAGGGTTTATATTATTACTATCTGCGTTGTTACTGATTTTTTAAATCTATCGGTGAGAGCTTATTTTGCAACGAAAACTTTATTTTTTTAGTTTATTACCTTAATTATCGCACCTATTTTATTTTGTTAATTCTGAAACTAGAAATGAAAGACTTTGATGCATGTTGATATAATAAAATTAAATAAGATCAATAAAAAAATTCCTTTATTTTAAAGCTCGATAAAACATGGCGATAAAACAGTCGACAAATTTGGCGGATGTTTTTCTCTCTCCTAAAAGAGTTTAAAGAGACAGTATGAAGTAGATATAAACATGCTAATATTTTACAGCTATGTCAATTCCTTTAAAAAGCTGCATAATACTTTTTGAAGAAATTAGAAGTACTTTTCACTCTAATGGCTCTCTAATTTGAATCTGCTTCTGTATAATAGGAAATATCTCGACCTCTTAAGGGAACAGTGGACTTTCAAAATTGTGAAATTTGTCCAAAAATTCGATTTTTATTTTTTATTTTATTGAATTGTGAAACTACGGACGAGTAGGAATGTATTGCAAAAAGAATTTTTAATTTCTGTGATTACTTTTCTAGTTATAGGCATTTGTATATAATTTAGATATTATGTGGTTACTAATAGCAATAACTTTAAATGTGTTTTTCTCAAAATAAAAATTTTCATGTCATACGAATATTCAAACTGCTCCAAGCGCATTTCTAATTATCGTATTGCTTTGAAATTTAAGTTTTATATACTTAACTGTACATCAATTAAATTTTATTGAAAAAAATTATGCTTCCTAGCTCAGAATTTCTAAATTTTATACTTGAAAAAATGATTTATAGGTATTTTGCGTAATAAAAAGGGTGTTTTCACTATTATTATTTTTTTCTCTTTATATTTTTAATGAATGCTTAAAATAAGCAATAAGTTTCATTGTTAGTTCTATAAGGTATCCTGCAAATAAAAATTACCATATTATATGCAAAAGAAATGCTCATGGAACATTTTTAATTTGGCCAATTTTTGATATAATTAATAATTCATAAATTATTAATATTTCGTCTTCAAATTTTAACTACTTTTACATATCTATGGTACAAATCACATATTCAAATTTCAAGCAAATCCATTGAAAACAAAAAAAGTTAGGTTTGAAGGTCCACTGTCCCCTTAAGTGATAACGCATCTCGTCATGACAAATAGCCCCGGCATCGACACGTGCTGAAATATTTTTCCACTGTTTCTTAATTAGCGGACGGCACATCTATTAACATATCCCATCTTTAGCACGACTAACAGGAGCATCTAGCGCACACGCATTATTTCCTCCATCCAGCTACAGCAATAGGCCTTTCTTTGCCAGAGAATGAATCGTCTCCACTTCCAGTACTTAATCTGAATCTAGCGATCATTTAAATGTCTGGTACTTCGGAATGCCCATTTCTCATGCTTCTGCCGCGTCTGAAGTGAACTGAACGGATGAGTTTTGGGAGAGGGAG
>OU015491.1:216964413-217151913 GCA_907164885.2 Dolomedes plantarius
AATGAATAGATAACATAGAATAAATAGCAACAGCGTTTTTAAGAGAAAATTACCCTCTAAGCATAAAACAACTAAAAATCAAACCGCATTCAAAATTACCCAGCATGCATTGCTCTTTTTTTTACAATGAAGATAATAAATAATAAAAGTTCTATTAGTTTTTTAAAGCTATAAATGTATAAACAAATTATTTCAAAAATTCTTAAAAATCTAGAGAGTAATTTACCAATTTAAATATTAATCTTTAAGCTATTAATTCTAAAAAATATGTATAATTTTTAAACAAACAAACAAACAATTTTACATGTACTGCCATCTTTTGGCAGATAGGTGAAGCAATGCTGAACAACTGTGTTTCATTTTTTGATGAAAATATTAGTCTGTTTTAAAATATTCTTAAACAAATGAGGTCTAGTTTGAAAGAGAAATGTCTGTAGTCTTAGACTGTAAAAAGATCAAAATTCTACGATCATTTTTTGGTGAGTTATCGTAATCTGAAAATGAAAAAGTCAATATTTCTTGAAAAACTGTGTTTCATTTTTTGATAAAAATATTAGTCTGTTTTAAAATATTTTTAAGCAAATGAGGTCTAGTTTGAAAGAGAAATGTCTGTAGTCTCAGATTGTAAAAAGATCAAAATTCTACGATCATATTTTAGCAAGTTATCGTAATCTGAAGTTGAAAAAGTCAATATTTTCCCACAAAACATAAAATAAAAAGAATTAACACAACAAAGAAACTAAATTAGAAATTGCCCACAGCGCTTGTGCGGGGATTTTAACCGGGGACCACTCGCTCAGCGATAGATCCGCTGAGCGATAGCTCGCGTCCGATGCGATAACCATTCAGCCACGGAATCCTTGAGAAAAAGCTCTTATGGAGGGGACATAACGCGATTTCGTTACGTGACGATTTCTGCCAGTTCACAAGCCGCGTAAAAGAACTTCGTTCCAAAAATGTAACTATATAAACTTCTCGTATAAAACCGTAATTTACTGTGGTCATGGAATCAAACAATCATAAAAGTTTATTGGCTTTGTGTCTTCTCCGACAATACCATCTATACTAAAAAATACAGATTGATATATCCCCGAACAACTGCGATTCGTCTTGAAAACTAAACTTAAAACAGCAAACCACCATTTTGCTTAGTTCTTGTTTCGCAATGCTAAAAAACAACATACACAGGCCTCTCAGTCCATATTGATGTCTATCATATAACTTGGAAAACATGTAGGTTTGCTTGATAAAGAACAAGAATGCATCTTAGAACTTATTTATTACTTCCTCAATATCTTAAAATTCATTAAAACGAGGCAATGCCTTGTCCTCGGGAAAATTAAAGAAAATTAAACGTAGGATCAAGACGAAATGAAGGTTTACTTAAACGTTTATCGATAACATTAAATGTTACAAAAGAACGTACGAAAAGCGCAATAGAAAATCTTATAGAGCTTTATTGTTATATATATATATATATATATATATATATATATAATGTATGGTATTAAAAACTTGGCGTTAAAAACTGAAAAGTATATTTTTTACTGTACTCTATTTCTCGTTTTATTTCGTTAGGTTCTCAAAGATCTGAATTGGGGAGAAAAATGAAACTTCAAAAGAGTAAACATGTCACAACCTGAAGTTTATGTGATTGATCACTTATAAATAGGAAAGTAGAAAGTTGCCTGATGTTTTGTTTTGTTTATCTCTACATTAAGAAACGACGTATAAAAAAGTTTATCTGTATACAAACAGAAAAACGGCAAAATGTACCCTTTAACACTTGAAATAAAAAAAACTTGTACCTATCACAGAAATTTGCTGAGTATTTGGGAGAAAAAAATTTGTCAGAACTAAAGTAGTAATAATATTTTTTTTTAACTTACATAATATTCAACTTTTTAAGAGCGACTCTTTTTTGGAAACTGTCCAGTTTTGTTATGCGTTTAAATTTTATCTGAATTGTTTCGCTCACATATTTTTTTTAACTAAAATGACTGGAATGGTTAGCACGTGCGTTCTGAGTAAATTTTGTCTCCACACGACCTGTAGAGCAGTGATTCGATAGCAGTCATTGCCCCGTAGAATGCTCTCGTGACGGAAACGAAATTTTCAACCTTTCGAATGCTTCAGCTCAGATCTGGTACAGCATACGGCCCGCGAGTCGAAAGCGGCCCGTCAGCACTCTCTCTGTGGCCCACGGAGTCAAGGGTGACTCCAGGGGGGGCAGTAGGGACAATTTCCCCCCCAAAAAAACACCAAAAAGCCTAGCGTATCTTTTTTTTTCCACAGCCTAAAATTATATAATCGTAGACCTAATACTAAATGACTTTAAATTTAAAATGAGAGGATGTTTATTTTATATATATATACTTATTATATATATAAGAAATAAACATATATATCTTATATATATATGTTTATTTCTTATATATATATATATATATATATATATAACCCTAAGAGCCAACGTTGCCCCCCCCCCCAAATCTCTGGCACTGCACGGAGTCTTTTAGGAAGACGGGCATAATATTATAAATCTTAAAAATGCGGGATATTATTTTTAGATTTATGCTATTAGAAAAGATATATATAAGTAATGAATGTTAATATTTATTTGATTTTTAAATTAATCAGTAATTTATGTACTGTTAGATAAAATATTTTCGCTTTCCCGTCAATTCTATTTTCTTGCGGACCACAGCATCTTTCCTTAAAGCAATATGGCCCTCATCACATGTGTGCAGGCCTGCTTTAGCTGATGGAAGCAATTCTTGATCCTCGACCCCCGGACTTGCTTGATCACTGCATGAGCAATGCACACTCATAAAATAAATTCATACTTTAATCATCCTTCAAGTTATAAAGTTATCTCCCGATATTTCAAAAGAAAATTTAAAGAGAAATACAACAATTATTAGGTTTATCATACATCCCAGTTAGACCAAGTTGATCCTACTTACCAGGTTTTTATTAACTCGCTTTCTTGTTTGTGTGTTTGTCCGGTACAAATCTTGCAATCGATTTTTAACTAACTTCCCGACTAGCTAGACATTTGAAACTTTTAGAATAGCTCAGAACACGATGGCAATGCATTATTTTAATACTTTTAGCCATCTTTAATCAGTATTGACTTCATTTTTAGTTAATTTTATTTTGTAGAATGGTGCAGCCATCTATCGACCGGGACGGGAATAAAAAGTTAAACGCAAGTTAAATTCCAATTCTCGAGTTAAAGGATTGATTACGCATTTGATCATTTTCTTTCAAGTTGATGGGATAATTCATCAAAAAAATTTTAAAAAGTATTTATTAATACATAGAATTGTCAAGTTTATATGATTCAGCAGAAAATTTAAAAACATGGTATATAGAAAGTTCTTTTTATCTTGTAATTATTTAGTAGTAGTTTTTGTACCTTGACGCTCCTTTGATGTCAATAGTCTATGCCTTAGGACCCGAAATCACATAGAATCCGTCAGCGCGTCAGCTTTAAAGATTCCGTTGGCGCTGACTGGTTAAATGGATCAGTGATTGGTATATGATTGGTTGAAAACTTTGACACTGACGCTGACGGATTCTATGTGAACGGGAACCTTATTGTTTAAAAGATTTGCATATTGTTTTACGTAAGTTAACATTGTTTTACGTACAACAGTTAATATTGTTTTACGTTTGTTACTCGTTGTTCCGATTAAATGGCAGATTTATTGAAAGGAAAAAAAAATTTCAGGTAGTCTCTTCTAACGAAACTACCGCGGGTTATTAACGTAGGATTACTTATTGTTGCTTACCTCTTTTGTATGTATGTACCTCTTTTGTATATATGTATGGATGTGTTATGTATATATGTATCTATATATATGTACATATGTATCTATATATATATATGTACATATGTATATATATACATATATGTATGTCAAAATCTTGACGCATCTTGGAAATTTCCTGTTTAACTGTTTATTGCTTATCCAAACGATAGACTGGGTTTGGTGCGCTGCCAAAATTATAACTCGCGAGAACGGATGGACGGGCGGTTTTAGCGTCTGAAATTTTCCTTTCCGCAGAATCTTTATGGAGGAATGTAATCCTGTGTTAAAAGTGTTTTCCTACTATTGTTTTGAGTTCTTTGTAACATTTTGGTTGAAATTTACTTCCTCGTGATCAAATGACTGACTTATTTGCATTTAGGGTAGTACTTGCATTTAATTTGCTATTGGTTTTTGAGTGCTTTGTTCAAAAGTTTGAGATTTCCAGCCGATTGGGTATTTTCATTTCAGAATGAGTGTAAACTTTAAGAAATCTCATTTGTGTTGATTATGCCCTGAATTGCTTACCTATCGCTGATTTTGAATTTTGAAATTTAGATGGGTGCAAGGTTTGTCGCTACAGATTCCCTAATGCTTGTAAGTTTGGTTGGAGATCGCTAGATAGTTATAGTGTCGTGGCAATTCAAATCAAATCGCAACGCTGGCTGAGTGATCCTTGCATTTATGGCAACAGGCCAGTGGGTTTTTTTTTAAGTTTCCTGATGAATTAAGAATTTTGGAACTTCAGAAATTCACAGTTTTCCATTTAATTTTTTTACGGTGAAAAGTTTTTGCAACGTTGTAAATTAAAGAAAGGAACATTAGTATGAAGTTCTTTGTTTTATTTTAAATATAAAAGACAGTTCCGCAAAATAAAGAAAAATATAAATTTAACAATGAAGGTTGGTTTGCGATAGCATGCCCTCAGTAAATTCGATTGGACCTTTTTTTCAGGCATTGATGAATTAACTTATAAGGAATGTTTTGCTAGTCCATTAGTATACATTAGTAGAAGGTACAAAAATATTATTCAGGTTCATGGGATAAGTTGTCAGATTTTTACCTAAAATCTTTCAATTCCAAAAATATGAAGCATAATTACTGAAGTATTTTAACATCAGATATTTTAAACCACTAAATTGCAGAGCAAAACAGAAAAGAGATACTTTAATAAAAGAGATCTGAACTAATTTCAGAAAACGAGAACACCTAGCTTTTTAATATCCAAAATAATTACAAGATAAAAAGAACTTTTTATACACCACGTCTATGTATTAATAAATACTTTTTTAAAATTTTTTGATGAATTATCCCATCAACTTGAAAGAAAATGAAGTTAATTGGAAGTTAACTTCCGTTTAACTTTTCGTTCCCGTCCCGGCCGATAGATGGCTGCACCAGTCTACAAAACAAAATTAACTAAAAAAACAATTCAATTCTGCTTAAAGATGGCTAAAAGTATTAAAATAATGCATTGTCATCGTGTTCTGAGCTATTCTAAAAGTTTCAAATGTCTAACTAGTCGGGAAGTTAGTTAAAAATCGATTACAAGATTTGTACAGGACAAACACACACACAAACAAGAAAGCGAGTTAATAGAAACATGGTAAAAAATAAAAGTGTGGCAACAAGTCTTTAACTAATGAATAGTTATTCAGTCAGTGGGCCATTAGGTGTGACTATCAGTTTTGACAATTCAACATTAACTTGTTCGTAACAATTTACCACCCTTTTATTTTCATCATACGGCTTATGAAGTTCCCCCAAACTTACTATAAGTTATGATTTCAAAATACTTTCTCCTAACCTACTCCCTCCTTGATTCCAATTGTGAGAAAAAGCATAATTTGAGCTATAGAGAGAATTAGAGTTCTCCACAGTTTACATGCATTTAAAATATCACTTAAGTGCGTTGCATCCTCCATAAACCATTAGAAGTTTCGATTGGTGTTTCAAGAACAAAACTCACGAGCCCACTCAAATACTGAAACTTAGCCCGTCTGCACACGGAGCAACGACGGGTTTGTAACCAGTTGCTCCGTGTGCGTGGCTCCATTCAATTACATAGGTTGCGACTCATCACGGACTGGTTTGTGATTTGAGTCAGTTATCAGTTTCTTTTGAGTTGCTCCGTGTGCAGACGGCCTTAATCTGTACTTGGATGTAACTTAAAAACTAAAATCAGCCATATTCAAACCTTATCCGTACACAAAACTAACGCAATCGATCACATTCAAGCCTAATCGAATACATTTAGAGTTTACTAAACTCGGGGCACCTTTTTATCGACTATTTGTGCGACCGACAACTGACAAGCGGTAATTGAAAGAGAATGATATCTGGAGGAATAATTCCTGCAGTTTCATTTAACCTTTTAACTGTACCAGCGAATTCTACGTAGGGGGGCTTGGAGACACACGGGAATGATGGAGCTAACATAGTTCCTAACAACAAATCACTTTTGTAACCGTGCGACAGTAGGAAAGGGAAAAATTTTGGCTTCTCTCCCACTTCCAGTAAAAAATAATTCCTAAATGTAATTGAAAACATTTTTGCTCTCGCTTTCTGAATCTTTTTTAAAAATCTTTTTTTTATTCTAGCGTCTGATTGAATCTTGTTTATCATAGGAGAAATATCTTCTCCAAGGGGAAAGCCGTTAGTAAAAAAAACTATCACTCATTTAAAGGCCAGGACTTTAAATAGATATTTTAACAGATTTTCTCTGAGACAAATGGTGATATGCTAAAGAACTTGACTTTTTTTTCTTTCATTACAGCTTATTTTTACATGTAAAGAAGACTTATGCGAGGAACGAAATACACATTATAAAAAATCCTTGCATCTTGATTCATGTCCTGATTAATGGAAAGATTTTTTTTCACAGACTTTAGCATCTTGAAAAGTCATGTATTTATTTGGGAGAACAAGTATCATTTGAAACATAAATCAGTAGCAACAAATAGACAAAATAACGAGAGCTCTCCACCCTCTCAAGAGATTTTGAACCCACATGAAATTTCATTCTAACACTGAATCGATCGAATTCTGTTACGAAGAATATTATTTGAAAGGAAAAATGGCAAATGACAAGCATAAAAAAAAGACTAAAACGAATGCTTTGTGTCAGTTAGACCACTCTTCATAGCCGTCTACCAGACTTAGAAGATCTGCAAGGTAATTTTTCTAAACGATTAGTCATCTTTCTATACTAGACAAAACAAAGATCTCCCTGTCTAGACGTATAACGAGATTTCACAAACAATAACTTCAGGCTTATTTTCGAAAATCCAATGCTATTTAAATATATCAATTTATTACTGCAAAACAGACCTACAAAGGTGAAGTACAAAACAATATTCTCCATCGCTCCATTCGGGAGCTCCCCCCCCCCCCCCACCTCCCCATTTTCGTTCCGTTGTACTAACCCTCTGGTGCCCTTTATCACATTTTATCACACACTTGAAAGAAAAGACCCCCAGTATGAGACTCTATGAAATAAATCTCCTGCTGGCCGGATAGTCTTGCTTATTGGTCATACTCAGTTTTTCTATACTCCAAAGCAACAACACAAACTTTTTCTAGACATTTCAAAATGTGAATTCATTCAAAACTAAAGTGCAGACTTAAGGTGGGTGACACAATTAAATGAACAACAATGGATATCCTCTCCCCAAACTTGATTTGCGTTTAAATTTACCCCATATAACAATAAAGATTTCAAAAGCAATCTTATCTCCACCATTCTACACTTATCAAGCCTAGTCGAAAACCTTCCAGGTGCAGTCCAACCACAGCTTCGTTCAACTTGGTGCGTTGTACTCATGGATCCTCTTTACTGATCTACTCTTTAACCCTTCAACGGGCGGGTACAAACTGCAACATTTTCGTAATTTTGAATGGTTTGTTTTTACAAGAAAGGTTTGAATGTTATAAGCAGTTTCTATTTATAGCTACACCCTTTCTAATGCAGGTCTGATTTTCTGACTCTTGAATTCCTTTCCATTCATTGTTAGTCGTTATTTAACCATGGTAAACCAACGATTATACTGGATTGCTATACGACAAAATTATGAGTTGATGTAGTAGATCAAATGTGCAGCTGTTACACGGTATTCCGCATATCCCGAAGATGGACAATCTCATTGTTTTTCTGGTTTTTGGACATAATAGGAATGGATTCGCAAGTTGTCCTCAGAGGCATTAAACCAGACAGTTTTGAAATAAGACGATTATATCGGCATTCTTTGGCCATTAATTATAAATATATATATCAATATTATCAACATTTTATATCTTGTCATAAAACGCAGAATTAATATTTTCAATTTGAAAAAAGAAAGTTTATTACAACAGGAATAATCAAGGCTGAAAGAGACGTTGCACTTCAAGCAACGCGTGCCTGTTGGTGTTACAAAAATTGGCGCGCCCGTTGAAGGGTTAAAAAGGGAAGATAAGATTTTGGGCGGTAAGGTTTTGTTGAGACCACGAAGAGAAATCTTAAATTTGCCACGCAGACAAAAAAACTTTATTATTTTAATGTACTGAGCAGTTGAAAAAAGTACTGAAATCGAACTGAAGTTTTCAATCACTTGATGTCGTGCGACTTTCATTTTCCCCTGCACCGAGACCAAATAATTGATATTCGCTTTGGGGCAGTTCAATTAGAATGATCCAGGTGAAAATTCAATCGCTACTGCTCACCACGAAACCTACTGTGTGGGGCTATGTTGCGGTGCCTTGTAGGGCGTACTAGGCAAGAGATTAAAATAGATATCCCTCGTGCGGTACCCGATGGGAGCAATACGTCCAATGGGCTTAAAGACGGCCTATCTTATAAAAAATTTGCGTTTTGTAAAGTGTTCTTAAACTCCAATTTTTCAGTTTGGTAAGCTTAAAGCCGGCTTACCTTAAGAAACTTTTGTGTTTTGTAAAATGGTCACAAACTCAAAAATTGTAATATGAGACCACCTTACAAAACGCAAAATTTTCGCAAGGTAAGCCGGCTTTAAGTCTATTATTGGACGTATTACTCTCAATTAGGTCCCGCACAAAGGATATTGTAGCGTAAGGGACGTATGGGGTTATTCTTCCCAAGACCTCACAGGGTGCACGACACACAGCTGCATACTTATCGGAATACCATTTTCCAGTTCCCATCGTTTTGAACACGAATGAGGATTCCGAGTAGATTAAAAACCGATACCAGCAAATACCGCCAGAATTTTTGGCCTGAAAGTTAGATCCAAGCATATCGGATTCTCAAGCAAGATTTGGGAATATCTGCTTTGAAAAACAGAAGCGTCTCCCATCGCCTCGTAAAACTGTCTTTCTTAGAAATACCTCAATGCGAGTTTGACACTATCGCGTAATAAAGTTTGCCGGAATGTGCGTCGATGAGAAGAAATGTCACCAACAAATCTGCCGGCCCCCGCTCTGGAAAACAGACGCATTTTCGAGGATTTGGGATGGACGCCGACAAAGAAGGAACCACAAGATATAGTCGGAGAATTTCGAGAGATCCGTAATGTAACGGCCGGCTAGGCAGACGTGTTTTTTAGCTCCTGTTTGGGACTATCTGGGTCTCGGAACGTGCTGCTAAATCTGCACATACGTTAAAATTGAATTGATTATGTTGTACTTGTTTAATGTTTAATTTCTTTGCTATTAAATCTTTAAGTTTTTGTTTTAAGTGGCCTTATCATTTACAATGAGGACTCTGTCTTTCTTGGTCCCGAATTTAGTAATTTTTAAAAAGCCTCAGAGAATAGCCTACCTACCTACTATGATGTCACAATATCTACTTTAATCTCTTGCCTAGTACGCCCTAGAACACATCGTAACATAGCACCACACGGTAGGTCTCGTGGAGAGCAGTAGCGATTGAATTTTCACCGCATTATTAAAATGTCAGTGCTTGTTTTTTCTCAGTATTTTGACGTGATTATTGTTGTGGTATGTTTTGATTTCTTTTAACATATGATCCAAACAATGCTGTCGATTATATTTAGAATTTTCGTTTTACAAGTAAATAAAATATTCATGAGTAAAAAATTTTTTAAAAGAAGTTCAGATAATTTGTTAACTGAATCCTCTCGCATTCACGATAGTAAGTTGTTTAGTAATTTTTTTTTACTTTTTGAAGGTAATTGGCACATTTTTGTTTTCACTTGTAGACTTACACTTGAGAAATATTTTATTAGAATGTACTTAGATCCATTTGGTTCATTAATTTATATACGTTATTTATCCCTCCCATTTTGATTTGCATTGACTCTACAAAGGCGATATCAACTCTATAAGCTTCATCCCTATACTGCTACAAAGCTGGAGGATGCCATAAAAATCGCTAAAATTTTGCATGAGCCTGAAGCCCAGAAGTTCCTAAATGAGACCCGAAGAACTACAGATTTTTAGATTATGTTGCAGAAAATATTAGTAGAAATTATTAGCGTAATTTAGTTGGATGGTTGTTTCCAAAATTGTCCAGTCCTATAAAGTGAACCATTCATAAATATATATAAAACGAAATTAATTAAAATTTTTCGTCTTTTTCTTATAGAAAAAAATATTTTTTATCAGTTTGCCAGATTTAATATCCGTTAAAAACTTCCGATTCAAAAGCTTGATGGGTGAATAGGAAGGCAAAATCGGGATTATGATGATCTGCGAAGTAAATTTATGATTCTATCATGACCAAATTTGTATAACGTTGGCCGAATTAACAAACCACGTAACGCCAAAAAATACGATTTTGGCATTTTCATGCTATTACATTGGTTTTGATAAAACCATTACATCGGTTACATTCGTTTTAATAAAATCAATGTAATAGCATGAAAATCCCAAAATCGTATTTTTTGGCGTTACGTGGTTTGTTAATTAAGCCACGATAAATCTCAACTCTGTCCCTTTATTTATGAGTGTAGTTATGAGAGTGAAGCTACGAGAGGTGAGAAGAAATTTCTCAAACACTAATATTTCGGTCAGGTTTTTGTTTCAGTTTCTTTTTGGAGAGCCTTTAAAATATTAATTAATAAGGTTTCTTTCCACTCCAGTTATTGTCCGTGACATATGCATAAGATATAGATTATGGTTAACTTTTGGACACCGTGCAAATTTTTCAAAGTATCATTTCGTATAGGACAAGATCCTTGGCTATAACTTATCTTTTATTTAGTTATCTTTATTTATTTTAACTTATCTCACTTATTTCAATTGTTTTTAACTATTTTACTTATTTTTACCTATTTTTGCGAATAGGACAGGATCCTTGACAATAACTTATTTTTTATTTATTTATTTTTATTTATTTTAACATATTTTACTTATTTTATTTATTTTTAATTACTTTACTTATTTTTACTTACTTTTGCGTATAGGACAGGATCCTTGACTATAACTTATTTTTTATTTATTTATTTTTATTTATCTATATATATAAAACAGTTCCGTAACTGACTCATTCATTCATTCATTCATTCACTGACTGACTGACATACAACGCACAGACCAAACCGCTGGACCTAAAGGGCTGAAATTTTGCATGGCGATTCTTCTTATAGTGTAGGGGTGCACTAAGAGAGATTTTTGAAAAATTCTTCTTATATTTGTTTAAATTAAATTTTTAAGCTGTTTTTTTTACTTTTTTTAAGTTTGCATTTAAAATAATAATTTGAGGGTTATAAAATTTATATCACGAGAAAGATCATAAAAATTCCTTTAAAATGAAATCGTTTTCGAATCTTTACCTTCATTTCCTGATTTTTGGTGAATTTTTAAAGATTAATTTTTAGAATTTAATTTATTAAATGCTGATCACGTGACTTCTTTTTCTGGTACTTTAAATAAATTTATCGTCACGTGCATAAAAACTAAATAGACAAAAAATATTTTTTTTTTTTTTTTTTGCTAATGCGGCAGACGATTGGACATTATCCAAAAAAATATTAAAATACAGTAAAAGAAATGTTCTAGAAACTGTACTATATTAACTGTACTATATTCTTTAGTATTCTTTATATTAGATTTAATTTGAATATCTTCTTCTACATTATTTTGTCTATAAAAATATCCCTTACGATTTTTTTATAAATATATATATATATTTTACATCAATTATATACATTCATCGTCGTATTTATTATATATATATTGGCATTAATTGCATACATTCACCGATGTTTTTACTTTGAATGTACTCCGTAGCGAAGTGCGGGTTTTCAGCTAGTTTTAACATATTTTACTTATTTTATTTATTTTTAATTACTTTACTTATTTTTACTTACTTTTGCGTATAGGACAGGATCCTTCACTATAACTTATTTTTTATTTACTTATTTTTATTTATTTTAACACTTTTTGCTTATTTTATTTATTTTTAATTATTTTACTTATTCTTACTTATTTTTCCGTAGGACAGGATCCTTGACTATAACTTATTTTTTATTTACTTATTTTTATTTATTTTAATATATTTTACTTATTTATTTTTACTTATTTTTGCGTATAGGACAGGATCCTAGACTATAACTTATTTTTTATTTACTTATTTTTATTTATTTTAATATATTTTACTTTTTTTATTTATTTTTAATTACTTTACTTATTTTTACTTATTTTTGCGTATAAGACAGGATTCTTGACCCTAATTTTTCTATTTACTTATTTTTACTTCATTTTTTTTATTGGTTTACTTTTTATTTATTCATTATCTTATTATTACATTATTACAGTCCTTTAAGATCTTTAAAATCCCTACTGCACACGAAACTTGGAGGATTTACAGTAAATTTATTTGGCAAATGGGAGAAAATAAGGATCGGGATAATGCTACTAGAATTGCTAAGAGGAGGATTTTTCTAGTTTCCTTCTCACGGGCCATTCGCATGGAATGACTCAAGATACCAATACATATGAGAACGACTAAGTCACTTTTAATTCTATCCAGTGCTGTTTTCGAAAGAAAGAACTGAAGTGCCATTCCGCGCATTCAATTCTTTTTAAACACACGGCGAGGTTTGGTTGTACGTTAAAGATGGGGACTAAGATGAATCGTTTTGCAGGGAACGGCTTCCCACAGGATTGAATGGGAATTGAAAGAGGAATTTGAATTCGGGAATGGGCCGAATTTTCCCCATCGCGTCTAAAGAGATTCAACCAGAAGGAATGAGTTTACCCTATTTGAATCAGATTTAATACCTCGGATTTCTATTTTCTAGGGATATAAGTTTCGTTTCTTGGGGTACAATTAGGGATTGCAGATCCAGGCTGAAACCGGGAACCGGGTTTCGAATCTCAAGTTTTTTCTCGAACCGGATAACTGGGGTTTGAATAATACACGAACCGAGAAACATATGCCCTAAGTATTAATTAAAGAACTATATTTATTTATAATGTAAAACATTTTAGTTTACTGGGTAAGTAAAAAAATTAAGTTGCCTGGTTATTAAGTTGCCTGATTTTGCGTGAAATAATTCCTCAAAAATATATATAAATATGAATGATTGCTTATTGCAACTGTAGACGAATCATATACCCCATTAATCAAACTTCCGCAATTATTTCTTCAGTGTAAGTTTGGAAATCATTCCATTACAGGGATAATTTGGCGACGTTAATTTTTCTTTGGCGACATTTCCAAAAGACTGTACTTGGGATGTAGCCAAAAGTAAATTTATCAAAAGGTGGCGTCCTTTTTTTTATCGGTTTGGCTTTCTTAAAAAAAAACAGGTGGTAAAGACAATGCAAAGTATAATATAAGTACAAAAAAATTCTTGCCAAATTACCTTTCACACCCATTATGCAATTTTCCACGCCAACGCTTTCATTTACAGGAACATTACCTTAACTCTTATGTATTTTACAAAGTACTTTTAGTTGATAAATGTGCAGTAAAAACTTGTACTTCTGTTAATAGCTTCAATATACTGCTAACTACTAAACGCAGATGTTAATTTTTTGGCGGGTACGGTGACGTAGTCGGGAAAAAAGAATATATATATATATATATATATATATATATATATATATATATATATATATATATACATACACTACCCTACAATAATGGACCGGACAGCAAGACGTGATGGTATAAGGGAAACAATACATGCTTTTATAGGGGGTTGGTCCCCCACGTGCTGCAATTACACTAGCAATCCTTCTGGGCATACTTTCAACAAGGTTTTCATACACATTTATGGGTATTTGTGTCCACTCCTGCTGCAAGAATGTCGCCAGCTCAGCTATAGATTTCGGACGTGGTTCCCTGGTCTGTAAGCGTTGTTCTAACTCGTCCCACAAATGTTCTATGGGGTTTAAGTTGGGACTCTGAGCAGGCCAGGGAAGACATTTTACATCTATATCTTGATACCACTGCTTCACAGAGGCTGCAATATGACATGGAGCGTTGTCATCCAGGAAGTAACATTCATCCATTCCATAAAATTGCCAGAGCGTAGGAAGAACCTGATTGTCCAAAATGTTCATGTAGACGTCGGCGTTCAATTTACCAGGAACAACATGTAAAGGTCCCAGGCCATATCACAAAAAACGCCCACAAACAAGTACACCAAGACCACCGAACTTGAGAGTTGGAACGATGCACTCGGGTAACAGACGTTCGCCTGGCATTCGCCAAACGCAAACACGCCCATCCGACTGGAGGAGCATGTAGCGTGATTCGTCTTTCCATAAAACAGTTTTCCAGTGGTCCACAGTCCTGTTGCGACGTTGCAAACACCAAGCGAGTCTGCCGGCTTTTCTGAATGGGGTGATGTTTGGTTTGTGTGTGGCAACACGTCCATGGATATTGAGGGCGTGCAGTTCTTTCCGCAAAGTATTGGGATGCACCGTAACCCCTGCTGCCTGTTCAAACGGACTGTTGATGATTTGGAGTGGTTTCTTGCGGTTCTTACGAACCTCACGCTTCAGGACACGCCGATCCCGTTCGGTCAGTTTACGGGGACGACCAACGTGTGCAGTTTGTGTCCCAACTCCCGTAGTCTTCTACATCTTCACAGCATCACCATCAGTTGACCATGGTTGTGATAATTCTACCGCCATAGCGCAAATAGACTTGCCGCTAACGTGACAACCAACTATAACCTCTTTCAAAGTCTCTAAGTTCCTTTCGTTTCGACATATTGTCACAATTTCACACAGAACTAACGACGTTACCACTTCGCGAATCGTATTTAACCTTAACAGGTCACGTGCGAGCACTGGATTTGCATAAAGTCCAACATGAAGTAGGATTTTATGCAAATCCGCTGGCGTCCGGTCCATTATTGCAGGGTAGTGTGTGTATAGAGATATATATATATATATATATATATATATATATATATATATATATATATATATATATGACACGTTGGTTCCAACATAACCTTTTCCCTAAATAATTATTCTAAATAGCAGTCAACCTACATAGGCCTGTGGCAAAGAAAGACTATTAAATTACATCTAAGAACTTTATTAATTAACATTAATTAGAAATCAATTCAATCCGTGCCAAGTTCCATCTCTCAGCTCGCGACGCGACCCTCGTCCAGCGGCGGACAGTTCTAATCTATATCTGCTAACTTACTCCTTTGTTTCAAACTCCCCAGAAAGCTTCTAGAATATTTTTATGACATTGCACCGAAGATGTGGCTGGGGCGGGGTTAACCCGTCAATCAGGTTTGATTCTATTTTTAAACTCCATGCGGGAATTCCCCCGTTTTTTACTCTGTTGGCGTTTCGAGTTACTTTAAGAATTGTGAAAAACAGTGAACGTTTGACGCCACGAAATTAATCTACCCTGAAGCCCCCTTTAATTATCTTAGCTATTCTCCTCTCTCTAATTAAGGGGACTCGGCGCCTCTGAAATGTCGAAATTTGACGAAAATACCGATTTTGAGATTTTTATACAAAAACCAACCTTATACGTTCAAGTACATTCTGTCAAAATTTCAGAGTCATTTGCCTGTTAGAACGCCTGCTAAAGCTGTCTTAAAAAACATTTGTCTTCAATTTTCCCTTTAAATGCCCCACCCACTCCAGTGTTTACATTTTTTCTCACAGCTCAATTCAGATTGCATTGCCTCCTGCTTTGACTCTATGGTTTAAAAATGAAGCAAGAAAGCGAAATCATGACAGTGTGTTTAACTGTTACTGATATCAGTTTGTTGTGGTTAGTTATTAGCGTTTGGCGTGTTCTTTTTCTATCAAATTTCGAAATTTTATGATAAAAAACAGTCTTTTTAAAGACTAATCTATACTTAAAGTACGTGTTAAATATACTACGTGTATAATACTACTTGTTAAAAGAGTTTTTGGCATTATATTTATCTGAAATATGCCTCGAAGAAGTAGAAAATTTTTGAAAGGTGTTGCCTTGAGCAAAAAACGTTGGTGTGATGATCAAAAGAAGGAATGTATTACAGCTGATTTAGCTGATGTTATGAATTCAACCAGAGTAAATAATCTTTCATTTATTCCTAATTATGATAATGATATTAAAACTGAATATATTATTGTTGACTTTGAAAATCTTCAGAAATTGTTTGCAACAGTAAAATGCCAAACATGTGAAAATCAAAGTTTGGTTTTGAGCTCTAGTGGCAAAATTGGTTTTTCAACCAATTTAAAACTGTCTTGCCATATCTGCAATGAAGAAACTTCTTCAATAAATACTTCTGTTAATACAAAAAACAATTATCCTGATATTAATCTTCGAATTACCCATGCCTTTTCTCATATTGGTAAGGGGTACTCTGCCATAGAAAAGTTCTGCATGATAATGAATATTGATTCATTTTCTTCGTCAACATATGCAAGGTGTACAAAGCAATTATATGACGCACAATTAGTTGCCATGAAAAATACTTTAGCAAGTGTACATAAAGAAGTAAAAAATGCAAATAATTCCATGCTTTCAGAACACGATGTTTGTGACATAGCTGTCTCATTTGACGGCACATGGCTTACTCGTGGGCATACGTCTCTGATAGGAGTAAGCTGTGTGATTGATGTTTTAACGGGTTATGTCTTAGACTTTGAGGTTATGAGCAAAGTATGTCGAATGTGTGATAATGTAAAAAAGGATCTTGGAGACCAAACCGCTGAATTTCAGATTTGGTATGAAGGCCATAAATCTGCCTGTGATTTAAATCACACTGGATCTTCAGCTTCAATGGAAATGGAAGCTGCGTTAAATATGTGGAGGCGTTCATTACAGTTTGGATTTCGGTACACAACTTTATTGTCAGACGGAGATGCCAAAACTTTTCATTATTTATCAGAAAAGCAGATCTATGGAAAAGATGTAGTGCTAAAAAAAGAAGAATGTGTAAACCACGTGAGCAAAAGATTAGGAACAGGACTAAGGAATGCTGTAAAAGAGTGGAAAACTCGTGGTGTTACTTTAGGGGGGAAAAGTTATGGTAGTTTAAAAGAAAGCACCATAAAAAACTCACGGTATACTACCAGAAGGCAATTTTAAGGAATAAAGGCAATGCTAACAACATGAAGAATGATATATATGCTACTCTGTATCATAGCATTTCCACCGACAAAAAGCCGCAACATTTTAAGTGTCCAGTTGGTGTAGATTCGTGGTGTTTCTACCAATCAGCTATAGCTAAAGGGGAGACACCTAGACCTCATAAATTAAATATTGGCACTCCAGTTAATGAAAAATATTTGCCACAAATAATGCCAATATATCAGAGGTTAGCATCGAACGAACTGTTGGAAAGATGCTTAATGCTTAACATATATATATATATATATATTTAGTGTTCCAATTTTAATAGCCAGCAGAGTATATATAAACTGGTGTCATCGTTTAAAGACGTCCTCAGATTTAAAAATTTTATAAAGAATCTTCGAATTTTTTGTTTAAATTTTTAAAATTTCTGTGTTTTTTCTGTTTCTTGACGTTTTGAGCACGAAAAAAATCCCTGTTGTACCTTAAAATTCCCAATATATTTTTTCACTCTGTGTCGCAACTCGGGAACAAATGAAAAATCTCCTACATTTTTAAAGTTCTCATAGGCTTTTATGTTTGCTATTGAGGTTATTTTTTACTAAGGTTGTTCATTAGAAATAGTTTGTTTATTCAGAAAAAGAAAAAAAACTTTTTTTGCCTCTCGAAGGTTTGGTTGCGAGAAGGTCCCAACTTAAAAAAAAAGGTCCCTGATCTACAAAATGTTAAAAACCACTAATTTGAGAGAAAATTCGAACCCTTTTTTTCCCCTCGTGTTCAAGAAATATCAAACATGTATGATCACATTAGACATACAAAACGCCTTCAACTCGATCAACCCAAAAAGGGTAATGGAGGCGATTGAAGAACTAAATATTGATAATAATCTCAAGTACCTCATCATCGATTATCTCCAAAATAGGTGTATCCAACTCCCTCAGGGAGAATGGAAGTATAATGTGGGAGTACCCCAAGGTTCCTCATTGGGACCCATTCTGTGGTTATTGGTGATAAACAGCCTATTGAAAGCCGAAGAAGATAATGTGGATTTCCACATACAAGCCTTCGCGGATGACCTAGTCATCCTGATCAAGAGCAAAGTTGTATATAAGTTTTCCCAGCTAGCCGAAACAGCACTAATTAAGTGCGAGAACTGGGCAAATTACAACGAACTCAAATTCAATATTGATAAGTGCAGTTACACTATAGTGGGACCTAAGATAAAGAACCTAAGAAAACCAACCATAAAGTTATGCGGACAGAATATAAAATATAATAACGAGATCAAATATCTGGGTGTCATAATTGACAATAAGCTCAACTTCCACACTCACATAGAGAGCGTAAAGGAAAAATCCTTAGCTGTTATGAACAAACTACTAAGGTACTCCAGGAAAACCTGGGGTATCAAACCACGAGTCGCTAAAGAAATCTACCAACTGGTAGTCGAAAAGATCCTACTATATGGAGTCCCAACATGGTATAACGCTACTCGTAGCATGAATGAAAAATTATTGCAGACTCAAAGACCATTTCTGTTGTTACTTACTAAGTGCTATAGAACAGTTGCGACAGACACACTAGCTGTCCTAGCAGGGTGTCTGCCACTAGACATAAAAGCCAGAATGGAGAAAACTCTCCATTCAATAACGAAGGAAAATGGCTCACACGTAATAAATGGGATAACCCTCGACAGCAATAGCTGCGAGGTACGAAATTATAACATACACTTAGTTGAGAATATCAGCAGCATCGACTGGTCAACCAGGCTCGAGCCGGAGTATAGTACCCAGTACTATACAGATGGATCGAAAATGGAAGACAGAGTCGGCTCTGGTATGATTAAGTTTAAAGGGGAAACAAAAATCTATGAAGCTATGGAAAGGAACTCAAATCATAGTTCCTCATATCAAGCAGAGTTAAGAGCAATAGAGATGGTCATAGAGGACGCGATAAGAACTCGAACATCAGAGTTCGATATTTATACCGACTCCATGAGTGCACTCCAAGCACTCAAATCGAAAAGTTACAAATGCCAGTTGGTAGATAATCTTAAAAGGACTATAACAAACCAAGGACTAGACATTTCCTGGCATTGGGTGAAAGCCCATGCTGGAAACAGCAAAAACGAAGCAGTGGACGAAGTCGCAAAGAAAGCGACTCAATTACCCACTATCAATAATACTTATAAGAGGACAAGGAGACAACTAAAAGGCATTCTATTGAAAGAAGCCATCAAGGAATGGCAAGAAAGGTGGAACAACTCCACCAAAGGCAGATATACTTATGAGATCTTCCAGACAGTAAGTCTGGACAGAGTCCAAGGGGACTTCCTGAAGAACCAGGCGATTACTGGACACGGCTGCTTTGGACAGTACCAAGCCAAGTTCTTTGGGAAGACGGATAGTTGCAATTGTGGGGAGGAACAGACAGTCGAGCACTGTCTGTTCGATTGCAGTAATTTCGAAGTCCATAGAAGCAACCTGCCAAGGAATGCACATACCTGGACCAAACATAAATTCTTTAACGATCACTACTGCAGCCGAGTAGTGAATAAAATCGTTAAAGATCTGATGGACTATCACGTCCATCAGGTTTAAGTCTTGTCAAACTTTTCATTTTATATATGTATGATACCTAAGCTCTCATGCTTAATTTTGTTTATTTATCTCGATGTAACCCTTTGTATTTATGTGTTTTGTATATACCATTTGAATAAAGTACTGTGTTAATAGCGTATTGGCTCAATTATTGTTGTAATGTTTTACTGTTAGGGTTGTTAGGATTGGCTCTATGGGGCGACTCGATATAGTTGCGGTGGACTACCAGGTCACTGACAGAGACCTGGGTTTGGTAGCCAAATTGAAGTATGAGAGAGTAACGTAGTTACCAATTTAGTTGCAACCAAGTGTCGGAGCGAGGGATGGCTCCAAGCGACGACCAAGTTATCAAAAACAGGTTGGATGCCTATACGGCGGGTCGATTATAAGTTTAGACTTTCCCTCGTGTTCAATGGTGCATTGAATTGAAAGGAACCATTTGCAGTCTAAAAAAAACAAAAACAAAATAAAATTAATGGGGAAAGAGAGAGAGAGAGAGAGACAATTTTAGGTGTTTATTCATTGCCCATTAACTCTAAGGGTTTGGAAGAGTCGAAAAAATATGGACTGAGATTCTAAAATATATATCTGAACATTTAATTGTTTGAAGAAAAATATTAGTGCAGAAAAGTTTATTGCTATTGATTTAAAAAACAGTTCTTAACTCTCTGATCACGAGTATTTGTGACAGTGGACCACCCAGGATTTTTTCTTGGGGAGGGGGGGGGCGAGATGAACAGATAAAATATTTATAATGCAAAATCAGTGGCGTAGCGAGCATAACTGGCGCCCGGGGCACAATACCTTTGTGGCGCCCCCCCCCCGCAAAACATATATTAATATAATATATAGACCTTATATTGGCTCCCCTTCCCCGAAAAACATATAATAATATAATATATAGACCTTATATTGGCGCCCTCCTCCCGAAAAACATATAGTAATATAGTATATAGACCTTATATTGGCCCCCCCCCCCCCCCCCCGAAAAGCATATAGTAATGTAATATATAGACCTTATATTGGCGCCCCTCTGCAAGTGGCGCCCGGGGCATGATAGACCCCCTTGCCCCCCCCCCCCCTAGCTACGCCACTGTGCAAAATCAGTATTCATAATGCAATTTCTATTTCTCTCGGATGGGCCCTGGGTGCACCACTGATTTGTGTAATGCGCGAGTATTTGCCTCTAATGTAAGCGACTCAGCTTCGGGCCTGGTCGAGCTTGGACCTTGGAAACCATACATAAAGTCACCCCCGGAGTCTCTCCGAATTGGATACACACGTGGATTTATTAGTTTAATCTGCTAAATTTTGTATGGATATGTATGTTTTCTTTGCCGGACTGGACAAATGTTTTTAGTTTTCTCCGTTCCGTTATTCTGCGGAAAATGTTCGTCGCAGTTAATATCTTGAGATCCCCAGAGTTTATTTGCTTCCGAATAATTTATTATTATTATTATTTATTTATTTTTGCATATTATTATAATTTATTTATTTTTGCATACAAATTTCAAGATCGGAGACAATAAGTTGGAAATATGCAGTTTTTATCATGACAAAAATCTTATTGTGGCGCCATCTAGTATACTGAAAGTGAGTTACACATAGCATCAAATTATTATTTTGATATAAAAATGAATAATTTTTTAAAAATTGACATTTATTTATCGACTATCCTCTCTCTCTCTGCCCATATATATATATATATATATATATATATATATATATATATATATATATATATATATATATATATATATATATATATAATATATATATATATATATATATATATATATATATATATATATATATATATATATATATATATATATATATATGTATATACTCTTTTTTTTTTCCAATGCCCACTATTTCGTCACATGCAGACTGGTACATGCTTCTCTGTGGTTATTTGTCCAGGGAAAAAGTTACTCAGATTTTGATATAAATTTACAAATATGATAGGCTAGAGATTTCACTCGCAGAATGTTAGTTTAAAACATTTTTTAACTGAGAGGAATAGTGCAAATAACTTAAATTTGAGGTTGTTTTTTTCATCGTGCATTTCGGCTTTTGTCCCCTTGATAAGCGTTAAACTTGTCTAGATTCATTCCAAAGCTCCTTTTTGTTCATTCCTGCTGTTTCAAACTTCAAGAACTTCCTAATAAGATACTAAAAAGCTACTTCCTAAAAGGCTGTGTAGAGCGGGGATTCCCAGCGGGGTCCAGGTGGACCCCTTGGGGGTCGATGGAAGTTTAAAAAGGGTCTGTAGTATTCCGGGGGTCTATGATAAATTTTTAGGTGTTCGATCCGAGCACCCCAGTGCCGAACCCCGAAGCGCTAACTAGGTATCCCAGAGCCCAATGAATGTCAAAATATAATACAGTGCTTAGCAAATGTTTCAGGAGATACCAGCAATTTTTTCTAACGTATTCTTGTTGAAAGAGGCCATTCATACCTTATAAAGGAAGTTGATAGAAAACATCATCTAAGACAGGGATTCCCAACGGGGTCCACTTGGACCCCTTAGGGGTCGATGGAAGTTTAAAAAGGGTCTATATTATTCCAGGGATCTATTGGGGATCTATGATAAATTTTTCTGTTTTAAAATTCAAATTTTTTTGGAATGTAATTATTAGATAACAATATCCATTATTATAGTATAATATTAATATATATATATATATATATATATATATATATATATATATATATATATGTGTGTGTGTGTGTGTGTGTGTGTGTGTGTGTGTGTGTGTGTGTGTATTATGTATAAATATAGATTTGCATAAGGCAGAGTGATCCATGCATCTAAAGTCGAATGTCATGACGCTTTTATATATGCCTCGAATGCCGCCGTCGGCTTTTATTTCTGTACCACCACTAGGTAGAACTGGGGAAATCCACTGGACCTTAAACATGGGTCCTCCCGATACAACCAATCAGAAGCAGTTTCATTTTTTCTCTTGGCGATGTTTGTGCAATTACAATCTGTGTTTCTGAAATCTTGTTCATACTTGTGAAATTAAAAGGGAAAATGGTACAAAATAATAAAACATAAACCTAATGAACCACTTTTTTCCAATTTTTTGTTCATATTCTTAGTCAAATTGTTAGCTTTAAGTATTTTATGTGCAATTATTAGTATTATAATTATGTTGTAAACTGTATATTATAGATAGGAATACGTAATTTTCGTATTTACGAAATAGGTGCGAATGAATGCGAAATTTGCCGATAGGAACGAATAAATGCTAAAATAATTTTTTTTTACTGCTTTTCGGTGAAAACTCGGTGACAAACGGCTTTTTAAGCGAAATTTGGTAATAATAGTAATAATTTATTAACATAATTGCTTATCTAAGACCATCCACGGTCTTTGACTGAGAGATCTCACTCTCGAAATTTGCTTATTGCTAAAGACTTAAGGAAGAGAATGTGAAGACTACTACAATGTTATCTTTTAACTAAGAATTTTGATACTTACCTAACCAAGTAAGTAAAATTCTGAATTTTTTTTAATAAATGCAAAATTTTTGAATATATATAATTTTTTTTGCGAAAAAGGCGAATTTTTATATATTGTAATTTTTTTTTGTGAAACTTCGATATTTTTTATGCGAAATTTAATTCATCTGGGAATCAGAAATTTACGTACCCCTAATTATAGAGAAAAACGTGAGGGGGTCGATGAAGAAAATCATTCTTTTAAAAGAGGTCGATGTAGGAAAAAGGTCGGAACCCCTGGTGTAGAGTAATTCAGATGGGATAGCACAGGAACGTTCATTCCTGAATGATTGTGATTCTAGCAACAGTAAATTGTAGATTTCTGAGTTTCTCCATATTTTATTGTGTGCATGTAAATGTGCGTGCGTGCGTGCTTGCGCGTATAGGGACAAAAAGCTGAAATTGACTGGTAGATAAGTGGTAAAGAAATAAATAAACTGTTATTTCTTTACTACTTATCACTGTTTCGTTTTAATTTATTATCATCTTTTTATTAACTCGCTTTCTTGTTTGTTTGTGTGTGTGTGTTTGTTTGTCCGGTACAAATCTTGCAATCGATTTTTAACTAACTTCCCGACTAGCTACACATTTGATACTTTTTAATACCTCAGAACACGATGACAATGCTTTATTTTAATGCTTTTAGCCATCTTTAAGCAGCATTGAATCCATTTTCAGTTAATTTTGTTTTGTATACTGGTGCAGCCATCTATCGGCCGGGACGGGAACGAAAAGTTAAACGCAAGTTAACTTCCAATTAACTTCCTTTTCTTTCAAGTTTACGGGATAATTCATCAAAAAAAATTTAAAACTTATTTATTAATACATAGAATTGTCAAGTTTATATGATTCAACAGAAAATTTAAAAACATGGTACATAAAAAGTTCTTTTTATCTTGTAATTATTTTTTAATTGGTGTCTCCATTTAAAAAAAAAATACACCCCAATATAAATAAAATTACACACATGCGTATCTGAATATGGACTTTGCATAACGCCCTTCTGCATATGTATGCATAAACCATTAAGAAAACTCTAAGGTGCTCTATTTGAAACTATGGTAAAATCTCGTCCGTTGTCCGCTAAGTGACCTTATAATGCCCTCTCGGAAGGGTTGCACATATGCTGTAAAGGTCGCCACTTATAAGCAGCAAATGTGGACAGCACACTCAGGACCTCAAGCAAACCAAAGGAATGCATCATATCAAATGGGCTTTCGGTGAACTAAAGACGTTGGTAGAAAATTTCATTGGAGGGGGGCGACGAAACCTCTCCCCCCCCCCGGAATGATTCAATTGAGAAACGCCAACTTTTTTTTCCCGATTTCTTCCCTTTACACCCAAGCCCGCAGCTGAGACTTTTTGTCGTTAGTCATTTCGAGACTCGAGGCAGGAAAGGGCCATGTGAGGCAAAAGGCAGCTTTCGAGGATGGAGAACTTAATTTTGCATTTCTATGGCGCCAGAGATGAGATGGCGGCGGGGGAGCAGGGAAGGTGTTTTTCGGATGAAAATTGGCGACTTTCCCAAACTCGGGAGTGAAAATAAAAGTCACTGCTCAGTGTGCGATACCTCCTCTTTTTTTTTTTACTTTCTTCATTTCTTTCCTTCTTTCTCGTGCGCAAAAATGTGATCATCGCAGTTTTTTCCCATCCGACTCCATGGCGATAATGCAATGTACGGAAAAAGGCTTCGGTATGTGATGAAATGAAGGGGCATCTATCACAGTATTTCACTCTTTTCGTGCGGAACTGTTACAATACGTTGCAATAAGGAGGCCGGTTTTTCTGAGTTAAAACTCTCGAGAATGACTCGCGTTTCATTCAAGTTCAAGATGGCGGGAATTAGGAATCTAATAGGACGAAAGTAAACTGGTTTTTAAGGCGACAATGGACCATGAAAAACTTTTTTTTTATTTATCAACCAATTGCTATGAAATTTTGTATACTTATACAGTGTTGTTTAAAGATGAAAATGCTAAATTTAAAAAAAAACCAGAATGTAATTAATTAACATATTAATTAAAATTTGTTCGTTAATTACTCTATTTAAAAATGCTCCATGCGCATCAATTTTTGTCTCAGATATCTAATTTTCTTTCTAAAGCTAGCTTTATATAGTCATAATAAAAGTTAGTAGCAATTTTTGATTTACAGTCATATTTATAAAAACTGGAAAAGAAATCGATAAAAATAGGTCACTTTATGCAAAATTTTATCAAAATTTTTTTTTGATTGTAACAATTTACAGTTGTTTTGAAATAGTATAATGAATTGATTACTAAGTTTTATTCTAACATATATAAATAAGTCCTAATTGTAAATGATAAGGCCACATCTTAAAACAAAAATTTAATAACAAAGAAAATTAACATTAAACAAGTACAACCGAATGAAAGGAATTTTAACTTAAGTGCAAATTTAACAGCACGCTCCGAGACCCCGTCAGCCTCTCACAGGAGCTAAGAAAACACGACTGCCTCGTCTGGCCGTTAGAAGGGGGATCTCCTGAAAATAACAGAGTCTCGCATATATACTCTGCTTGAAGTCTTCGGTGGCGGCCGTTTTCTTAGAAATTCCTCAGAAGGCGACTGTTTTCCAGAGCGGGGGCCGGTAGATTAGCGGGTGACAGTTCTTCTTAACTACGAACATTCCGGCAAAATTTTATTACGCTTTAGTGTCAAACTCGCATTGAGCTATTTCTAAGAAAGACAGTTTTACGAGGCGATGGGAGACTCTTCTGTGTTTCAAAACAGATATTCCCACATTTTGCTCGGGAAACCGATATCCCGGGCTTAACTTTCAGGCCAAAAATTCTGGAGGCATTTGCTGGTACCGTTTTTTTAATCCGCTCGGAATCCACACACGCGTTCACAAACGATGGGAACAGGAAAATGGTATTCGGATGAGCACGCAGCAGTGTTCGTGCACCCTGTGAGGTCTTGGGAAAAATAACCCCGTACTTTCATTACGCTACAATAGGTATTAACTAATATATTAGGTTATCGGGAACCATTTTATATTATCTAATCACTTTATCAGAGGTGTACCATCGAACAAATTTACGACAAACGCTCTTGAAACAGGCATTAACTACCCAAATTCATGACAGGAATCGCAGCAAATTGTTCTCAGGGCAACTTTCTTACTGAGTGTCATTCCTGAAAAATGTCGTAGATTCTATTTTTTTTTTCATTTATGAGAAGCCTACGAAGCGCGTAGCTATTGTAAAACAAGCTTTAAGCTATAACTTGGATTAGTCATGTTTATCTCTTTTTAATTTGTTTTCCTCTTCAGTATCTTTCACTTCTCCGTACACTCGGTCGGTCAGTTGATTGGTTTGTTGGTTGGTGTACGGTTTGGTTGAGAGCACAGTCGTCATCTTTTGCTACAGTTAGACCTAGACTTTTAGTTTAGAGCTGATTCCGCAAACACCCTATGGCAGAACTTGGGCTTAGAGGGCATTCAATGTTCTTCAGAAATTTTTATGTCTGTAGAAGTTATAACGGCCGGTTCTTTTAATGCAGATGAGATTTTAGAATCTAAAAATTAATATAGTATATAGTAAGCAGATGTGTTGCAAACTAGTCAGTCGCTTCTGAATAGATAACGCAGCCTAGAGACATTATCAGTGCAATGATCGATATTCACCAACTCCAGCCAAGCGTAATGCTATTCATACATAGCACAAAAATGTTTTAACGTATATAAAAACTATACTTCTTGCTTAATCAAAGATCCTTTCTTGCATTATGTGAAAAGCAGAGGATATCGTGAATTCAATGAACAAATTTTCCAGAAAAAAAAGGGGCGAGGAGAGGTTTTTTTCTGTCTGTTAATAGCTTCCTTTTTCTATTCATTGGAATAAAAACTACGAGAAAAGCGGAAAATTTCTTCTGGGAATCAGAAAGACCCCCTACTGGCCTGTGAAGAAAGGGACCCTCCACGCTTTCTCTCTCTTTCTCTTTCTTCTAATCTTTTCTTCTGCGGCCAGGATCTATCTCATTAGCCATTTTCGGAGAGGCCTGCATCTGTGGGCCCCAGATGAGTGTAAAGGACGGAAAATTTGATCTTACATTTTGTGCAGCACCATGGAGCAGCCATTAGTCTTGATGACTGCCCCACAGAGAGAAGCAATGTCGGGAAAGGAGACTGTTTCAGAGAGGCGGACGCTGTTTAGCAAATTCACTAACAGCTTTAGGACCCATAAAGTTAAGGAACCTAAAGAAGCTTAAGAGGGAAAAAAAGATGAAATTTACCACCCCTGGTGGAAAAGAACAAAATAGTGCTATTAAGAATAAGTTAGTGACAAAAACGAATGTCAGTGGTAACTCGTATTCTAGTCAAAGCAGTACGAGGTTGTAACATTTTTATGCCGAGGCAGGAACTCGAACCACGGATCTCCCTATTTGCTTATATATTTTCTAACCGTTGAACTACCAAGGAAGTGTTACTATTTATGACTTTTCAACGTGGTCTTTTATTTCAGGGCAACGACTCAGTGTTTTATATAATACATTTTATTCGACGATTCTTAGTTTTTTATGTCATAAATTTATCAATCATTATCCCTACGGTTTATGACCATTTATTTCAAATATCGGGCTACATTATAATGGCTGACTAGACGGACCTGGAATTGAACCAAACCCGGAATTGTACTGCGAAAGAGAACCCTAACCATGATGTAAACTTGGTTCTGGGAGTCTTACGATACTTCCTCCCAAGTTTTAAACAATTTTGAAGGATGGAGATTTTTTTAGGAATATTGGTGCTAGATTTGGACCTTACTTCACGTACCAGTAATTTCTTACAACAGAAGGAAATTACAATGAAACATCAGTTTTGCGTTCTCTACAGTCATGTGTAAATTTCTATCCCCCTGGAGCATTTGATTGAAAACAGTATTAAATTACTGCAGTTATACGTTGTTACTGTTCTTGTACTTATGCCCCCTGCGCTGATAGATCCTAAGGGCTGCAGGGAAAAGAGATGAGGTTCCTATTTAGTACTGGGCACCACAAGGATCAGATACCGACTTTTTGTCCGGTGCCACGACCATTTTGAAGGAGCATCCCCAGTGGTGACATCTGGTGGGCTCGTACCCTCCTACCACCTCTACAAACAATACGCAGGCTCTATATGGGAAACAGATTTTACGTGGCTCTCTAACTAACTTAGACACGAGAGCCTTTGGTGTGTCAGGATTCGAACCGAGCACCCCCAGTGCCGAATTCCGGCACGTTAACCAATGGGATGCAGGTATAAGTTATTGAGCTTAGCACAGAATTATATATATATATATGTGTGTGTGTGTGTGTGTGTGTGTGTGTGTGTATGTATTCATACCAGATTTATGTTTGATGAGAAAGGATATTTCATTTGTTACAAACAAATGAAATATCCTTTAAATGTAACAAATAGTAAAGAAAATAGCACCAAAAACTAGTGAAACAAGTCCGAAACTAGAAAAACCTTGGGGTAATAACTGTAAATTAAACTTATTCTGGTTCAAAGTTCAAAGGTAAAATCAGTTTTCCTCCTCAGGAGTGGAGCAAGTGTCAGGCAAAACGGCCATTTGATTGTCTTAGGACTTATTCACACCTTTGGGACGCTTCCGGAGTGGTGAGCGACAAAAATTCCGTACAATCCCAGAGATCAATGCAGTGACGTCATCCTCTAAAGATGACTCAAGTTCAACACTCACAGATGGCGCAAAGACGACGTGATATGTCAAACCAATCGCAGGTCATGTCAACTCCCTCGGCGCCAACAGAGGACGCTGCTCCCCAAAAGCAGTGTGAACAAGGCCTTACTGTGTAGGTGGTCTCTTGGTTTTCTCCCAACGATGAAATCTGGTTTAGCTTTTGAAATTCGAATTGAGCTTAATTTACAGTTATTTACAGGGAATGTCTTGCTATTTCCACAACAACCCGTGTTGCTGCAAAAGTTAGATGTGTTCATGTGAGCCTTATTTCTGAAATCAACTGTGCTTTAGAAATTATAGATGAGAAAAATAATCAGTGACCAATAGTGAAGAAGCAAAATAAAGCATTCTAGTTCTGCAGCAACCTGGTTTAAGACATGCTCCAGCCACATATAATTGTGAAATATCGTATTTGACTGGGTACAATTTCGACGAGACAAGGAAAATGGCATTAATGAACACTGAGAAGGGAAGTTTTCTCAATATACTTCTGAAAACTTCGCCCAAAACCAAAATCACAAAATATTTTCTTAGAAAATCAATAATGGATTTTTTAAAATTTTTAAAATATGATTTTGGTTAAATTATTAATATTCATTTATAATTATTAATATAATTATATATGCATATTAATAATTATATTAATATTAATATGTATATTAATAAAATATAATTATAATATAATGATATAAGTCCTCCTGTTTTTACTTTTATTTCTGTCAACTTTCCCAAATATTCAACTGCACTTTGGTTAAATTATACATATTTTAGACTTATTTCATTCAAAATAAATATGGAAACTTTCTGCTTTGTTCTTAATTCAAAACTAATTCATGTAATAGAACCCATAAAAAAAATCCAAAATAAACGAACAAAATTGGATTACGCTCCATCAGTTTCAGCTAGTTTCGTCGCTTATTTTCTATGCAACTTTTCGTTGATTTAACTTAAACTTCAATTTATAGATTATTCACACGTCTTCATGCCCTTCTTTGGCCTCGACAACAATGTATAATGTTAGATCTCTACATTTTTGTTCCAGAATTTTTTATTCCCACTTTCTTTCAATATCATACTGTCTTAAAGGTAAAAATTTTAAAGCCATCAAGGAACAAAAAAGAAGCTAAGAGGTCTATTTGATAAATCTCTTCGGAGAAAAGAAAAGAAGAAATGGAAGGGGGAGGGAAGCATTTTCATTCCATCCCGCGAGCCTCCCGGCTATTCGATTCTCTACTCTTTTTGTCCAATTTATCTCGATCTTACCCTTTTTACCCTTCCCCCACTGAATCCAAACCTCAGATCTCATCTCTTTTGATTGCTTTCTCCTTTTTTTCCCCCATTTTTACTTTATCCTATTTAAATGTACGATATTCCACTTTTGTTTACTTTCGTCGTTCTGCCGTTGACACGGTAGGATTTTGAGACGCTTAATTTTAAGGGAAGAGTCAATAGTATCCGATTGGAAGGATTTTTAGCTGGGGGTGAAAAGGCGAGGCGGCTTTTCGTGGTGACATTTAAAACGAATCGGCGTGTACTGAAGTGAAATAATTCAGTAAATCCTACGCAGTTCTATAACGGAACTATATATATATATATATATATATATATATATATATATATATATATATATATATATATATATATATATATATATATATATATATATATATATATTATATATATATATATATATATGTATATATATATATATATATATATATATATATATATATATATATATATATATATATATATATATATATATATATATATATATATATATATATATATATATATATTATACATATATATATATATATATATGTTATACATATATATATATATATATATATATATATATATATATCCGCTCATTTGTAAATATTTATATCAAATTCCAAAAGATATCCGAGACACTGTAAAGACACTGAATAACTCAGTGTAACTTAAAGAAGTTTGCGATAAAAACGACCAGAGACACAGGGGCGTTAATAGTTGCCCAAGGAGTGTCAGTTGTCTACTAACTGTCCCTGGGCTAGTAAATCCTAAACAGGTCCTGTTTAACTCACGACACCACAAGGATGACTACACAATTTTGACCACAATTTTGTTCGAGTACACACAGGGGCGAGATTTGTTGGGCTCGTACCCTCCTCCCACCCTCACAAACTACCTTTCCTGCCTACAGATTTAACTGGGCCGTACCCAGCTTGGATATGAAAGCATTCAGGGGAACTTGTCGGACTCGAATCGAACACCTTCAATACCGAATTATGATGTCCTGGTCCTTGTGTTAATGGTAAAACACATCTATAGGAAAAATAAAAGATCCCTAGTCGAGTCGGAAAATATGTCTTAAGTTTTTATTTAATATGGCCGCCTAGTGCTTTAACGGATCCACTGCGGCTTTTTTCCCTAAAATTCCTTTCGATGTCTGGTTTACTGGAAATATTTTGGTAACATGCTATATTACTTAAAATTCTACATCTAAGGATATTTTGCATATCTCCCTGAAAACTTTGGACTAAAGAACTGAAAAGAGACCCCATCATCTTAATTCAGCACTGATCTCAATAATTAAAGCAGTTACGTTCCGAAGGAGGCTAAGAAATTATCTTTGTTTGTCCCTATTGTGTACGGCATAGCCCACAGAAAATAATACTTTCTACAGAGTCAAATCGTCTAGGCTGCGACCAAGTCCCCGCAGCGCTTTTCTGGAAATAAAATCTGAAATTTCATAAGAGATCTCTTCAGGGGGCTGGCGCCCTTTGTTAATGACGCGTCATCCATTCTTTTTTAGTGTAATAAAAAAAAATTCTCTCCCAGAATGTGATAAATTTTCTTTCTCTGTATCAAGAAGCGGGAAAATATATTTCAGACGCTGTATTTCTGTTACAAAGGTTTGAGAGAACGAAAATAACAGGATTGTGAATGGGGGTTTGAAACTGCAGTTTTGCAGTACTTTTATTGACTACTTGGAAATAAAATGTTGTTCGTAAAATAAGAATTATTTTAAAGAGATTAATTTATAATTTTACAACTCATCTTCAAACAATAGACTAGTGAAGGAAATCTTTATTTTGAACGATTTTCATTTCTAACTTATAAATAAAAAAAAATCAAAATTTGAATTAGAATCGTTTACATCTTTGTCCTCAGTAGGTTATAATAATTGCAAGATAAAAAGAACTTTTTATATGCCATGTTTCTAAATTTTCTGTTGAATCATATAAACTTGACAATTCTATGTAATAATAAATGCTTTTTTTAAAAAAATTTTGATGAATTATCCCATCAACTTGAAAGAAAATAAAGTTAATTGGAAGTTAACTTGCGTTTAACTTTTCGTTCCCATCCCGGCCGACAGATGGCTGCACCAGTCTACAAAACAAAATTGACTGAAAATGAATTGAATTCTGCTTAAAGATGGCTAAAAGTATTAAAATAATGCCTTGTCATCGTGTTCTGAGCTATTCTAAAAGTTTCAAATGGCTAGCTAGTCGGGGAGTTAGTTAAAAATCGATTGCAAGATTTGTACTGGACAAACACACACACACACACAAACAAGAAAACGAGTTAATAAAAACATGGTAAAAATCATGTAAACATTTGGCCCGAATTGGTTTAGTTTGGATTGGAGCGCTACGGTTAACTTTTTTCTACACGAGGGCTCATCAGACCGGGACCTACTTACTGCTCAACCACTTCCTTCTCGCTCCCTTAAAAAATACGGGGTGAAGTTTCGCCTCCTATTTCTCGTGCCAGTGATATCTCCGGGCTGGAGTGTTTAAAAGTAAAGCACCAAAAAGATTAAAACAATCCATTTCATTTACCCTGAAAAAAAGGGGGTCCACCCCACGCTGAAAGTTAAAAGTTTATTGGCTATTATTGCGATATTAGTGAAATTATTAAGCCGGTATTGGGCATTGAGGATTTTGTGCTTTTACTTGTTTATAGTATTCTAAATTTGCCTCCGACACCTCCATGTGGTGGGCCCTGGGGGACTACCTTAGGGTAGTTCGCTAACGTCTGAGGAGCGTGGGTTAGAAGCGTTTTGAGTTAAAGTTCGCAGCTGAACAATGGGAGCGAAGAAGGTCGATATGGAGGATCTGAGAATCCTGACTGAAGATATGGTGAAACTTAAAGTTAGGCAGATAACAGGTGTTATCAGCACGGCTAAGTTGACTGTAGATATTAAGCGAAATATAAATAAGGACTTGATGGATCTGGTGGACTCCATTAATGATCAACAAAAGTTGATACACTATTATAAGGGACAATTAGATATACTTAAAAATCAGGGAGCAAAAATCTTCGCTGAGATGACAAAAATGAAGGATTTGGGCAAGAAGAAGTTTTTTAAGAAGGTGGAGGAGGAAGTTGTTTATGGAGTTAAGATTATCCCGAATAGGGAGCAAGAATCAGAAGTGACTAAGAAAGCGGTAAAGGATAAGATAAAGCCTGAGAAATTAGGGATTGGAGTTGAAGGATGTAGGAATATTGGCAAGGGAGGCTTATTAATAAGGACGGAAATGAAAGAAGATGTTGATAAGATAATAGAGGAGTTTGGCAAAATAGATGAACTTAAAACGGCTTATAAGATACAAACTCCAAGTAAAAGAGACCCTAGAATAATTGTTTATGATGTGCAAGAGGAGCTAACAAAGGACAAGGCGCAAGAGATGATCTTGCAGCAGAATGAGGAGTTCAAGAAAGTGGATGCTATCACGTCTTTCAAGTCAAAGAGGGGCTGAAATTGGATATTACGAATCAAGGGAGAGACATACCAGAAGATAAAACAGCTAAAAAGAATAAAATTAGGCTGGATGTATAATAAACCTGCAATTTGTTTTAACTGTTGGAGATTCGGTCATCTTGGTAGAGACTGTCACAACTTAAAAATTTGTAAGAAATGTGCAGAAAAAGAGCATGGACAAGAGCCATGTAAAAGAGGGCAGGTTTGTACTAATTGTGAAAATCACCAGAAAAGAATGGGAAAGAAAATCGACGTGGCGCATCAACCAACGGATAGATAGTGTGGTAGACTTATATTGGAAGAAGAACGATTGATGGAGAGGACCGACTTTGGGTCGAAAGAGGAAGATGCGGCTTCGAGCGACACGGATGATGAAGAGTTTTATGGACTATTGGAAAAGATCAGGACGGATCGACAGAAAAGCCCCGGCTGTTCAACATTAAAGGACCGATCTGCGAGCTGATGTTGGCATTTGCACAAAGGGTGCTTTGTTTAATTGTTTGTTGATTTACTCGATTTTTATGCTTGTAAACGACTTTTGTGCTCGTGTGGAGCAAGTTTAGGTTATTGTTTTCCAAACTATTTTGTTTGGTTGGCTGCACGGGTGGTGCTTGCCTTTGTATTTTATATTAAAAATAATAAAACTAGGTTGAATGATATATTTGGCAGAGTGGTGGCTGCGTGCTTAAAAATTAAAATTAATTTTATTTTGGATGGCTCTAACTACTGGATGATCTGCTTGTAAGACGACATGGATGTGATCGGTGTTATGTGGCACTGACTAGAAGTTTGGGGAGTGAAATGCTCGGTGCTACGGCCCAGGACTTAGGCCTGTGAAAGGACTTGTGGAGCCTAGGTTGAGCGGGTTGCCGTCATGGTGACTAGTGTCAGGAGTTAGATTTTTTGGATACGCGTTAGAACGCGTGGGAGGCCATGAAGGATCACAATACTTACCCTGAAAAAATTGTATTTCTTATTTTACATACCAGATGGCAGCACCAGACTATTTATAGTGTAATTTGGGATGGGTTTTTTTTTAAACTAGATGTGGCAGATCAAGAAAAAAATGGAATTATCCGGAAAAAAATAGGCAATTTTATTACCGTCTTCTTGAAAATTATGCTAGCGTTAAGGGGTTAAAGCCGATTCCGAACGGCTACAAATATCCATGCCAAGAATAGGACTCTCGAATCCACAGACTCGATCGAGTGCCAGGGTCCTAGACCTTTCGGCCACCATCCGGCCATGGAATCAGTAAAAATTGTTACGGAGATACTACTTTGAGTGGGGAGTCTATCAAGTGCTTCATATCAAATGTTTATCAAGAATCAATCGTATCCGCATAAAATGTCTATCAAAGTAATGGATTTGGACAGAGCTCTGCGCTCTATCGGTGTGTCCAGCTCGATATGCAGACAGCCTGCGATGCAATTCCTTGTCCTTTTTCAATGTTTTGGAGGCATTTAGGAATGCGAAAAATCATACAAGATTACAAATACAACTATGTGGGGAGGTTTCTCTTGCAGGACAACAAAAGACGACGTAGCTCATATGTTAATAAGTAGCGATCGGAATATAAAACGCAGGGGGGGGGGGGGCGGTGATACGGATATAGTAGGTTGAATAAAATACTTTGCATAATCGTTATAATATTATGATCTGATGGGTTACAAAGAACAGATATTGTTTAATGACACTATTTCCAGAGCATCTGTATCACTTATAATAATTTACGCTTCAGCTCCTGAATGATTACATAATCTCCATCGTTAGCTAGTCTATATATATAAAAAACAGTTCCTTAACTGACTGACTCACTGACATACAACGCACAGCCCAAACCTCTGGACCTAAAGGGCTGAAATTTTGCATGGCGATTCTTCTTATAGTGTAGGGGTGCACTAAGAAAGATTTTTGAAAAATTCTTCTTAGATTTTTTTAAATTAAATTTTTAAGCTGTTTTAGTAACTTTTTTAAGTTTGCATTTAAAATAATAATTTGAGGGTTATAAAAATTTATATCACGAGAAAGATCATAAAAATTCCTTTAAAATGAGATCCCTTTCGAATCTTTACCTCAATTTTCTGATTTTTGGTGAATTTTTAAAGATTAATTTTTAAAATTTAATTTATTAAATGCTGATCACGTGATTTCTTTTTCTGGTACTTTAAATAAATTTATCGTCACGTGCATAACAACTAAATAGACAAAAAAAAAAATTTTTCTTGCTAATACGGCAGACGATTGGACATTATTCAAAAAAAATATTAAAATACAATAAAAGATATTATGTTCCTCAAACTGTACTATATTAACTGTACTATATTCTTTAGTATGTCCTATTACATTTAATTTGAATATTTTCTTCTACATTATTTTATAAATTATTTATATTTATAAAATAATGTAGATATTATTTTGTCTATAAAAATATCCGTCACGATTTTTTTATAAATATATATATATTACATCAGTTGTATACATTGATCGTCTTATTTATTATAAATATATATAAATATATATATTTATATTTTTTTGCATTAATTGCATACATTGACCGTTGTATTTAATTTGAACGTACTCCGTGGCGAAGTGCGGGTTTTCAGCTAGTATAATATACAGAGAGGAGATATAAAGTAAAAGCTCTGTCTCTGATGCATTTAGCAGCTATCCCAGGCTGAGGTGCTCATAATAACGGAAAGAATTTCTACTCCGGTCCATCAATTTACTACAGATTTTAACCTCATTCTAGTATCTGATTACTTTTGCATTATGCGTTCAGCTTATACATTGTATACCGCAAATGGGGCTCGAGGTGGCCTAATGGTAGCGCGTCGGCTTTCGGTGCTGAGGGTGCTTGAATCGAATCCCGACAAGAGCGGTTAAATACCTCCGTGTCTGGGCCGAATATGGGCGCGTTAAATCCGTAGACCGGAAGGTCCCTCTATGAGGTCAGAGAGGGTGGGAAAGGGTACGATCCTCCCAGATGTCGCCTCGGTCAAAATGGAAGTGGCAACTTGCTAAGACGGACTCCTCACCCTTGTGCTGCTATATATAAACCGAAGCCGCACACATCTGCCCGAAAAGGACCTGATCTGGAATTTCCTGCCAAGGGGCATTAGAAATAGCAACAACATACCATAAATGAGTCGATATGAATAAATTACAGTATCTCACTTTCAGTTTATGTAAACAATTTATTTCAAAATAATATTTCAAACGGTTTTTAGGCACACTGACACATGGATATAACAGTCCGCACATATTTCATTCGTGTTCAAGAAAACCTAGCCGACAAGAGAAAAATTTAAGGTAGTTTCTTCTAACGAAACTACCTTAAATTTTTCTGTATATATTTGTATGTATATATATATATCTATATATACACTCAAGAGCCAAAACATTATGACCACCTGTCAATAACGAGTTGGCCCACCTTTGGCGCGCAACACAGCTTCAACCCGCCTTGGCATGGATGCCACAAGTCCTTGGTAGATGGCCGGAGACATATTGTACCAGATGTTTAAGCAACGGTCACGCAAATCCGAAATATTGCGAATTGGTGGTCTTTGAACTCTGAGCTGCCGTCCCATGACATCCCAAATGTGTTCTATCGGATTGAGATCCGGTGAGTTAAGCGGCTAGGACATTATGCTGAATTCCATTAACTGGAACATGATGCTGAATTCCATTAACTGGAATTCAGCATCATGTTCCTGGAACCACTCCAACACAATTTTAGCCTTGTGACACGGGGCGTTGTCCTGTTGGAACATTCCACTTCCAGCTGGAAAAACAGAGGCCATGTAAGGGTGCAACTGGTCCGCAATGATGTTCAGATACCCTGTAGCATTCATGGTCTGCTCTACCACAACCACGGGTCCCAGAGACGCCCAAGAGAACGCCCCCCAAAGCATAATACCGCCACCACCGGCCTGTGTATGACCTACTGTACATTGAGGGAGCAACAGTTCGCCTGGAAGACGGCGTATCCTGACACGGCCATAGGCGTGATGAATGACAAACCGTGATTCATCTGACCAGGCAACTCTCTCTCACTGATCCATGGACCAGTCGCGATGTTCCCGGGCCCAGTGCAGGCGAAGTTGGCGATGACGCTTGGTCAGCAAAGGCACACGAGTGGGACGTTTGCTGCGTAGCCCCATATGCAACAGTGTCCGCTGAACAGTGTGCTGCGATACTATTCTACTTGGCCCTGCATTATATTCGGCTGTCAGCTGAGCCACTGTCTGGCTCCGGTTTTGCTTCACCATGCGAGACAGTCTCCGACGACCTTTTTCTTTGATAGCGTGTGGACGTCCAACACCATGTCGTCTACTACTGGTTTCACCGTCATTCATCCACTTTACATAAGTACTAACAACTGTAGGTCGCGAACAACCCACGAGTCGTGCAGTTTCGGAAATACTTGTTCCGAGCCTTCGAGCCATTACAATCTGCCCTCTATCAAAGTCGCTTAGATCCGCAGCCTTTCCCATCACACACAGAAGTAAGTGAAAGAATGATTCTTCAGACTCTCCAGCAGCAGTTAAATACCACTTCCACCTGATCACGTGCCTTCCACGTCATCCAGGCGAATTCGTTGCAAAATGTAGGGGTGGTCATAATGTTTCGGCTCTTGAGTGTATATGTACGTGTGTATACATATATGTATGTCAAAATTTTGACGCATTTTGGTGTTTTTCTGTTTAACTGTTTACTGCTTGTCCAAGCGATACAGACTGGGTATGGCGTGCTGCCAAAATTATAACTCGCGAGGTACGGACGGACGGTTTTAGCGTCTGAAATTTTCCTTTCCGGAAGACCGTTATGAAGGAACGTAATCCTACTTAAAAAAAAAAAACGAATCCCTTCCTCACTCTGTTTATAATTTTTGTATGAACTTGCAGTATGTATACAGACAACATAATACGCGAATAATTATGTAAAATGGCTTATAACGGTATAGAACATTCTAAGAAAATAACCACCGCTACTAGCGAAAATAACCCGGTAATTAGAAATAACATTAAAATTCCCCAATTCACTATTTTTAACTGTCATTAACAGCAATATTTTAGGGTAATTTCACTTCCGTCCAGAACATACTATATTCTGTCTTGGTATAAGAAGAACAATTTGTCACAGCAAAAAGTAATGCTTTTTAAATCATGGTAGGAAATTAAAAAAGCGGGGGGGGGGGGTTCTCTAGAAAGAAAAATTCTTGCCTTTCAAGAAAATTTCTTGCTTTTCAGAATGCTAGAGAGGAGGCAAAATAGAGGAATATCCAAAATATACTTTTTAAGAACGGTCTCGGGTGACATAAGGGACTGGAAATCTCTGGAAAATATCGAAAGACAGCCATAAATCTGTCAAAATTTCGAACCTCTGTAAACCATTTGCTTGGTTGTCTCATTTGTTTTGAACGTGAAACTTTACACTCCTGCCGATTCGATACCCGACACAGACTAAAAGAGATGAGTTTAACAAACTGTGGGGAATAAAGCTTTTTATTTAGGTGACATATTTATTAGATGGAAGAAAAATACTTTTTTTTTTTGGTTTTGTCTGCTACATTGTTATAATAACATTGTACAATAAATATACGTAAGTCAATAAACAAATCTCATGTTTGCATATCCCAATGCAGCTTGTTTTACAAACACAGCCATACTCCGAAGAAGTGATATTTGGGATTAGTTTAACATAAAAAGGGCCGCTATCCAGTCTTAACTGATAGTTTATTAAATTTATTACAATGACATAATAGATGGGTGCTGTCAAAAATGGAAAAATTTGAAGATTGTGATTTGCCAAATGGAAAATCAACATCATTTAAATTGAATATAATTTTGAAAAAAAAATCTTCAAAAACAATAAACGTTGTCCAATGACACGCTTCAAACTCTCTATTTTCACTTTCACTGTAACAATAGAACTTCTCTGTTGTCTCACTAAACCATTTTTACTATGTTTTTATTAACTCGCTTTCTTGTTTGTGTGTTTTTTTGTTCAGTACAAATCTTGCAATCGATTTTTAACTAACTCCCCGACTAGCTAGACATTTGAAACTTTTAGAATAACTCAGAACACGATGACATTGCATTATTTTAATACTTTTAGCCATCTTTCAGCATTATTGAATTCTTTTTCAATTAATTTTGTTTTGTAGACTGCTGCAGCCATCTATCGACCGAGACGAGAACGAAAAGTTAAACGCAGGTTAATTTCCAATTAACTTCTTTTTCTTTCAAGTTTATGGGATAATTCATCAAAAAAATTTTAAAATGTATTTATTAATACATAGAATTGTCAAGTTTATATGATTCAACAGAAAATTTAAAAACATGATATATAAAAGTTCTTTTTATCTTATAATTATTTAAAACTGGTTATGCTCTTCAATCAAAGTTTCTCCGATGAAGCTCATAAAGTATCTCACCTACGACATATATCATATACTAGCTGAATACCCGTGCTTCGCTATGGAGTACATTCAAATTAAATACAACGGTCAATGTATGTAGTTAATGCCAAAATATAATATATATATATATATATATATATATATATATATATAATAAATACAACGGTCAATGTATGCAATGAATGCCAAAAATATATGTATATTTATAAAAAAAATCGTAACGGATATTTTTATAGCCAAAATAATGTAGAAAAAAATATTCAAATTAAACACAGCTGTCAATGTATGTAATTAATTTGTATGTTTAATATCCATAAAACATACTAATTTGAATTAAATTCTTAAAAAACTTCCATGTCAATGAGTCTAGTGGTTAAATTTTATCTTTTCCCGTATTTCAATATTTTTTTCTCAATTTATCTCGTTGTTAGGCAAGTGACGCAAATTTAATTTAAAGTATCACAAAAAGAAAAGAAACCACGTCATCGGCATTTAATAAATGAAATTCTAAAAATGAATCTTTAAAAATTCCCCCAAAATCAGAAAATGGAGGTAAAGATTCGAAAAAGATTTCATTTTGAAGGAATTTTTATGGTCTTTCTCGTGATGTAAATTTTGTAACCCTCAAATTATTACTTTAAATGAAAACCTTAAAGAATATTGCAAAAACAGCTTAAAAATTTAATTCAAAAAAATCTAAGAAGAATTTTTCAAAAATCTTTCTTAGTGTTCCCCTACACCAGTGGTCGGCAAACCGTGGCTCGCGAGCCACGTGTGGCTCTTTGGCCCCTTCAGTGTGGCTCTTCCACAAAATACCACGTGTGATTGAAACTTCGTGATGACTGGTTTTCTTATTTCTGTTTTTACATACTTAGTTGGTGTTTATGGACCTTTAGGCAAGTGCTCTGAGTAAAGACTAGAATTGTAGTTAAAATCCGCACCCCTGCGGTTGGCAATTCCACCTGCCTCTGTCCGAAGCACTTTGCTTTCCCTCCAAGGTACCCCCACCAGCGACACTTTCCCCTCCACTCGCTGTAGTTAGGTTGGGCCGGTGGATACGCAGCGCGGGGGAGGCCGTGACCTTCGAAATCCGAAAATCTTCAATACCAAAGGTCACGGAGAGACGAGCGTGATTCATGCACAAGTTGAGCGAGTCAGCAGTCAGCAGTCTCATTGTGCACAGGCCCCAACGGACTCACCAACGTAGGACAGTATCTCCCCTCCCCGTTTGTTTTTATGGTACATCCACATTCATGCAGACAAGTACCCCCCGACCGCGCTTGACTCCATTGGACCCGCGTGACCCCCCGCCCCGCCTTTGATGTTCTGTCTAGGACCGCTCGATCGGAGGATCGGTGCAGAACGCAGTGCCCATAAATCACCGGCTTCCCCCGCAGAATACTGTGCAGAGCACATGAATGTGAACGCCTTATTAAATGTGTGGGAAGAAATAACCACCCACTCTTCTCACTCCGCATTTACACAGTCGTGAGCGAGGAGGGTCGAATAGCGGGGAAGAGTGAAAAATGGGTGTGTAAACGGAACCCTTGCAGATAACTACGCTATTTTCCTCCCCAATCGTGGCGTTCGCTTCGGGAGCGGTTTTTCAAGCCCGAGTCAAAAGGACGAGTTCCACGTCTCCCCCACGTTGGGGAAAACTTCGTTGGGGAGCGGTTTATCTGGTCCGAGTCAATGCGACGGGGAGGGGGTCAAAGGACAAAGGGGTGAATGGTGTTGGGAAGTTGCGAGAGGCGAAAATGGGAGAACGGTCATTCGGGTCGATTAGTCACCCTCCTGGAGTGTGACTGATGTCTCGTGAATGGACGAGGGGTGGCTGATTCGCGGCTGTGTAAATGCGGGGTAAGATAAGGGGCTTCCTTTCGACTTCTTCTACTTGGCCACCTGCACCACCGCAGGTGGTTTCTTATTTCTGTCCAAGCATGGGGAACGAGAGAGAAAACGAGAGGGGCTTGGCTTGCGACAATTTGAGCCCCCCAGAATCAGTGTGTGGGAGGTCAAAGGAAGATGAGCAAGAGTGGAGAGAGAGTTCATGACGAAAGAGAACAGTCTCTCGAGAAAGCAATCTGATCGGATGATTTTTACTGTTAGATTTTTAGGTTCGATTCCGGTACGGCAAACTGTCCGGGGGAAATTCTGAGCAAAAACCGAAGAGTTAGATCTCTCAGTGAAAGACCGTGGATGGTCTTAGTTAAGAAATTATCTCAATAAATTATTACTATTATTAACTGATTTCGCTTAAATAGCCGTTTATTAGCGAGTTTTCGCCGAAAAGTAGTAAAAAAATTATTTTCGCATTTATTCGCTCATATCGGCAAATTTCACATTTATTCGCATCTGTTTCGTAAATACGAAAATTACGTATCCCTAGTTAACAGTTGCAATACAAATCTGTATTTGCATAAAAAAAAAACTATGAAAAGGACTTATAAAAATGGCTCCGCAAAAAGGCAGGAAAAAAGGAGGAAAGATGCTGAAGCAAAAGAGGGTTCTTTTTGTATGCCTTCCTGGCTAACCCAGCATCCCACCAAGATACAGATTGCATTACAGAAGAGACAAGAGGTGAGAAGGAATTTTTATTTAAATGTAAGGCTACAGGTACCTCAGTTTAGATAGTAATTTAAAGTAACCGGTGTTAGATTTATATTTATAATTTAATACTTATGGTGACAAAAATAAATAAATAAATAAACCTAATTCAGTGAAGTCTCTTATAGCGCGATATTTTTATAACGTAATTTCCATAAAATGCGGAGCGGAAATTGTGACAGCTGTCCTATAACGCGGTCTCCTTATAACGCGTTTTTCGTACAAGAACATTCCAACAACTCAAATGGCTTGAAAAATTTATCTATCGCAGCACTTATTTGATGAGTTAAATTTTCGTAGATGGCATTTATGGGGTATTCCCCTGTTTATCAATTCCAGTTATCAGGGAATTTCCCTCAAAATGAGCAAACAATAAAGCATTACTCTCTTTTAATTTATTCTAAGATTGTCTTTAAATGTGTTCAGACGTATGTGTAATAAAGTTCTTTTAACTTGTCTAATTTACGTTATTGCAATCGTATAATATTAGAGAACATCTACGTAAAATTTTTTATTTGCCATATTACACAAGTTCTAACTTTTTCAAACTGGTTCTAATTTGATCTTACTTGTTCTAACACGCATCGTCATGGTCGGTCATGCTTGAACGCGTTCAAAGTAGCGTCAATGTCGTTTATTAATTATAATTACAATTTATTTCTGAGATTCTATATAACGTGGTACGAATTTATATAATTTATATCAATTCTGAGTTTCTTATAACGCGGTTTCCATATAACGCAGCAGTAGTTTCCATATAACGCGGTATAAATTTATCGGATTTATCTTATTTCTATATTTCTGATAACGCGGTTTCCATAGAAAGCATTTTCTGATTTGAATTAATTCTGAGTTTCTTATAATACGGTTTCCATATAACGCAGTACGAATTAATCGCGATATAGGAGACTTAAGTGAAGACTAGTGGTAGTCAATCTGGTCCCTACCACCCACTAGTGGGCCATAAAGTTACCTGTATTTTTCCAACCAGCTGTAAATCCTACAGGTATTTTAGCCATCACTTTGAGAATTGTAATTATTTTGCGTTGGTAGCTATATTATTATTGCCGGTTTGGAAGTAAGAAAATATGTTGTGATTATTCATTGGGGTTAAAAATATATAAAATAATATAAACTTGTAAATACAGAATAAGTAATGCTATTCTATCTACGGCAGTTATAAAATGAAACATTTTTCTAGATGCCCTGTTTGACATGGCTACAAAGAAGAAACATAGAAAAACGGAAGACGGAAACCGTGAATTTAGAGTTGAATGGACCGAGACTTTCGCGTTTATTCAAAACTTAAATGGCCTTCTGACCTGTATTTTTTGTAAGGAAAAATTGACTCATAACAAAAAATCAAATTTAGAGAGAAACTTTATGACTAAACACGTGTCATTCAATAATAAATATATTTTGTTGGTGATGCAAGGAAGAAAGCAGTTGAGGAACTTCAGAAGAGTCAAGAAAAATCAAATTCTGTATTTAATTACTCGATGCAATCTTTCAACAATGTTAATATTGCAAGTTTTGTGGTTAGTCAAGAGATTGCTAAGAGAGGAAAACCATACACAGACGGCGAATACATAAAAAGTTGTTTTATAAATGCATCCGAAGAGCTATTTCGGGATTTTAAGAACAAAGAAGATATTCTAAAAAAATTAAAGAGTTTCCATTGTCTGCTAAAACAGTGAAAGATAGAAGAGCCAAAATGTCTTTGAATATAAACAACCAGCAAGTCGAAGATCTTAAATTGGTTTCAGCTTTATCAATAGCAGTTGACGAGTCTTGTGACATAAATGATACAGCGCAAGTTTCACGTTTTGTACTATTAATTTCATCTACAGGTCCTAAAGAGAAACTTTTAGGATTATTGCCACTCAAAGGTCAAACACGTGGAGAAGATATAGCAAATGCTGTAATTCAGCGCATTGAAAAACATCATATTCCACTAGATAAAATTGTCTCAATTTCAACAGATGAGGCGAAAAGTATGACAGGCGTAAGAAACAGGTTTGTTGCTATTTTGAAAGAAAAATTTAATCACGAGATACTTACATATCATTGCATCATTCATCAAGAAGCGCTTTGTGCGCAGTCATTTCCAGAATAAAATTGCAAAGTTATGGAACTGATGATTAAGATTATCAACTCCGTTATAGCTAAAGCTCTTGATCATCGCCAATTTAAAGAATTTTTAGTTGAAATGGAGAGTGAGTACGCAGATCTTCTGCTGCATAACAAGGTACGTTGGTTATCAAGAGGACACGTTTTGAAACGTTTCGCTTCTTTAAAATCAGAAATTCAAGCATTTCTCTTTCAGAAAGGTGTTCACTATCCAGAACTAACGGACGATCAGTGGATTCAAAAATTTTATTTTATGGTAGGCGTTACGTCTCATCAGCTAAATCGTAAACTACAGGGGAAAGGAAACACATTTTTTTTCGATATTAGAAGAAGTTATTTCATTCAAAAACAAATTATCTCTTTTGCTCAAGATTTTGAAAGACAAACTTTGATTCGCTTTCCGAGCCTGTTGAAACATCGGCCAAGAAAATAATTCTGATATTGACATTTGCTATTTCAAAACAACACTTTTAAATATCAGGGAAGCTTTTCTCAACAGGTTTCAGGAAGTCAGAAACAGCAAAGCGACGTTAGCCTTTGTTAATAAAACTCTTAATGTTATTGTAACATAATTAATTTTTTCTCCCTTTAATATTGATATTGGAAACTTTGAAATGCAGCTGCTGGATTTAAAAAACAAATAATTGTGGAGCTCGAAATTTAAACATCTTTGTGCTGATCTCAAAATATTGAAGAAAAACAAATGTGAACTTAGTTCACAGCACAAGTGGTCTGCTTTGAAAGACCTGGAGAATGAAGATATGTTGATTTTTAACACCTGGAAAAGTATTCCTGACTCATATAATCAGCTGAAAAAACTAGCGTTTGCTGTTATTTCCTTATTCGGGTCTACATATTCATGCGAACAATCATTTTCAAGCATGAACCTTATCAAGAATAAATTGAGAAGTCGTCTTATTGAGAGAGGTATATTGAGATGGTTTGGACATACAGAGAGGAAGAACGAAAGGAGATAGACCAAATAAGTATACAAGACGAGTGAGAATGGGAGAGATGGAAGGGATCGACCTCAGCGAACGTACCTCAATCAGGTTGAGGACGTTTTTAGCAGAGGTCAGCTTAGGAGTATCCTAATAAACAATGTACCAACCTATATAGTTCAAGTTTCAAAGATTTGGCTCTAAAAGGGAATTTCAATCGTTGTACTGTTGATATTTGGCTCTGTTGACTAATGAGTTTGCCGACCACTGCCCTACACTATAAGAAGAATCGCCATACAAAATGTCAGCCCTTTAGGTTCAGCGGTTTGGTCTGTGCTTTATCTGTCAGTCAGTTATGGAAATGTTTTATATATATAGATAACACGTACTAAATATTAAAAAAAAAATTCTTTGTAACAAAAATGCATAAGCAATGCATACATCAAATTTTATTTATGCACTTGTTTATGGTTAAAAAAAAGTGTCTCTTTGGGATCATTATTTCTGAGGAGAGGTGACCTCAGATAATACAGCCGATGGATGCTGCTACGATTGAATTCAAAATTTTGTATGAATACTTAAATGTATGAATACTTACCGATGAGTACTTAAGCTGAAACTAAATTTTAACGTTCTTTAAGTATGATAATCTTGTATGAATTCTTTGAGTGGGGCAAAGGGGGATAGGATATGCTTCTTTGGTGATTTCTTTGCACGTTATGTAAAGTGTTCCGTGCGATAATTGTTTCATTATTAAATAGATTCTTTTATTTCCTTTGTAATATGAAAAAGATCCTTTGTAAAAGAACATTCCTTTGTAAAAGAAAACGAAAATCTAACAATTAATCTCCTCAACGAAGATGTCTTCACCAATGACGAATATAAGTTAAATATAATAAGGCTTTAACATGGTTCTAATTATTAAAAAAGTTTTCTCATCAGGATGTATCTAGATCTGCATCAAAATATCTATTATTTTTGTCGTTTCAATGGTGTGATGAATAAATAATGCGTCCAGCTATATATCCGATAACCTTGAAGGCAATATGGAACATCCGAGATGGAAGAAACGAGAGCCGAAAATGAAGCTTGTTGATCAAGTCAACATATCACAAAATGTGTAGGTAGAATAATATACAAGCGGAATGCAAGAATATTCCCAAATACAAGGATCTAATGCGAACAATAGTAGATTCAAATGAACACATTTCCATCACAATCAGGGCAACAGCGGTTGACAGAGACAACACATCGTGTTATTCTTGAGAGTAGAACGACAATCGAGCAATATCGAAGCTGAAGCTTGGATATTTATTCAACCCTCCAGAGGAACGCTCCAGGGTGTGAAGAATCAAATTTATTCTCCTAATTAATAAAACCGTCTCCTAAAATTGACGATTTCCTGTGATCCAGCCGCGTTACAAGAATGCACTTTTGGAAGCAGGTAAGGCTGACGGAACAAAGAACGGGCGAGACAAAGGACTGTGTTGACAAAAGCAGCCTACGACGCACAGTGCCGACGAGTCTACGTTCTGACACCATAGGTGAAAGGGCAATCCGTTCCACTCCACTCCCTGATAAATGAGGGCCCCGTAAATTAATCGTGCAAGCCTATCAGCTGAGTTTTTGGCAGGAAAAGAGTATACGAATAAAAATCCAGAAAAAATGATGTCACCCATGAAGTGCACCACTTAAAAACATCTTAGTTTTCCAGCGATCGCAGAGCCAAAATCTAAAGTTACGTCGTTAAGAAAAATTATAGTTAGTTAGCTTCTTGATCTCAAGGTGAGAAGGTGCTACTCCGGCCAGGTGGTCGTGAATTAACCTTTTCTCAAGCTGAGAAATTATATTTGAACCGTAGGAGTTCATCGTTCTGAATCGCACCTAAGGCTAGGTGTATTTATTAACAGATAACGAATTCTCTCATATCCTGAAGTGATCGGAAACCATTATTCGGCACCCTGTCGACTTACTTCTAGAAGAAGTATTATTATTGCAACCGGAGATAGTTTGATTCTCTTAGATCCTGGAGGGATCTGACCCTTATTATTCGACACCCTGTCGACTTGACTTTTAGCAGAAGTATTTTTGGTGAGGCTAGTAGGCTCTCGTATCGGAATCCAGTGAACACTTGTATCGCGAACTCGGTTTGCATCTGAACTTGTCAACTTATAACTGTAAATTTCATCGGAACTTTGTCCGCTTACAACCCCTCCTCAGAGAGAAGTGAGTGAATTTCATCGGAAGTTTGTCAGCTCGCATGTCGCAGTAGAGTACATAGTGTTAAATTGTCTCTTAAGTGATTTCATTATAATTTACTCATCTGTAAATAAATCCATTATTTAGTTTTTACTAGACCTTGTCGTTATTCTGTCTTCACGCTACCACTCCACGACACCTTATAAGGGGAGACATCCTCTGGAGGCCATATAATGTCCCCACGTTCCCCTGTAATAACTAACATGCAGTATATTCCACAGCTCCCCAATTCTTTTCGCTGATGCAATTTAGAGTCTGGAGATATACCTTCTTTCTCTTGGTATACAGCCTAAGTCTATGCTCAGCCAACACAAGAACTAACAAATTTGAATCCTCTGGTGATAGCCCCAAGTATAGACCGCAGATATGAAAAACTATTTTGCAGAATTCACGTTGATATTGACGAGATCGACCAAACAAGAAATGTATTCCCTTTCAATGAAAGCTTTCCAATGAGAAAATCATTCTGCTAACATGATATACTCTCAAATAACACCATGGGTGCCTCTAGCACACGTATGCTGTCATGAAATCGAACCTTGGATAAAATTAACTCTAGTATCTTCTATTCAGTGAATTTTCCAAAGGTCTAACTCTAAGGGTCTAAAGGAAAATGACTGCAATTTATTAATTTGATGGATAATTTTTTGGAAGTCTAGGTAAGAACATTTCTTGGCTAGTAAGCTTTCTTAGAATCCATTATTTTAATTGAACTGAAAAAATGCGTGGGACAAATAATTTCCATGTGCAGCGGGCATTTAACAAAATCATAGTTATCCGTTCATGATATTTCGCAACTCGAAGAAATTATAAGATTATTTTTTAAATCAACACATCCATGATCCCTAATTTTTTTTTTCTTTAAAAGAATTTTTTCCCCAGCAGCCCTTTCGTTTCCGGGCAAAATAAATCATCTCCTCGGAGAACTTCCTTTCATTTCGAGAGATACAACACTCTGACGAAGATGGACGCCACCTCGAGAAATCTTTTCATTCGCCCCCATTCGAGATGACTGTGGCACACGCGGAAAAAAAATCTGAAAAGAGCCGGGAGAAAGACCGCCTACCGTTTTAGTTCGAGAGACTAATCAGAATGTCTACATGTAGTGTGATTTCAGCTCTTTGAATTTCTATTTTTCTCCCCTTCCATCTCCCAAGATGAAAATGGCTCAGCAAGCCGCCTGACTCCGGGTATTTCATCAAACTCATTTCGGCCCTGGGTAGGATATTCTTTATCTAAATACCACCATCAGTATCTTCCAATTCGTGCCCATGTTTCATTTTTTTCTGAAGATTTTTGCCTCCTTTCCCACCCTGCATCTTTAAGGAGGAGAGAAGGCGTTCAAATATTACAAAACACTACAGGGTGGCTAATAAATACTGTGACAAATATCGAATCATTTAATTACACACAGATGAAAAAGAAAATGGAAAATACAACAATATTATGAACATTATACATGAAAGTTTACCATGAAATAATTTTACTCGAATCGACCGCCATCTTTATCGATTACTAAAGATAATCTCTTACGCCACTGTCCTATTGCGGCACGAATCATTTTATGAGGTAATTTGTCCCATTCACTCCGTATGGAAGCTTTGAGGGAGTCCAAACTTATGTGCTGCTTAGCATTTACTTTAGACTCTAAAATCCTCCAAATGCAATTGTCTAAAGGATTTAGATCTGGTAAAGAAGGTGGCCAATCTTCTTGCTTGATAAACTTCGGGCAATGGGCATGGAGCCATTCCTGTGTTGTTTTGGATCGGTGGGACGGTGCAGAATCTTGCTGAAATATCCAATTCTTTTTGGGATACAATCTGTTAGCATGTGGTAATAAACGTGTAGCCAATACTTCCTGTTTGTAATATTCAGCATTGATTTTTACCCCTTTATCGATGAATTTCAGAGGCAGTTTTCCATTGTGTGACACTGCAGCCCAAACCATACCAGAATTCTTGTTCTGAAAGCGTTTAACAGTTCGAAGATTTTCAGGGATATCCTCGAAGGTTGCTGAATATACAACATCATTTTTAGCATTATAACTTTGTTTTGTACAAAACAGCTTCTCATCAGAGAAAATTATTTTTTCAACACTTTTGCTACCGTGCCGGTTCAGCAGTTTCTTACATCTTTGTAACCTTTTTACTATTTGTGCAGTAGTCAAACCTTGAACTTTTCTTTTGCGATGAGGGCGAAAACCCAGGTCTTCATTTATGATAAGTTGCATAGTTCTGCGACTGATGTTCTCTTCTGCAGCCATTTTATTTGCAGAACGTTATGGATTTCTTCGTATCTTTTCACGAATTCTTTTGATACGTTCTTTTGTACGAACAGTGCGTGGACGACCGGACCTTGGTCGATCTTTACAGCTATTGGTATCCAATAATCGATTTATAGTCCTCTATAAATACGTCCTATTAAAACCAAGGCATTTTAATTGCTTAAATATTTTACCTGCAGAAAATCCGCGATCAAAAAGCTGTTTAACCATTAACCTTTTGGCTTCCATCTTTAAAACAATTCTACATGTCTTACTTTAAACAAAAATCGTCTGCGTTTACAAAAAGTTGCCAATCACACAAATAGATAGATAAATTGTTTTTCCAAACGATTAAAATTAACTCTTATTTTTTGGAGTGTTACAGTATTTATTAGCCACCCTGTATATGGGGTATCTTCTGTAATTCGGGAGAACAACACATTCTGGAGGGAAGTTCTCCGTATAGACGTATGCCTGAAAAACTCTCGTGTGTCAGTAGTCAATATTTACAAGATAAAAAGAACTTTTTATGTACCATGTTTTTAAATTTTCTGTTGAATCTTATAAACTTGACAATTCTATGTATTAATAAATACTTTTTTAAAATTTTTTTGACGAATTATCCCATCCACTTGAAAGAAAATGAAGTTAATTGGAAGTTAAATTGCGTTTAACTTTTCGTTTCCGCTCCGCCCGACAGATGGCTGTACCATTCTTCAAAACAAAATTGACTGAAAAGGAATTCAAATCTGCTTAAAGATGGCTAAAAGTATCAAAATAATGCATTGTCATCGTGTTCTGAGCCATTCTAAAAGTTTCAAATGTCTAGCTAGTCGGGAAGTTAGTTAAAAATCGATTGCAAGATTTGTACTGGACAAACACACACACAAACAAGAAATCAAGTTAATAAAAACATGGTAAAAAAAAATTCATGCAGTCTCTTCTAACGAAACTACCGCGGGTTATTAATGCAGGATTGCTTATCTTTGCTTACCTCATTTGTGTGTGTGTGTATGTATGTATGTGTTTAGCTTCTGAAATTTTGCTTTCCGAAGGACCGTTATGGAGGAACGTAATCTTACGTTAAAATATTTTGCAGAGTCTCTTCTCTGAATCTGCTCTCAATGTTCCCTAATTAATTTTTATGGGGAAACTCTCGCTAACGAACCTCCATATCATTCATGAGAAGGCGTGGTTGATCTTAATAATGGATCCAAAGGTAATAAAAAATTAAGATATTTCTGTTCTCGTTGAATCATCACTAAACTCGAAGTGAAAGTTTTGGAGCCTACTCCTGTTTACCACTTAACCTTTGTCATGTCAATCGCTGTTAGCCACTTGGTTATCCTGTGTCGGACTGTTTGATAGATAATCATTGAATCGGTCAGTCATTGAATTCTAACTGTTTATGCCCTTGGATTTTTATCCGAATGGTATTTATTATTTGTGATGGCAGCACGTAGTATTTTAATTTATGCCTATGTTATCTCAAGCACATAAAATGAGAACGTGTGTTTTTAAGTGTATGTTATGAGAGAGAAGTGATGTTTAAAATAATTACAAAATAAAAATAGCTTCTCATATACCATGTTTTTAAATTCCCTGTTGAATGATAATGTCAGACTCTCGTCTCCCATTCTTAAGCGGAATTGATGAACGTGAGTAATAGCGTCTTCAATGAACCCAAAAGAAACGCAAACAGGTGTCGAACGATATACACCTTTGGAGAAGTGCGACAATGGTTAAAAGGACGCAAATCATGTAGAATGATTTGTGAAATCCATTAGCAGCTCGCTTTTACCTTGGAAAAGTCGGCAGGAAAGAAAATTCGTCATGGAGGGTTCGAGAAGGCGCTGAGAAGAATGGATAAATACAGACGCCGGTAACGAATGGGGGAGAATGGACTTGGACTGTTGAAGGGTCGACACACGTACGGAGAGACAGGGTCTCGGACGGACTTATGGAGTTATGAATAATGAGCTCGGCTCTCACGAGTGTATTAACGTTCGTCGGAACGAAAGTTTGTAAATGACTTATTTTACCAAGATTTTAATGTGTTAATAAACCAGATGTAAATAAGAGTATGGTGCTACAGTTATGATTACTTCTACATGATAATGATTTGTCGGATCACGACTATAAAGGTTAACATTGGCGTAGTCGGTAGGATCCCGACCTTAAAGGTTAACAGATATGAACTTGACAATTCTATGCATTAACAAATACTTTAAAAAAAATTTTTTGATGAATTATCCCATCAACTTGAAAGAAAATGAAGTTAATTGGAAGTTAACTTGCGTTTAACTTTTTGTTCCCGTCCCGGCTGATAGATGGCCGCACCAGTCTACAAAACAAAATTAACTGAAAATGAATTCAATCCTGCTTAAAGATGGCTAAGAGTATTAAAATAATGCATTGTCGTCGTGTTCTGGGCTATTCTAAAAGTTTCAAATGTCTAGCTAGTCGGGAAGTTAGTTAAAAATCGATTGCAAGATTTGTACCGGAGAAACACACACACACACATAAACAAACAAGAAAGCGAGGTAAAAAATAAAGATTGACGCGTCATGTATGACTAGGTTCTTTTTGTCAGAAACAGTCCTTATACCAAAACTTTCACCACCCAGCTTCTCAGGCTGACATTTTTCCGCATCTGCTTGACAATAAAGCAAATGTTACGTTACGCATAACACCTCTAAATAGCAAACAGCTTTTGTCACGTGTACCGATGGATATGAATGTCAATCCATGTAGTTTTACCTTCAAATTGACAGTTTTAAACCGCAAAAAGGGGGAATTATGACCCTCTTGATTGAAAATAACCCCCCCCCCCGAAAAAAAAACTAAAAATTGTACCTTTTTACCAATCTCACGGATTCAATGGTGGATTTATTCAGGTCGTCAAAATCATATAAAACCGATTCATGGATAGAGGTATTCGGCATGATAGTTTTACGAGAGGGTTAGGGCCTGTTCGCATAGAATCCGTCAGCGTTACACGTATTTTCATACTACTGGAAGAAAAGCAATGATGATAAAAAATTCTACCGTTTCTAATGCTTCCAAAGTACCAGATATTGCCAGACATAGCAACGGTCAGTAAATATGCTGCCACCGCAATTTAGACCAAGCTCCTTCAGGGGCTACATCTGGGGGGCTAGTATCGTCCCCCCCCCCAAAGCTACAAACCCCACGGATAGATTCTTCGGCCTACGGATTTTATGTGTCCATACCCGACATAAGAGCATTCAATGGCGCTTGTCGAGAATCGAACCGAAATCACCCTCAATACCGAATCCCGACGTGCTAACTACTAGGATGCTCCGGGTCAATTGCTATGGTTTATATTCCATCTAAGCTGTATGCCCGCAATGCTACTCCTATGGTACTACACAGGTGTATTTACCCACCGCTCCCACAACCGACCAGCGGGCATCTACTAATACATACAAAACATTTATAATGATCCAAATAATATCTCATGGCCTGTTCAACGGTGCAGAGTATAAAAAAAGATATTGTAAACTTTATGAATGCATGAGAACGAGAACTAGATTATAACTTAAAATACTTTACATTTCGTTCTTATAAATTTAGAATTTTGTTTCCTATCGATTCCCTGTGATGTTATGCTGGCATATCCCGCATCTAGCGAAGACTACAAACGAATATTTAGGATTACTAATACTAGCAAAACGAAAACCTGAAAAAGACTGCAAATCGATCATTTGGGTGACCTTTTAGGAATGAAATTTCAATTAGGTGTAATGGAGCAACAGATATTGTAAGCGATTTCTACAAATAATTTAAGTACATACTTCCCAAATAACGAAAGGAGGAAACAACGACAAAAAAAAAAAGCTGTAAAATGTAAAGTTGTTGGAAATATCTATCTATTATGACATTTCTCTTTCTTATTTATGATTTAAACAATTTTTTTACTAACCTTGTTTTTAATAACTCGCTTTCTTGTTTGTGTGTGTGTGTGTGTGTGTGTGTGTGTGTGTGTGTTTGTCCGGTACAAATCTTTCAGTTGATTTTTAACTAACTTCCCGACTAGCTAGACATTTGAAACTTTTAGAATAGCTCAGAACACGATGACAATGCATTATTTTAATACTTTTAGCCATCTTTAAGCAGATTTGAATTCTTTTTCAGTTAATTTTGTTTTGTAGATTGGTGCATCCATCTATCGACCGGGACGGAAACGAAAAGTTAAACGCGAGTTAACTTCCAATTAACTTCATTTTCTTTCAAGTTGATGGGATAATTCATCAAAAAAGTTTTTAAAGTATTTATTAATACATAGAATTGTCAAGTTTATATGATTCAACAGAAAATTTAAAAACATGGTATATAAAAAGTTCTTTTTATCTTGTAATTATTATAGATAATGAGCATATTCAATCTCGTCTAAAAACATTTTCCCTATTTAAAAAAAATATACATATATTGAGGGAACATTTGTCACTGCAAAATGAATGTTTCTAAAAACTTTACCGTAACTATTACAGAAAAATTGGTTTATATATTATATAAACCAATATATTACAAATATGTTTTACTCTACAATCGGTATACCCTCTAACTTCAATTTCCTTAATTTCAAAGCTTTTTCCTAACTATTTTCCTGGCTTTCAAAGCTAGAATGCTTTTAATCTGAATCTTTTACATAAAAAAAAATTTAGATTTCGAAGTAATGCACAGAATCAACAACCTTTACGCTTTTTCTGTCTCATCTTCGAAAAGATACTTAGATTTCGTAAGGAGGTTTTAAAAGATTTTTCCTCTATAAAACTGTCATTAGATTCCAAGCCACATACTTTTTGGCGTCCTTGGCGACAGGACGAAGCCTATTCTTTATACATGCATTTATATTAAGCTACTCTTGTCACCATTCAGCTAAATTTGAAATGTATGGCTTCAGAAATTTCCAGAATGCATTCCGGAGAACAAAAATTCAGAAATTTATCCGGGGATATCGTTGGCAGAAATCCAACCGTCAACACAATTTTCCCTAAAAGGGAGAAAAATCTCCCTTCACCTCTCGTCTTTTGTGTGCGGCGCTGTATAAATCGACTTTTCGCTACTTTTCTTTAGCATTCTCTCCTCATTCTCGGAGGAAAAGAAAAGAGCGATGATGCCAAGAGAAAGACGTCACCGTGGGAAACATTACATTTCGCTCTATTCGCGTGGAAGCGAAAGATATATCATCTGAGGTTAAAGGAAAATATGGTTAACGACTAATAGCGATCACACTCCGGCCTTATGGTTTTAACGCGGGCATCATGGGAAGGCAAAAGAAGCCGGGGCTTTTTGCGAACATGTTTATCAATGCTATGGTCTAAAAAAATGCATAAAAAGTAAATCTCTTCAATTTCATAGACATGTCCAAAATTTTAAGTTAATAAATAGAAAAGAAATAAAACTGGTGTCTAATTTTTTTTTCAGAATCTCACATTGCTTAAAAATTGTCCTTTTTCTAGCATTTAAATGAAATCTATCGATATTTGTTCACCCTGCAAACTTTATACAGAATTTTACAAAAATGACAGCACAACTTATTTATCATGTGAAAAAAATACCTTGAAACCTCGTTTTAAAAATTGATTCCCGCTTTGAATTAATATAGCCTTTAAGACGTATTTCAGACTTGGACAAAACAATTCATTTTTCCTATAAAAGACCTGTCAAATATTTTTATAAAATATGTCGATATTTTGTGCTTAAGGTGGTGTGTTGCCAATTTCAGAATGATGATATTGACAATTTCTGTTGGATTTATTATAAAAAGCTATCGTCTGCTTTTTATACTATTACTTGGTTCTAAAATAGCATTTTAAATATGAATATCAGAATTGTATTTCATACGCTTTCGAAATCAGTTTATTTTACAGAAAATGACTCTCTTCTTTTAAAGTGTTTGGGTAAAAATATTTTTTTTTTATCGTTTACGTTAAAATTTTTAGTTAATAGTTTCGGTAAATAGCGTAATTTGAATCAATGGAAAAATAAAGCAACTCTGTAAAGACTGAAAAAGTAGACTGGTGGAAATGAATACGTTGTGGGGCCCTTGAGCGATTTACATTGCACAAAGTTTTTTGTTTCTTATTTGTAGTGTTAACATTGCTCAAAGTATAACATTTTACTGTTATAAAAAATTCTACCACTCTGATAACATTTGTAATATTTTCTAAAATTTGATCGAATATTGAGAGCGCAAGAAAGACCTTAACCACGTTAATTCTGTGTTCAGATGGCAAAATGTTATATGAAACTTTTCTTTAAAAAATTGAGTTTTTCACATTCCGGATTCTCGTTCACCGATATTTTCTATTTACTGTAACTACTGTAAATAATAGCCAACTTTTTTATCTGAAACATTGGTACCACGTTTGCTCATGTAAAACAAATGACTGATTTTTCACGACATCTTGAATCTTAGAATTGCTGTCACGTAAATTTATTATAAAATTTTGCCATCTGAACACAGAAATTTGATGCTTCTATTATACAGCCTAGACGTGCATCTATTACATTTTACTGAACACACGGCCAATGTATCATGGAAGCAGTTTAACAGACAGTGAATAAAAACGATCTAAATATTCCCATAAGCCATTTATTCGTAACATGAGACAATCCAAAGACAGACAAAATCTACTCTGAATCAAATATGCTGTTCATAAATACTAACCCTGTAAGCGTTTGGAACTTTTTTATTACCTGTCTTTTTTTTTTCCAATTCATCTGGAAAAAGCACTTCTGACGAATTATTCCATCATAAAGTTTGGTATTCAAAAGTATCAAAATTTTAATTTCGAAGAAACTTTTAAACACAAAATTATGGATAGAAAAAAAAAACTGTCAAAACCGCTTTTCAAATTGAGAGTGTGTTGAAAATACGTCTGAAACGCGTAGAGGGTTAGAAAAGAATCCACAAGAAATATATACTGTAGTTGCATGTATAGATATGTGCCCTTGTATACAATTAATTACAATATGCATTAAAAATAAATATGCGCAATCGGCCACTTCTTAATAGCAGCAAAACTTCGATGCGCTCTCCCTCAATTTTTTTTTCGGAATCATCCCCACCCCTTTCAATAAGGCCTCGTACCTAATGCTCCCATAGCGGAGCATTAGCCATAAAAATTTTAACCAATCCCAGAGCTAAATTCATCATCACGTGATACGTCAAACCAATCATAGGTCTTGATAATCTCGGAGCGGGGACGCAACTCTACTCTTCGGATGCAGCGTGAATTAGGTCTTACTGTACAAATATACTCTCTACACCATTACTCTGATTAAACTACGTGCTCTCTGACGTGAAAATTCCAGTGAATTACACCATTTTTATTGCCATGTTTTTATTAATTCGCTTTCTTATTTGTTTGTTTGTTTATATGTGTGTGTGTGTGTGTGTATGTTTGTCCGGTACAAATCCTGCAATCGATTTTTAACTAACTTCCCGACTAGCTAGACATTTGAAACTTTTAGAATAGCTCAGAACACGATGACAATGCATTATTTTAATACTTTTAGCCATCTTTAAGCAGAATTGAATTCTTTTTCAGTTAATTTTGTTTTGTAGATTGGTGCAGCCATCTATCGACCGGGACGGAAACGAAAAGTTAAACGCGAGTTAACTTCCAATTGACTTCATTTTCTTTCAAGTTGATGGGATAATTCATCAAAAAATTTTAAAAAGTATTTATTAATACATAGAATTGTCAAGTTTATATGATTCAACAGAAAATTTAAAAACATGGTATATAAAAATTTCTTTTTATCTTGTAATTATTTAACGCTCGCAACAAAAGTACTGCGACCGTAACCGTTTAGTTTAGAGACAGACATTTTAACAAAACAACAGGAGATATTGATGTTAGGTCTAAGAAAAGGTTAGTTACATAAACACCTTCAACATAACACTCAGCAATTTTACAAGCGTGTTTTCCCCCATCGTGGCTATTAAAAAAGAATGAAAAATTTACGTCACAAGCTTTAAAATCTCCCCTAGCAACAAAAACCTAGTATTAGGAACCTGGACCTAACCAACCGAATGCTAGCCACCCAGGTTTCAGATTCGCAGATTGCGCGCTATAAGCTAATGTTTGTTTGCTTTCCGCTCGAGAACTCCAGGCTCCGAAAATTGCATACCCTAGATGCCAGACTCTCAATCGCTCCTCGAGATTGATTCTCCAGAAATTTGGTTTGCATTTATCCTCCTATCTATAACGAAGTTTGCTAGAGACATCCCTGGCAAACCTCCAGCCTCTCTTCCCAGATTTAAGAAAGGAAATACTTTACCGTTGGGGTATCCGCATTTAAAAGAGAAAATAAATTGACTGCTCGGTCGCGAATCCCAGGAATTCTTTTTATTCTCGACGGGGCAGCGGGACGCTGAAGAAAGGCAAATCAGCGAGAAGTCTGTCATTCCTTCCTTTTGGAATCATTTTGGGAGTAATGAAGGGAATATTTTGAGTCTGTTGTAGTTTGTGTTAGCCCCAACCAGTAATCTTCCAGCTTCACGAAGGTGCACACTGGCAATACAAATGCGAAAGAGTAAAATATATGAAAAATAATTGCAAGATAAAAAGAACTTTTTATATACCATGTTTTTAAATTTTCTGTTGAATCATATAAACTTGACAATTCTATGTATTAAAAAATACTTTTTAAAAAATTTTTTGATGAATTATCTCATCAACTTGAAATAAAATGAAGTTGATAGGAAGTTAACTTGCGTTTAAATTTTCGTTCCTGTCCTGGCCGATAGATGGCTGCACCAGTCTACAAAGCAAAATTAACTGAAAATGAATTCAATACTGCTTAAAGATGGCTAAAAGTATTTTAAAAATGCATTGTTATCGTGTTCTGAGCTATTCTAAAAGTTTAAAATGTCTAGCTAGTAGGGAAGTTAGTTAAAAATTGGTTGTAAGATTTGTACTTACAAAAGCAAGTTAATAAAAACATGGTAAAAACATGGTAATTAACGTGATGGTTTATGATAAAAAAAATTCAAGTTTTTGGAGTTTATTTTGATTTCTCAATAACTGAAATGCAAGGACTTATAAAACTAATTTGTATAGGGCCTCAACAACACAAAAATTAGTTGTCGCCTTAAAACTTGCATCATTTGCGTTTAATAGTAAAACAAGGCATTTTTTAAGACGTTTCACCTTTAATTTACTTTATAATATAATTCTCGTAACACATTTTTTATTTTTTCGAGACTGCAATCTTCTATTAAATAAAGAGAAATAGTTCTCATAGGAATAACAAAAATATGAAAATTAAAATTTTATTAATTCTAAAACCAGTTTTTTCTTCACATCATAAAATACTCAGCATTGAAAAATCACTGCTAAATCTACTTCGTATCCTTTTAAGAAACACATTCAGCAGAAAAAGAAAAAAAAACGACAACGTGTAACATATATAATAAACTACTTGATTATTACAATTTTGATATATTTGAGTCTTATCTGGAAAATGTTTTCAACAACTGTGTACAACACAATCATGTTCATGATAGACTAATTTTTCGCGCAATCTACAGTTCCGTAACAGAATTAATGACTTTGTTCGTAGAAAAATGCTTAGTAAACAAATATCGACATCATTTTCAACAATTCAATGATACTTTATAATTTCAGATCAGCCTGTCTCTAATTAAAACCAAGTTACTGAAATTTTATATAAATCAAAGAATATAAATAATCAGTTTTTGATTTTAAAAAAATTAAGTCTCATATTTATAGCTGATATTTTGAGTTGTACAATAAACCGCTTTCTATAAGGTAAATGCACCTATAATGGGCCATGTCCCTATAATGGGCCGCCCTTTAGAAATGTCAAGAAATTAAGGGTCTATCGTTACGTAAGGCAGTAGAAGGGGTGAGGGTCATTGGCTACTAGGAAACTATAGACCTTTAATTTCTCGACATTTCTGAAGGGCGACCCATTATAGGGACATGGCTCATTATAGGTGCATTTACCTTACTTCATAACAAAAAACTTAATACCGAAAAATTTTGCTGAAACTCTTCACTAAAAATCCTAAATTTCAGTCTAAAAATTAGAATTAAAATCATCAGTCCAAAAAAATTTAAAACTAAAATTCTAAAACCAATAAAAGGAGGTAAAACAGTATTCACGATAAAATCTGCCTCAAAACTTTTTCAGGTCTTCTCCGTTATACAATTTGCTTCGTCTTGTGCATCATAGCAATCTACATGACCATCACACACTTTCTCTGTTGTTAGACAGTTCCCACCCCCAACAGCAGCACATTTCCAACCAGGACATGTTGCCAGCGGCTTGTGCTCTTTGGTTGAATTAATCATCACTTTCTGAATCCATTTGAGGAAATATACTACTCTGGTATACATTCCGGGAGTTTTAGGTCTTGCGCAACCCCTACCAGAACTGATCACGCCAGCAACATACCACGAGATTCCATCTTCCTGGAGACACATAAGGGGACCACCACTATCCCCATGACATGCATCCCTGCCCCCTTCAACGTATCCTGCACACAACCACCGTTTTTGATCCCTTTTGCAAGATTTTGTAAGTGGTACATGAACTTCCTGAAGATCTTCAGAATCGTCTTCTTTTTCACCCGTATCACCCCATCCTATGGCCGTACAAAACGACCCCGAATTCTCTGTTCTCTTGGGATCAGGCAAGCAAATTGGACGCACCCAAAAGTCGAACATCACGGGTTCGGCTACTCTTAGCATCGCGATATCGAATTCCAGCGTAAAGACGTTAAACTTGTGATGTGGGACCACCCTATCAATACGGTATGTCTTTTGGTGGGGAGTAAAGGACTTCCTCCGCAACATTCCCAACTGGATTTCATAATAATTTTGTTTGTAACTAAGAAAGCAGTGCGCTGCAGATATTAGCCACTTGTGCGTTATGAGAGTGGCCCCGCAAGCATACGAACCATTCTTGTAAATTGCGCCATGCCACGGCCAGGCCCCTGGTTCAGAAATCTCTCCACCCACTATCCTGCCTCGAGGTTTCCTCGGGATTAAATGCTTGGGATTAAATCCGCACCTAACGTCATCGCACGTGATGAAAATTCCTTTATGCGTAACACATTCATTCCATTTGATAAATCTTCCCAGGTAGTGATAAATATAGTGTCCTGTATGGTTTTGTAGGGAATCTTGAAATGCTTTGTACTGGTGTGTACTCCCGGCGAGAGGATTAGCAGTGATGCTGACGCAGGAGAAAGAGGCCAAAGCGTCTTGCATGTAATCGACCGGGTTCGCACACACTGGATACCAGACACCATTCTTGTTGCGAAGCAAAAATCCTGTTTTCGAGACTCCAGTAGCACTCGATGAGTCTATGGGATCCGCGCCATCTGCATCGTGTAGCGCCACATCGGAAGAGAGCCTGAGAAGAAAACATGCAATCAGATTTTCATTGCTAATCTTGGCTTCATTCTCAAAGCAGTGTATTTGGTGACGGTTCAATATTACACTGCGTTCAATCTGAATCTTTGTATACCGACTGAATTCCCCTTACCTGTTCCTCTCATCATACTCAAAGTAATCAACTTTAAGCGCAGCACAGTTAAGTATGTTTAAAAGCATTTAAAAAAAATGCTTTAACCTTTCCTTAGACAATATCTGTTACTCAAATGAAACGAACTAAATCTGATACTTTGTAAGTGTACCAGTTCTAATAAAGAACATGAATGCATAATTTTTCGTTCAATAAATAAAACTACATCTTTTCTAATTTGAACATGTTATATTTTTCTCATATTTCTTTGCTTTTATTTCTCCTTTACGCTAAGAATCTATATTACTTTATTCGTTCCATCATCTACTGTATCATTAACAAATAAAATGTTTCTAAACATCTACTTTAAAACAAAAAACGTTAAATTCAAAATTTTCCACTTTTGGTTGGTTGGTTGGTTGCTTTGGGTTTCATGGCGCAAGGCCCAGAGAGGACAAGCTGCGCCAAACATACGATGAAACCCGAAAAAGCATATATATATATATAGTTAAACACTTACTGACCAACAGTGCATTAAAACGATAATAAAATATTTACAAATGGCAAAAAGTTATAAAAACGGGTAAAATACGGGAAAAAGTCATAAAAACACAGATAAAATGTATAAAAAAGGTACGAGTTTTACACATATTTTACAGCTCGAGGTAACAATTAACAAACAGAACATAAAATGACTAAAACACACAAAGCAAACACAGGTATACATAAAATGGTGAAAACAGTCCAGTAGTTAAAAAAAAAAACCGTGCTTAAAAGTAGGCAATAGTAAAAGTGAAAACCAATTTTATGAAAATATGAGAGAAAGGCAATAAATGCTATAACAAAAACATCTGGATGGGGATTCTCCCATCTTCCTGTAGACGCTATGAGACACAATGAGGTAAAAGCAATAAGGTAAGTGATAAGAACAAAGGTAAATGAATTGTTCTAAATATAAAAGTAGTATAAAATAAAGGCGGCGATAAAAGCCAAATAAAATGGTGATAACAACAGTTAGAAAAAGGCGTGAGAAAAACAAGTTGATACAAAAGTGATAAAAGGTCAAGTACGAAGGTAAGAAAAGCTTTTTTTTTTTTCAAAAAAAAAATTCTAAAGCACTTTAACTCTGTTCTAATCTATGTAACTGAAACAGAAGTGAACGTCTAAAGAGATAGTAGTAATCAACACCATATTCAGCCTGTAAGTTTGAAAACAACATAAATAAATCATATTAAATGTGATTTCAGCGTAATGACGATTCAATCAAATAGAACGCATCTATGAAATATATTTTTCGTTGAATCTATGATCGAAACCTCCTATAGATTAATGGGTGCTGCCAGTTGTTTATTTATAAACAGGTATCTATTCTGAAAAATCATTTTAAAGTACACCCTCTCCTAAACTGAATTAAACTATTTCTTGAAAAAAGAACTAAAACATATTTCATTAAGTTTTTAGTTGGGGATAAAATTTGCTGAGAAATTTACTAAACTCTCAGATTTAAAAAAAGAGAAAAAAAATCTGATACTTTGTGATATCTTATTACCTGAAACCGTGCAATGCAAATGTTTATAACGAAGCAAATTGTGTCAAATAAAGATGATTAAAAATGTTCGGAAATCCCGTTTTTATCGATGCTTCGAACCGCAAAAATCAAAGCAATTAAATTACCTAAGATTTTTTATTACTGCGCAAGGTACTCAATTCTGCCCTTTATAAAAACCCACTAGAGAAAACTTTCCTCGTAACAAGCAAGTGATATTCTGGAGAAATAAAGATCTATGAAAGAAGAAACCAAAAATCGGTATCTAAGAGGATGGGGTGCAAAAAATATTCAGGTCATGCCTTAAAACAATGCTCATTGAATATTTAAAATTCTCACCTGAAACAAAAATTTTCATCCATAAAATTATCACAGTGCACTCGGGAATCGCACACTAGCTCCCTCGGAATACATTTACCATCCCCGCAGTTAAAATACCCCTTTGGGCAATACGAGCAGAAACTCTCGTCGCTTTCATCAAAACAATCGGGGTATTTGTCACAGAACTTTTCGGGAGGCATCCTAAAGGCACAGACGCAACTCAGCTCATCCTCTGCTTGGGGACAATCCACGTGACCATCGCAGCGCTTCGTAAGTTCCAAGCACACCTGGGACGAATTGCAAAGGAAATGGAGCTTTGAGCAAGAGAGAGTCCCACTGGAATTGGATGTCTGATTTCCGTCATTGACGTCGGTTGGGGAAGATACGTTTTTTCCCAGGAGTACTGGTTCAGCTTTTGAATTAGAGAGGCTGTGCCGCTGCCCTCTTACAAGTGATATGTAGAAGATGAGACCAATTACGCCAGCGATCAGCAGAGTCATGGCAACAGCAGCAACTATATATCGCCACGTGATGCGGGTACCACCAAAGCAGTGCCTGGAAATCATCGGGGGTGGATGTCCCTAGAAGACTCTGCAAGAGATAAAGATCATGAAATTTCTGAATTTTCGCTAATGTTCATTTTCTTTCATAAAAGCAAATCTGTGGAAAAAATATTATCAAACTGTTGTTCTTTCACGTGCATCAGTCGATAAAAGTAACCACCGGCGGTACACAAAATGTTTTCCATAATAGGGTATTTTCATGTAACCTTAAATTCAAACGTTTTAATCTCAGTTAAAATGGAAGTCTTGTCTGCAACAAATCTTTTTTAACCAAAGACGTTATAAATAACCCCATAATTATTTAATAGTTAGGCTTTTTACAACAATATGATTTCTCCTCATCTTATTCGGTAACGTTATTATAAAAATTAGTCGTTTTGTAAAAGAAAAAATGCATGTTGATTTATTGATAAAAAGTAAGTAACTAATTACCACTGGATGTATCAAGAACAGGAGGCGATATTTTTTGTGTTTTTATGAAATATTTATACCACATCACGGAAAAAAAATTAAACCATCTAAATTCTCTAACCCTCGTGACTTTTTGATCCCTCGTTAGTCTTTTATTTCCTCTGAATTAAATTTGTATAAGTGCTATTAAAACCCTTATGGGGAAGTTTTTTAATAAAATGAGGGGAGTAATATCAGCGTTATATACTTCACCAAGAGGAGAAAGCGTGGAACATGATTTCAAAAAGACCTGACGAAAAAGAGAAGTTTCTAACCTCGAGATGGTAAATGATGGAAAAGGCATGATGGAGAGAAACATTAAGGTAAACAGAGCCCAGGACATTATCGATATCCTGCAGGATTTTTATGTGACCGGACGGAAACTTCTTTAACTGAAAAGAAAATACGAACCAGAAATTTTTTTTCCAAATAAATTGGTATAATTTTCTGATGTTTACTTAGTTCTCGGTTTACTTCATAAAGTTAACAGAGAGAGTAAAAATGATTGGAAGAACTCAATTCTGCCTTTATTCGTCATTAAAAGAGAAACAAGAATAATTACAAGATAAAAAGAACTTTTTATATACAATGTTTTTAAATTTCCTGTTGAATTATATAAACTGGACAATTCTATGTATTAATAAATACTTTTTTAAAAATTTTTTGATGAATTATCCCATCAACTTGAAAGAAAATGAAGTTAATTGGAAGTTAATTTGCGTTTAACTTTTCATTCCTGTTTAGGGCGATAGATGGCTGCACCAGTCTACAAAACAAAATAAACTGAAAATAACTTAAAGTTAATTAAATTCTGCTTAAAGATGGCTAAAAGTATCAAAAAATGCATTGCAATCGTGTTCTGAGCTATTCTAAAAGTTTCAAATGTCTAACTAGTCGGAAAGTTAGTTAAAAATCGATTGCAAGATTTGTACTAGACAAACACACACACAAACAAACAAGAAAGCGAGTTAATAAAAACATGGAAAAAATACATAATCACATAGTGAAGGGATAGGATATTAGTGGCTACTTAGACATCCAGTTTTAGATTCAAAACTAGTATGTAAGTTTAAAGTGGCGTGTCCTCGTGAAGCTTGAATAACAGTTCAGAGGAATGAAACTTCTTACAATTAAAACTGAGCTTCATAATTCGATATCTTATTAAAAGTGCTCTTATTTGAAAATCCATAGCTTAGATGACTAATATATAATATCATCTTGATCAAAAATCTAAGGAGCATTGTGTTAAATATTTTTTAAATACATTATTTTTCCCTATTTTTACCAAAGAATGGTTAAAAGAAAACTAGAAACTTTCACTACATTTAATTAATTCAATTTCATTGCCCTGATATTTGCCGCGTTCACATCTGAATAGGAAGATTTCGTTCAAAAATAAGAACAAAGAGGTGTGAATCATGAACATCAAACGAAGAAATTGTTCTCGTTTGATGTTCATGATTCCCACTTCTTTGTAAGTAAGTCCTTGATGAGCAGAATGTCCACATTTGGCTCTGTTTTCCATTAAATTACGGATATAAATATTTTATAAATTAACAGTAATGATTTTTGCAATTGATTCAGGATTATTTTCATATTTTGACAAGTACTATCAGCCAGTCAAATGCATTGTACCCTTTCGTCTAGATCAGTCGAGTCAAACACGCAACCCAACACATATTTTTGGAGCCCGGCATCTGGGAAAACAAGTGGAACGCGGCCTGCGTTTTATTTTATACCGTTAACTGACTTAAAAATTCACTGAGTACGACAAAATAATTTGCGCATGAGTTGAATCAACCGTCTGATAACATTTAAGTTTATTTTTGTTTTTCCTTAATAATAAACTTTACGAAATTGCATATGAGACTTTCTTTTCCACATTCTTATTCCTTGATTATTTGGTCCAATTGGGAATTTAAGTTTGTCATACTTGCTGTAGATGGTAACTTTTAAACGTTAAGAATCACATCTATTCCAACCGCATTCATTAATGACATTCTTTGAAGCTTGAATGTCGTTTTTTTAACTTCCTCTCTAAAAGCGGGTAATTTGGGGAAGTTATGTGTTTAGTCTTCCTTTCTATAATTTCGAAGATCTTGCGTCATTTAAGTATAAACATATCTCACGAAATTTGCATAAAAAATAAAATATATTTTTCTTTCTCTTTATATTATCTTACGTTAAATAAAAGTGCGGAACGCTAAAGTGGGGATGATTGAAAAATCTTCAAAACTTATAGCATCTTTGATTAATTATTTTGCGCATTAACAAGAAATTTTCCCTCTCAGTCAGGCCATTAATCTCCACCTCTCTCATCGGGCAAAAATATTAGCTTTACATCAAATCCTCAGTGTAATAAATCCGGTACATCTGGCCGTTCTTCGACTCTCACTTCGATTGCCTCTTCAGTAGATCGAGAAAGCATGTCTGGTTCGTAGAGGCGAAGCCAGAGAATGCAACCTCCAACCACGTTACTTTAAAAGCCCCTCTTTTTCGCCTTAATGAGCTATTGATAAGAAATCAATTCTTCGTTTAGATCATTAGCGGAGGTCGTTAGCGCTCGAGTACGTTTTTAAAGAGTCGAAATTCATTAATTATTTTCTCGCACCTCAGATGAGGGTTTTTTTTTTCCTTCTCGTCTCTTTCGAAATCTTTTCTTGGGTGTTTAATTTTCTATTAACAAAGCAAGTCTTGAATAAGTTTTGGGACGAAAGCTACGAATGCAAATTTCGATGATTTTTTTTTTCTTTATATATATATTCTTTGTGAGTAGGTAGAACTGAGAGTGCCGTTAAATCTCTGACACTGCCACCAAAATGTATTGTAACCATGAGAAGGAAGAATTTAATAATTTTTTGTCTGAGTAAGACTTAATCAGTCTTTAAGTAAGACCCGTTGATATAAGGTGGACTGTAAAGTTCTCCAAATGGAATTAAGAAATTAATTCCGAAAACTAAATTTTAAACTTTCCTTTCTTTGTGCATACTGTTAATCTAACAATAAATTTTAACCATTGATCGCATTTATGATTGTAATCTAATGTTGTAGCTAGTATCTTTTTCCCTCCAAAAGAAATACATTTTACGTGTAATATTGAAAGTCAGTTTTTTGTAAAATAAGTATAATTGGGAATCTAAAAAGATTTTTAATTTTTAGCAGTATGAAGATGTATTAGAATAATCATTTATAGTTCCTGTCATTTTCTTGATACGTTTACATATAGTAGAGCTAAATTGGAATAATCGTCTGACAAATGGATGCTTGCTATGGATGACTTTCTAGTGGAAATGGCATCGTAGTTCCATTGCATTCACCAGAAAAACCTATCATTCGGAGTAGAGTTTTAAAACTTCCAGATTCGAAACTTCTTTCCAAATTAGGAATAGCCCTGGAAAACAGTCCAGGGGTATAAAATGGTACGTGTTGTTCTGTGGGAATTCAATAGCAGTTTTAGTGCCTTGCTGATTTAAATAAGACAGAATTTATTTCAGGTGCTTTTCTCCAATTCAACAGAAGGATTTGAACAAACCTGAATCAAAGTGGTAACCTTCTAGCCAAACGCAGTTGAGAAACCGCTTGTTAAAATATACTTTGGTAGTTCTTTAGTATATGCTACAGTATCTTATAAGGCCGATAAACGACAAATCAGTCTTTCGACGAATAGAATATAAAAACATGGTCCTTTAAACAGGACATATTGCAGAAACTAATCACGTGGCTACTAATAGAAAAATCACATCGCAGTATTTTGCTCAGAGAGCAAAATGTATAATGCCATAAGTTGCGATTCTGCACTATGAGTGCTTTCCATACTGCATAATCATCCCATTAAATCATCTTACAATCAGACAGCACAGCTAAAATGGAAATACAATCTCCTAAGTAACGGCACCTATATCCGAATGAAAACCAAGAAAATGTATATGCGCTATACAAAATTGCCCCCTACCCTGCAACATTTTTAAAATATGATATTCATTATATTATTCATTAAAATTACTTATGTTTTATTTATTTGTTTTAGAGTTATAAACACTAGAGTACTTGTGAAAAAAAAGTTTAAAATTCCACACATACTATTTTATACATGCTATATAGATACATAGCATAGTTTAAAACAAACGCTTTCCTAATTACTTTTTATTCGTTTTACCCTAAACTTTGAGTATGGAATATGGAAAGTGAAGTTCAGTTTTACAAATAAGCAGAAAAGAAAACTTAAGCTATAAAATGACTATAAACCCGTGAAAACCAAACCACTACCACCACACATCCATTAACTCTCATACCCTCAAATAACATAACGTATGAGGAATAAATTTTAGACAGTAATGTCATACCGTGCCAAACTATTACCACTCCTGCTTAAAACCCACCAAGAAATTTCAGTAATGATAATTTGTAATGACTTGACAAAGTACCTAGCAGAAAGCACTGCCACTAAACTGTCGAAGGTGCAAATTTATCGATTAATCTTTCAAAGTATGTTGACTCATTAGGCAGATCATTAACGCTGAGTGGTTTTTTTTAGAAGAGGGAATAGTTTTGAGCCCTTTCATCCCATTTAAGAGTTTTCAAAATCTCTTTTAGAAACATTATCTTAGAGTTAAAAGCACCGAAATGTTGGCAGTTTCTGGTTTGACGCTGTTTTGAGGTCGAGAATTGCCAAATACATTTCCTGCAACAGCACGCAATAGTTTCAGTACACACTGTGAATGAAAACGTATTAACGAGTGTACAAAATGAGGTTTGAACTGCTCAGGGGAGTTCCCACATCTCAGGAAGCTGTTACTACCATATAAATAAGTTAATTTTAGTTTCATTAACACAATAAGTTTAAAAAAAAGAGTTCTCAATTCAAATGACTTGGTATAATATTTTCCCTCTAGTAGAATCATTAAAAGCTACTCTGAAGGATACCTTTTCTCGTTTTGCTTGTTTCATTGCATTCTAGATACTACAAACCATGGGTAAATTCTCTAATGCACGAACAAAATGATAGAAAGATTAAAACTGTCAAGGAGAATAAAGACAATAAGCAAGAACACCTTTATAACTGTGTTTGACATTTGATACACCTTTTACAGAAATTCAAACATTGTGTTTTAAATTTTATCAGACTTCCGTTCAAAATCTCGCTTTTCCCACTTCTCTATGAGGAAAAGAATTCAGTTCATCAGTACACAAACTATGAAACAGGAACTAATACGTGAGTGCACGTATTGTGACCGTCATTTTTGCATATTATCATTTCCGCAAATAGATTCGTATAAAGTTAAAATTCAGTCTGTTTCCTATACAATCTTAGCCCCTGGGCCAAATTTTGCTTGGGTTACACAGTAGAAATCTGTAAAATATAACTACAATAAAACGTGGCTACCCCTTAACATATTGCGGGCGTTATATAAAATACTATATCGTTTTCTCGGCATTACCATCCTATCACTGCAAGTAGGAATATCCATTGATCACTAAATGGATGAAATCAACTGTATCTAGCTTGTCCTTTAGTGGGTAGGGCAAAAAGGAAAATTCAAATAGAAATACGCTGACCTGGACTCAAGAGTCCACACAGCAAATGTTTTTTTTTAAACAGTGCTACCAGCCATCGCATAAAGCCAAGTACACTCCGCCTGAGACTAATAGTTTAATTGAGTCAAAACCTCATGTCCGTTCTCAATTGAAACCGTCCCCATATCTATTATTTCACATACTTACACTTTATTTTAAGTATAAACCACTTTACTTTCATATTATGCACTTTGCATTTACCTATATTTCACATTTCTTTATCAATATTAGAAAGTATTATATAAGCACTATATTACTTAAACATCTATTTTACAGATTTTCTTTAACACATTTTTTCTTTTAAGAACAATTTGTATAAACACCATACTAGTACCACTATGCCTAGCCAAAACAATATATTACTGTGACAAGTATTTTACAAACTTTTTACTTTAACATTTTGAATCAAATTGTATAATCACTATTCCTGTACAAATCTAACTAAATATACACATTGCTACTTAACATATGTCCAATGTCGCAATTACATATCAGTGCATAATGGCACGTAAACTGTAGCAGCACACAAATTTAACATAGTATAGATTCAATAAGTATTCTACTTAAAACTAGTAAACTCGTACCTCTTTAACAGTATAATTACACTGCAACAGTTATACTAATGCCTATTCAATTTGTTATATTTACTTTAAATTCTAATATAAAATAACTTCATTTCCAATCAAATTGCACATACAAAGTAATTGGTTTTGTACACAAAAAACAACTGGCTATTACGGCTGAACAAAAGGTAAGTCCAAAAGGGCACTCACAATTTTCTTTACGTACTTATTGCAATAATAATTATTATAGAATTTGTCCTTGTCCCACTGCTCTATATCATTCGGTAGCGTCTTTCTAATATCTCTAAATAGCTTACAGGAGAATAAACAATGCTCTATGGTTTGTTTCTCTCCACACTGACATTGATCACTCTTACGGTGGAACCTGTTCTGGTACTCCCCAATCGCACCGTGCCCCGTCAAAAATTGGTTTATTTTAAAGTCGCCACATAGCCTATCTTGGTTAACTCTTGGATATATTTCATAAACTCGTCTTCCTTTTTCACTACTGTCCCATTCTTCTTGCCATTCAATAATCCCATATTTTACAATCTTATGTTTGATTATCTGTTTTGTTTGCTTATACGTTGTTCCTATTACCTGAAACTCTGACGCTTCCTTGGCCGCTTTATCTGCTTCTTCATTACCTTCCGTACCCATGTGTGCTTTGACCCAGTGCAGGTAGATTAGCATCTTTTCTTGTTTGATCACTTCTTTTATATTCTCAATTATTTCGCCTTTAAATTGTAACGATTTCAAAGCCTCTAAAGCACTCATCGAGTCCGTAAAAATATCAAACTCTCTTGTACCTTCATCTCTCATCCTCAATATCGCCATCTGTAATGCTCTGATTTCTGCAATATAAGAGTTACCCCCAAATATTCTTTCTCTAATAATTTCTTTTTCACTGTCTTCCCTATATATAACAACTCCAGCACCTACTCTGCTCTCTTTTCTCGATCCATCTGTATATATCTTGACGCCCGTCCTGGGGTTTCCCCCCTTAATCCAATTTAGGCTAATTAAGTTATCTAATCTCATAATTCTCCTCTTTCTGGTCTCGCAATTTTCGTCATTGAAATTCTCGCCCTCGATTTCCAGTTCCTTTCCTTCTTCATATATTTTAAAAATTCTATTACTTATTCTTGCCCTGATGTTCAGCGGAATGCAACCCGCCAGCACACACAATGCATCAGTGGCAACGGTTCTATAACACTTAGTAATGAATAAAAGGAAAGGCCTTTGAACTTGTTTGAGCTTCATGTTAAATATTGTCAAGTCCCTGTACCAAATTTCCGCAGCGTATAATAGTGCCTTTTCAATAACTGTGCTATATATAATCTCTACTATATCCGGGCTAATTCCCCAAGTCTTTTTAACTAATCTTGTTAACTTGCACATTTTTTTATAGATTTTTCCTTAATCATTTTCAAATGCTCGTAAAAATTTAACCTATGGTCAAACATGACTCCGAAATATTTGATCTCAGTAGCATATTTTACTGGTTTCTCACCAATTTTAATCGTAGGTCTTGTTGTAACCTTTCCTTTATTTTTTATAATCATATATTTGCATTTCTCAATATTAAATTCTAAACTCTTTTTATTAGCCCATTCGCTACAAATCTGTAATGGTTCTCTTGCTAGATCAGTTAGTCTATATACTACAGGGCTACTTATAATTACTATAAGGTCGTCAGCAAACGCCTGTATACTAAAATATTCTTTAAATTTTTTACTGTCTAGAACGTCATTGATCACAATGAGCCAGATAATAGGACCCAAGGAAGATCCTTGCGGCACGCCAATGTTATATTCATAATCTTCGTTTTCCATTCTTACCTTCTATCTGTAATATAATTCACTATAATCTTAAATAGGTACTTGTCTAAATCTAACTTCTTTAGCTCTCTTATTATACTATTTCTCCTAACAGTGTTGAAAGCATTTTTTATGTCTAGACTAACTAGACATGTATGTTCGTTTTTATTCTCATTTTCTCTTATTGTATCCATTATTTTGCTTAGGGCATGCAAAGTGCTTTTTCCTCTCCTAAATCCATATTGCCTCTCAGATAGTATACTGTAATTTTCCAGATGTAAAATTAATCTATTTGTTAATAATCTATCGAATACTTTCCCCAGCACAGGCAATAGACAAATTGGCCTATACGACCCCGGATGCAACGCGTCCCTACCATCTTTAGGGAAAAACACAACTCTTGCAATCTTCCACGCTCTAGGGAAGTATGCTTCAATTAGGCACCTATTGAATAAATTTATTATCAACTCTTTGTCCGCATAGAAAACTTCCGATACTATGCCAAGGGTCAATCCGTCATATCCGGCTGCTTTATTCTTTGTTGTTCCCTCTAGAATAAATTCAATCTCTTCTATCGTTATTTCTTTATAATCGGCATCAGTACCACTCTCATCCTCTTCATCCTCTATACCATCTTTACAGAAATGGTACTTGACCAAGGCCTTTTCTATTTCTTCTTCTCGTTCTTTGATTGTGCCATCCACATCCATAATTCCTTCAATCACATTTTGTCTTTTATCTGTTATTATATTTTTTATTCTGCCAAATGTATCCTTAACAGTAAGTTTTTCCAGGAAATCTATAAATGAACGCCTTTTCGCTTCAATTATCATTTTCTTATACTTTCCACTTTCCCTTTTAAATTTCATTCTCCATTTCGTTCTCTCATTCACTTCCTTCTCCTTTTGGAACCTACCACGTAGGGCTCTCACTTGTTTCCTTTTAAGTACCAATTGATCGTTCCACCAATATGCCTTGGTATCGCGTTTTGGGCTATAATTTTTCCTATGTTTTTTACAGAGTTTAGTCACTTCTTCACTCAATTTATCCACACTTTCGTCTATACTTAATTCCTCCATTTCCCTCTTTATATCCTCAATTTTTTCCCTCAACTCAATCCTGAATTCAATCCATTTTAGCTTGTTTATGTCCCATCTATCATATTCTTTCTGTTTTCTAGTTACATTTTCTTCCTTTATATCGAAAATTATCGCATTATGATCTGAATTAACAAATTCGTCAGCAACTCTCCAGTTATGTATCAAATCATCCATGCCAAAGATGATCGTCAAATCGGTCCATCCAATACCAAAGGGGCCATTATAAGTTGGTCCCCCATAAGGATCATTATGAATGTTGCCATTATATTGTAATACTAAATTTATGATTTCAGAACCCCTAGTGTTAGTTGGCCTGAGGCCCCAAACCGTCGACCTTGCATTAAAGTCACCCATTATTAAGATCTTTTTATCCTTATACTTTTCTATTAAATTTGTCGATTGGGTCCACTGGGGCTCAATGCGTTCCAAAGTACCATCTGATGGCGGTAAGTAAATCGTTATAATTATCATCTCCTTTCTATCCCTGCCACATCTTATAGCTATGATATGATCGGTCACAAGAATACTAAAATATTTAATGCTTCTCCTTAATATCAAGGCCACTCTAGGCGCTATAGAATAATGTATTGTCTGGTAAGTTGTCGGAAAGCCAATTACCTCATTGGTGTCTCCTAGAAAAGTATGGTTCATTTGTAGAAATTAAGTCATAGTTCATATATGATGATGATGCAAAAGGAAAAAGGAAAAATGTGTTTACGTAAAGTTCTAGAAAAACAAATTACCCATGATTCAGTAACATGTACCATGTACTCAGTATATTTGACAAAAGGAACACACAATATGAATTTGTAAACTACACAACGCTGTAAATTAATTCCAATTTGTTTTTGTTCGATTTTCATCGAACAATAACAAGAGCAGCATTTCCTTAACTGCTGAGGCTCTAGATTAGGGGTGTCCAACCCGCGGCCAGAGGGCCGCATGCGACCCAAAGTAAATATTACTGCAGCCCAGAAAGAGAGCTCAAAGCGAAAAAAAAATATCAAAAGCCCACCTTGGTGATTATGGCAGGCGGCCATTACAGATTCCGCTTTGCTCATTCAACATATCGAAAATTCATCGTTCGGGGATTGAATCATCGCAAGTTTCAGAAATTTCTTAAAATCTTGGATGCTGAGTATGTCGATATTATATACTTTACAGAATTAAGGTGGCTCAGTCGAGGGTAAATGTTAAAAATATTTTATACCCTATTTGATGAAATCAAATTGTTTATGACATTAAAAAAAAATCTGTGCCAGAACTTGATGATGACAACTGGCTTGCAGATTTAGCAATTTTGATAAATTTGACTGTCCATCTAAATGACTTAAACCCCTGTATTCAGAGTAAAAACCAACCTATCAGTACAATGTTTCAAATCATAAACGCGTTCCATATGAAATTGAAATTATGGCAAGCCCGAGTAAATGTTAAAATATTTTTGCATTTCGAGACGCTGACCAAGCATGATTCTAAAAATGCTAAAAAAAAATACGCAGCCTTGCTTTCCTATTTAGTGCAAGAATTTAAATATCGATTTCAGGACTTTTGGAAAAATAAACAATTGTGTTGCATCTTTGCTACTCCATTGACAGTCGATATAGATATATTGCCAGCAAATTTTCAAATGGAAGCTTAGAGTTGCAATCTGAAATCCAACTTAAAAAGAAATTCAATCAAGTGTTTTTGTTGGATCTTTTATAAATCATACCTGCCCAGATATAAATATATCTCACTGCATAGTCATGCGTTATTCATGTCATTGCACGTACATCAGGGAACAAATATTTTCAAGAGTGAAGCACACTAAGAGCCAAATTAGAACCAAAAGATGACCATCTTGAGAACTCCCTGAGAATTGCAATCACTTCAATTGACCCACATATTGATGCATTAGTTTCTGAAATTAAATGCCAAATATTACATTAATTTTATGGCTTCTATAGTTATCTTTATAATTATAAATAGAATTTATAAGGAAATAAATGTTAACTATATATTCTACTTTTTTTACTCATCAACTATTTTTGACTTTAGGTATATTTTTGTGTGGCCCAAAACAATTCGTCCTGTTTCAATGTGGCCCACAGAAGCTAAAAGGTTGGATACCCCTGCTCTAGAAGTAAGAAGCTAGGGCTAAGTCGGATAGTTAAAGATAGCAAATACGAGTATTTTTATCTGATTTTGAGAAACAATAAGCTGCTTGAAAGCATTCCTGAATAACATCATTGCAGCTAAAACATCATTGCAGTCTATAATATTTTTAACGTAGGATTACGTTCCTCCATAACGGTCCTCAGGAAAGGAAAATTTCAGACGCTAAAACCATACGTCCGTACCTCGCGAGTTATAATTTTGGCAGAGCGCCAAACCCGTCTGTATCGCTTGGACAAGCAGTAAACAGTTAAACAGAAAAGTACCAAAATGCGTTAAAATTTATATTTATATATATATATATATATATATATATATATATATATACATATATATATATACATACATACTTACATATATATAGATACATATATACATAACATACGTACATATATACATACGAAAGAGGTAAGCAACGATAAGTAATCCTACGTAAATAACCCGCGGTAGTTTCGTTAGAAGAGACTACCTGAATTTTTTTTTATTATTATTCCTTTGAAATACTGCAATATTACCGGTGCAATTTAACTTAAAATTATTGTTCTTAGATTAATATTCTTTCATAACAGGTGAATGAGATAGGTAAAGATGCTAAGTATTTCATCTTTTCTGCCACACATCACATCCCGGCAAGAAAAGTGACACAACTCAAAAATGCAGCATTTGAGAAAAATCAACTTAAAGAATACTATACAGCTCGAACTAGCATTACAATAAAACTGATACAACTGCCCTCAGGTGGACTAATTGCGAGATAGAGATGTGTCGCTTTTCGTGCACGATGGGGCACTTCATACATATCTTTTAATGACATAACCTCAAAATTGCCATTTTTTGACTTGTGTCACTTTTCTTACCCGGGGTGCGATATGAGAACTAACAAATTTATGCCAAAGCGCTAGAGTCATATCACGATATATGATCCTATATAAACAGTTTATAAATTTATTTTTTATCAGTTTCCTCGGGATTATATGCAAGTGCATACTCCGAACATTATAGGCACACCCATGTATGCCAATCGCAGAACTCGTACCTGCAGACTCAGGTACCGTTTGGTCATCGTTCTAGGTTATTACAAGCCTAAACTATGTTCGTCAGTTTTTGAAGTAATATAATTTATACTTTATCGTAATGCACGATACTACAATTGTACGATATCGTATATTTGTACAATATCACATTGTAGTGATGAAAGCCAAAGTTCATTAACCTAACTTCCAAATTAAATATTAAAACTGCCGAGTTTGAATATGAATCATAGCTATCAATATGTATTGGAGTATTTTGGTTACTTCAGTATTGTAGAATAGGTATGGAAAATGTTTAATGTGGTCATGCAAGAATAGCACCAGGTGCCAGCTGGATTTTTGAAGGCCAAAAATTATAACATTTACTGTCTGAGTTGTTTTCTAACAAAAAAAATTTTGCTTATTAAATGTTTCAAAGAGCTTAATATTTTCCTTCGTCCTTTAAATAACCAACCCGATAGTAATTAAAATATTAGTTAAGTATGATTATCGGATTTAAAAAACACTTATTCTTCAGCTTGAATTTAAAAAAAAAAAATTTTTTTTTACTTTTTTTTTTAAATCCTGAACAAATCTTGTAAACAATTTTGAGCTCAAAAATCATACATTTTGGCTGAAAATTATGCTCAAAATTTTGTTACTAGGCAGAAAGTGTCGGACTATCTTCTTTCTCACCTCCCCTTCACACGCACCACTAATCTCATAAAGAGATCAGCTCTCTGTCATTTCGCAGACAAAATTTTAATTTACTTATCTGGAGCTCTTGTGAAAAGTTATAAAATTCACAACTAGATGGCAGCAGTATATAAAATATAGGAATGAGATGAATCTAATACGACAACGAGAATGCCAACTTATATTTAATTATATTTTTGTTTTGAATTTAAAATTTGTAGTTTTTAGTTATTCCATCACTTAGTCCACTCTCTGAACTGATCCAGAATTTCTAGATTAAAGGAAATTTCTCACTGGAGGTATCTTATCCCCTCTATTTCTCTGCCTGCTTAGTCCGGTTATTTAAGTCTCAATTTAGCAACTGCTTGTCTTTGGAATCCAAGCACAATAGTACGGGCTGAACTATTTTTCACTGACGAATGCCAAACAAGGTGTTAAATATTTCAACCTGGCAACCATTAACTTATGACAAACCTCCGAAAGCAGTAGATTGGTGACTTTTTGAAATGGATGTCATTTTTGGATTTTTATTTGATGATCGAATAGACAATAAGATTTATTTTGAGAAATTGCTCTGAAAAATATCCAACATTTGTAAGTCTATTTTTCGCCTCTGACACTTCGACATTCTTTTTTTTCCCGAAAAACGTTCTGCGACTTTTGCTATGATATTAGAACTTTAGTAAAATTAACATGCATTATTGTATCAAAGCATTGTATTGTATCAATGCATTATTGTATCAAGTTCATTAAAAACAGTGTTAAAGTCCAAACTTCTAAAGAAATTTGAAAATATTTCAAGATATAAGCTAATCAAGTTTAAACTTGTGAAGATTTCGAACATATTTTAAAAAAAATAGAACACCAACAATTCAATACCTTTATAAACTTAATTTTAATGAAGTAATTTTTTAAAAAAATATTAAGCCTCCTCCCCCTAAAATTTTGGTATTGATGTAAACTATATTTTCAAAGTGCTTGAACTGCGTTATGTATTTTTTTAGTATTTGTTCTGTCTTCTTAAAAACCGCATGTAAAATTTACCTTTAAAAAAATTCTAAAATCTTTAACGGTTGCTAATATTCCTTAATTCTTATAAACGAACTCTCCTCGAAGTTTATCGTACTTTATTTTGTTTTTAAACAAGTTTAATCAATTACTTATCTTAATTTAGAAACTTAATACTAATTTTATTTATTATCTCTGTGTTAATTTTATTCACTAACTTAAAGCCCCCTAAAAAGAGTGCTTAGAATTAGTTTACATCAAATATTTAAGTTTAAATCTTATTACACAAACTCGTTTTTTAACGAGTCTGCCTTCTTTTCGGTCTAGGCGTTAAGGCTGCTGTGTACTAACCCTATTGGATTGACTCACCTCTATGTTAACCTATGGAGAAAACGTGTCCAAGGATTGCCGACTTGTATTGAAAGACTTTTTTTTCTAAAAAATTGTGCTCCGTAATTGAGAAAGAAATTTTACATCTCGGGGCATTTTTCATTTTTTCTAAAAAAAAAAATGCAAATAATATTTTTTAATTTAAATTATTCGGGGAAAAAATCTGGAATAGTGTGTTTTAAACTCTCCTAAATTCCTTTGGTAGAAGCAATTTATAAAATAAATTCTGTTGCAAGGTGCAGAAAAATTCAGGCTATCTGGAAAATACCATTTTTATTGGATTATCAGCATTTAGGCAGCTGCAAATAGTACACAAGTTTTCTCCATAGGTTCATTGAGGTGAGCGAATCCAATAGGGTTAGTACACAGCAGCCTAAAGAAAAAAAAATTGCGAAAAAAAAATTATCAGTCTCAAAATTATCAGTTATACGAGGAACTAGAAATAATAAGTCTTGAAACTTTCATTGGTAATACTGAACCAAGTTTGTCTCTCCTTTTTGCTACGCTCGCTGGCGGGAAAATCCAATTCCCCTTCCTGAAGAGCAAAGTTTCGTAAAAAGGTGGTTCCGAAAGTAGGTTGTTCAAAGTTCCGACCAAAATAAGGTAGTTTTCGTATTAATATCCATCATCCATCTCCCTTGAATAACAAAATCCTTATATTTGGATTATATTCCGCTTTGCTCACAATTTGGGAACTATTCTTATATAATAATTACAACAACGACTGCTAAAAGCTTTAGAAACTCTGGCGACTTTTGAGGAAAAGGTTTTGAGATCTATTCTGGGGGGTGTACAGGTTCAGGGAATCTGGAGAAAAATGTTTAATTATGAAAATTAAAGATTGTATAGGAAACTTGATATTATTAATTTCATAAAAGGTAAACAGAATGAAATGAGTACGTCACCTGCATAGAATGAATAACTCTACAATAACAAAAATAATATAAACAATACTACTCCAATAACAAAGAGATCAAGGGGAAGACCCCCCCCCCTTCGTTGGGCCGAGGAAGTCCAATCCAAAAAAATTCTGACATCATCACAGTAAAGAAGTGGAAAGCCAAGGCTTCACGGCTAGTGGAATGGAGAAGACTTGTCAGTCTCATTTCTGGAGACCACAATGGGCTGTCTTGCCAATAAAGGAGAAGATATAAAAGTTGGATTTCCTTTTTATATCACTTTTAATGTTTTATAATTTTCCATAATATATGAACGTACAGACAAACTACTGATATTCACATAAAGTCTCCCTGTCAATTTACTGCAAACTTTCATGCCTTGGAAATCCAAATAAATGATTTCAGTATCTCAGTTCGATTGAAAGATGTGAAAACCAATCAGGGTCAGAAAGAATCATGTGTAAGGATGTAGACTATAAAACAATTGTTTTAGCACACTACGAATTCGATAGCTTTGTCGGCGACCGACCAACTGAACGCTACAGAGGAGTTGATCCTGATCAAGTCGTAAATTTTACTTACTTTTGCTTCCTGAAAAAATATGCGTACAGCCGACGCCCACATCTCAGAACCCCAATCCTCGTGAATGGCCAGCTGTAATTTTGCACCTCTAAAAACATTATCATATACCTTTTCTCCTTTATTGCTATGCGAGATTGTTTTTCAGCTTTTAATTTATAAGTTTTGAAATATATTCTGTGTTTCAGTGTTATATTAAAAAAAAATGTTATTTTAAAAATTCAGAACTTAACTGCAATGTACTATAAAGTACATTTTTTGTTTCAATGTACTATAATGGTTTAGGGAACGAAAGCTTGCTGATTACGATATCAACAAGTTTCGTTCCCGAGAGCTGCACTTCGCAAAAATCAAATCTACCTTCCTTTCTGTTGAACAGTTTACAAATTAATATACATTGCAAAGTGTTTTGTATCGTTTTAAACTTGAAATTGGTTGCGTAAATCTAACAGCTGTTTTTCTGGGCCTAGCTGGAAAGCAAAATTATCCACGAAGCCGCAAAATTTGCTTTATAGAAAACAAGTTTCCATAAAACAAATATACAGGGGAAAAACTACGATGCCAATTTATGTGATTATTTTGTTTCGAATGTGGATAATCTATCATTATTATTGATAACAACGATAGTCACATTTTCAAAATACTTACAGTTTAAAACTTCATGCTCTATATATATGAACTAAAATGCAAACGTGTGTATCTAAAAATTTGAATGAAGAGCTTGAAACATAACTATTAAATTTTAAGAAAATACTGTAAACAGAGTATATAAAAAGGAAACATTTAAACAATGCTGTTAGTACTCCTATTTTCAGTTTTCTCTGTAGGAAATTTCGCAGAGTTAAAATCTATACTCTGACACCAAAACACTTCGAACACTTACAAAAACGATTAATACATACATTATTTTCAGGATTTCTTTGATCGTAGACGCAATTTCACGAACAAAATTTACTTTATTTTTTACCAGATTCAAAACTTGCCATTTTTAATTATGTAGCTACCAGAAAACTTTTTGATGAAATCAAGACGAGTTTAAATCCCTCCATTAATCCAAATGCAAGAACTTGCAAGATAGATAAATAGCATTGTGGCCGAGCACTGCATCATTTCGTAGCCATCCATAATTCATGTAGATCTTCATAATTACAGTACATTTTGATCATTATTAACTTATTACTAATCTGTGGAAAAACGTAATAGCGAAACAGTCGTAAACGAATCAGGCATTCTAAGTTAAATATATATATATATATATATATATATATATATATATATATATATGATGCAAAAGTCACACTTTAAACAAAATGTCCCAAATTAAATCAAATAAGGGTCACTATAAATAATGCCATGAGAATATCAGAATCGCAATATCCAAACACAACTGTTTCGCAGACCAGAAGTTGAAGAATACAAATATTCCACCGTTGCACAGAATCGAACTTAAAAAAATAAATTAAAAATAAATTAAAAAAACAACACTTGTCTTACGCAAAAGTTCCTTTCCAAGTAAACAAACAAAATTTAATACATTATGACTGATACTGTAATATATCTTCTAAAAGTAATTCCATTAAATAATACGATATTACTATTTTCAAGTATGAATTCACATACTAAGATATCAAATTTACATTCAGTAAATTAAATATCTTAAGATGGGAATTTACAAATTGTTAAAAGATGAATGGAATATTATGTTAATAAACTTTCGTCAGCATTGTTTCAGTGAAGTACTTGTTAAAATTTAACACATACTTAATTAGAAATATGCGAAGGACTAAATACTACTTAGCAACTGATCTTGACTTAATGGAACTTTATTTTAGTATTCGTATTACAAAAAATATTTTTTTTAAGTTTTCTGCGGGACTTACCACAAAATTAACCTAGATGACAGTGGAATCAATTTCCTATATTTTCCAATACTTTTCTGTATTCAAATTTTAATCTTGTCCGTACCCTCCACAATTTGCTAAACTTGTATGATCGTTTAGTTAGCATGCGCGTTAAAGAAAATTTCTCGGTTTCAAATGCCATATTTCCTCTTGAATAGAACAAACTGAAAATAATCGACACAATCGACAGTTAGTTACGAAATAATTTATTTAAGATAAAGGGCCTGTTCACATAGGAGTCCGTTGCGTTGCGTTAAGGAAAAGATGACGTTGAGACGAAAATAAACCAATCATAGGCGTTAAAAATTTCATTGCTAATCGTTTGGAGACATATGATTGGTTTATTTTCGTCTCAACGTCATCTTTTCCTTAACGCATCGCAACGGACTCCTATGTGAACAGGCCCTTAATTTTATGCGAAAACGATAATTTTGCGTCAAAATAGTATTCTACGTGACAATAAAGAAAAATAGTTTGGAAAAGTATGCATTGCATAATTCTGCAGTGTGAATTAAAATACTTTGCACGATTATATGATTTTTTTTTGCAAAAATTCGGAAGTTCTGTTAGAATTTATGAAGCAAAATCTCGATTATCTGAATTTAAATAAACCGAAACCCTTGGCGAACAAAATCCTTTTTGTTAATTGGATGTTTCCAACACCAAAAATTCAAAGTAGCATTGCTTGTACGCATACAGATACCCTCGGGGAATTCTGATATTTATAAGACCTGTACTGCTGATGTCACGGAATGGCAAAATAAACTTGAGTCTAGATTCTGCCATTCTCTAAAGACTACCTCCATTATTATGGCCAGTGGATACAGTCATTTAAGATGATATTTAAAGCTTTTCTTCTTTTCCTGGTATCTTATGCTTACTATTTCTCGTGTAGAAAGCATTAAACTTGTTATTAGTAGCATAAAAATTTAACATCAGTCTAGAATGATTTTTTTAAGCTAAATAACTAACACAATCAAGTAAGCGTTTTCCTTGGCTGCTTTAACGTCATCTTGAACAGCCAATCAGAGAATCGGGGTATTATGCCAAATACAGATTTTAACCACACATCTCATTTTCCACTCTCAAACAGGCGCAGACAAACAGAACGTGTTGTTTGTTTGCATTTTTTCTTATGACTTATTTCATTAACCTGCAAGATGTAGTTATGTAAATATAGCAACTCCTTACATCAAAACGAATGATACAGTAACGCTTCCTGTACAATAGCGAAAATCCTGTGTGTGTAAATTCCGGGAAAACACCGCCCAACGCGTCGTTTGAGCATTTAATTTATTCAAGCCCCTTACAGAAAATAGACCGACTGGCAGAGAGTAGACCGAAGGCCAAGCGCGCTAACGACCTCGATTATCTTCACACGTGGAAATTCCAAGAAATATTTATGGATTCAAGCTGCCTTTCTCGAAATGAGACAGACTGTCGCCGTCAACATAATGGGCCAGACAAGTCTAACGATGGCGCGAGATGGTGGACTAGACACAAAGGGAAGTCGCAGACAGAAGGCGCTACACAGACCTTCCCCCGAACGCTCCACGGAGGTATATATAGTTGCTGAAAGCCAGTGGAATTAGTCAGTGATTCAGTGATTGAGAGATGAAATCAGTTAGTCACAGTGTCCAGAGACGGAGCTGAAGCCGAGATACTGCCGAATCGTCTGACCTTCCTCGTCGAATCCATGAACCCACGAATTTAATATGTTTTATTTTGTACAAATCTAAATAGCTTGTATTTAATCAAGAATGCAATTAAAGCATGTAAATACAAAAAAAAAGGCTGACAGTCTTTTTATTTACGGCAAAGTCCTTATAATACGAGAACTGCCATAACCTCGCACAAGCGCTCATCTGTGTTCATTTGGTGTCCGGCTCAAAATGACGCATGTGGTTATGCCAATATACATTATATCCCGTCTGTGTCTTATTTTCCTGTCTACACGGTCATTTAGCATAATGCTAGATGTGACATTACGCATTATAAGACGCGAAATAGGATCGTCTAAATCGGCCTTAAGTAAACTGATGAGCTTACAACATCGTAACGCCAAGGAGCATTCTGGTTCTCTGGTTAATAACAGCTGTTTTTCCACACAATTCGCAAGTGAGTTACGCCACACAAAACAAAAGTAAATGACGCGAAAGTAGTCCAGTATAAAATAATAAGACAGAGTTTTAAAAAATAGATGATCTGCAAAAAAAGCAGATGGAAATTGAAAGGTAATTTTTTTCGTCGCTAAAATGATGTAAGTCTAATAGTCCGTTCAGTTTATTTTTAACCTCATTTCATTCATCATTAAAAATCGCATCAGTGAAATTGAGTTATATATTTTTACGACTTGGGGTGCAACGTAGATCTACCTCCTCGTGGTGCACCCTGGGCAACGCTTTGCGGCTAAATGATCTACAACCTTCGGCATACTTCCTTGCTATGATGCTTGAGATTTTGCAGTGGAATGCGGGGGGCTTATCCCAGCCCAAGAAACTCCAGATCCAACAATCATTCTCAAAATGTAATATCGATCTATTTGAAATTATAGAGGCTAATTTAACGGAAGAGGCTGTGAATTTTTATCCTTTCCCGGGATACACGTCGTCGTCGTCGTCGTCGTAGGAAAATCTTGCGAGGCGCCTTAGAGCATAAGCCCCTTATCCTCGGTATCAACAGTGGGATGTTTCATGGTTACCGTTCGCAAGATTATAGTAGACTTGATAATGTGAATAAATAAAAAAAAGAAAAGAAATAAATAAATAAATTTTTTTTTAAAAATTAGCTTAAATTACGTTATAATTAGAGGTTAAGAGAAAATATTAAGATAGTTAGAGGGGTTTGGGGGAGAAAATTGTTGAAAATAAATAAATAAATAAATAAATAAAAATAAAATGACCAAAACACAGACAAGTTGCTAGTGGCATTTTAGTTGGAGTAAATAATAAACTTATAGCTGACTTTAAAATTGTTAAATCTATGGGAGAGAGCAGTGATAAAAGTGAAATCATAGAGATCCAACTATGGAAAAATGAGATCCTCTTTAAGATCTTTGCTCTATACATCCCCCCTAATAGTAAACCAGACTTATCGAGGATTGTGGTATGTTCTAGGACAATCATAATTGGAGACATGAACGCACATTCAAGTAGATGGGGATATAGTCACCCAAATGCAGCTGGATTAGAATTTGAAGATCTCCTGAATTCCAGCCAGATCGAGCTTATTTATAAACCAGATGACCCACCTACGTACATCCATTATAACGGATCTGGTAGTTCCCCAGACCTGTTGTGTGTTTCATCAGATATAAGTACTTGCACAAAGAGAAGGGTTGTGGAGGACCTTGGCTCAGGTCATAGACAAGTCATGGCTTCAATTGATGTCCACCAACCAGCAGCCCGTTTTAAGAAAACAGTTTCCAAGATATCATGGAATTTCAAAAAGGCAAATTGGGACAGGTTTGAAAAAATGACTGATCAGGAATTAGGAGGGAAAAAATTCAATCTTCCATTACCTCCGGAAAAGCCTAGTTCATAATCTTACAAAGACAATCTTTTACTGTGCGAGGACTTGCGTACCAAGAGGCAAAGTCTGAGGCTACAACTGTTTTTGGACCCCTGAATTGGAGGAACATAAAGAGAAGCGGGACGTCTTATAAAAAAAGGCTGAGCTCACTAAAAGGCAAACTGATGTGGTTGCTTGGAGAAAACAAGATGGCTTACTAAAAAAAGCTATTCTACAAGCTAAACGTAAATATTTCGAGGATTTTATCTCAAATATTGACTATAAGAAAGATAGCTTAAAAGTTTTTAAATTCATTTCTAACATACAAAATTACAAATCTAGGTGTAAAAAGAATCCGGTTTTTTTTTTTTGGAAATAAACTATTAACTTCGGATAAAACTATTGCGAATGGTTTTGGACAATCCTATTCGCAATCCCAGAAAAAGGGAAAATATGCAAGAAAGATGTCGAGAGTGGTGAATACTGAATGGAAAAAGTTATTTAAGTTGCAGAAAGATTCAGGGCGGCCGATTGGGGAGGCTATCTTTGATACTCTATTCAGTACTTTCGAATTGGAACTTGCAATAAAAAGCCTTAAAATGAAAAAATCTCCTGGTGTGGACCACATCCATGCAGAATTTCTAAGACATTTGGGCATGGAGGCAAAGAAAACAATGTTGAATATATTTAACCGAATTTGGGAATCTGCCCGGATCCCGGCACATTGGAGAAGAGCTATTATAGTCCCCGTCTTGAAGAAAAACAAGGATCCTGGGCATTTAAATAGCTATAGGCCCATCTCGCTCACGAGCATACTTGCAAAAACCATGGAAAGACTTGTAGTTAACCGCTTGAATTGGTATCTTGAAGAATATGGTATCTTAGCAGTAGAACAAGCTGGTTTTCGTAACAACAGGTCAACGTGTGATCAAGTGACACAATTTAGCCAGTTTGCTAAGGACGCTCTGGACGAAAGAAACATCTTGACAGCCATCTATGTTGACTTTAAAGGGGCATATGATTCCGTCTGGAGGGAAAAGCTCTACCAGAAGTTCCTGAGCATCGGTATCACTTCAGACTTATTTAATTGGATTAGATCTTTTACAAGTCAGAGAACCTGCAAGGCTAAATTTGGAGATTTTTTCTCCAAATGTTTTAATCTACAAATTGGTCTTCCACATGGAGCGATTAGCAGCTGTACTCTGTTCAATATCTATATTAACGATCTTGTCTCAGCTCTTAAATCAATACTTGATATTAAATGTCTATTATTTGCTGATGATTTGGTAATATGAACTCAAGCACCAAAACGTTGTGCAAAACACGTTGTGCACAGGCCCTCTCAGATTGGAGTGATAAAAATAATATGACTGTTAATCTGGATAAGACAGCTCCACAGTCCTTTTCTCTATCTCATAAGGCTTTTCGCCCAGAGCTTCAGTACAAGAATAGTTTGATTGCCAATGCAGATAATTTCACCTACCTGGGACTGACTTTTGATAATAAGTTAAGTTGGAAACTCCATGTGGAACGGCTCATCGAGCGCGTTACAAATAGATTTAATGTCCTTAATCGTCCGGCAGGTTGTAAATGGGGGAGTGCCCGGTCTAACCTTAACACTACATATAATACATTTAGCCTCCCTTTAATGACTTATTGCTGTGAGTTCCTCATCACAGCCCCACAACTGGTGATCAACAAACTCGAAGTTCTGCAAAATCAAGCTCTCCGCTTGATTACAGGTGCTGTGAAGTCTACGCCGATCGATGCGATGCTAATCCTGACAGAAAATAAACCTTTCCAAGATATTATGAAGGAGAGGTCTTTGGTCCTCTATGAAAAGCTTCTGAGAATCGATGACTCCTACTGGATGGACTATGTGGTTAAGCCTAGATAACTTAAAACTCAGAATGATTTATCCAGAAAGTTCTAGACATTAGAAAGGATATTGTTCTCCCGGGTCACGTTCAACTTCTTATGAAACCTAGAAACCCCTTGGAAATAACTAATCTTATTAATAAAAGCGAATATTTACGTGTGTGAGTGTGTGTGTGTGTGGAAGGGGGGGGGGGGGGGGCAGGCGAACCTGTGAAACTTACAGCCGTGAAATTTGGCACACGGGAGTCTGAACATGTGCACCTCGAAGCCCGAATTTTAAATTTTATTACCGTTAATTTTTAATTAATAAAAAACCAACAATTTTTGAAGGGTGAGTACAGAAAATACCAGCCGCCATAAGAGCCTCACCAATATAAATAAGAGCCTCACCAGCCGCCATATTTGAAATGTCAAAATTGATGCATTTTTTTTTCATGAAAGTACATAAATGTTACATATTTGGAAAGAGCTTTGAAAACTGATAATTTTTTCTGCTTACAGTTATTCTGTTACTTTAATAGTTTTACAGATATTTTAATTCTAAAATCACTCCACCGCTGAGAAATCAAATCACTCATCTACAGTATGGTGCAGCCATCTGTCGGCAGCGACGGGAATGAAAATTGACGGGAATTTGGAAAGAGCTTTAAAAACTGATAATTTTTTCTGCATACACTTAATCTGTTAAAAACTTAATCTTGCGTACACTTAATCTAGCAAAATCTTAACATTTATGCTCCTAATAGTTCAACACTTTATCCAGAGGTGCTAAGGTAACCCGTCAAGGATAACCCGTCATAGCAGTTTTTGAAGGATTATATTAATGAATGCGTGAAAAATAACATGTTTGGTTATATTAGTTGTTTGAAAACAACTGATCTTGCATTTATAGTGCGTGGAGCCCTAATTGCAGATTTTTATTAATTTTTACGTTTGTCAGTGGCTTCTACCTATACTTTAATTTTTTCTTTTCTAAAGAATCTTGCATTTATGGTGCGTGGAACTCTTAATTGCATATTTCTATTAATTTTTTTGTTTGTCAATGCCTTCTAGCTATACTTTAATATTTTTTCTACAAAATCTTGCATTTAAGGAGACTTTTATTATGCAGATATAAATTATGGCGATATTTATTGCTACAGAATCTTGCATTTATGGTGTGTGAAGCCCTAATTGCAGATTTTTATTAATTTTTACGTTTGTCAGGGTCTTTTACCTATACTTTAATACAGGGGTGTCCAGCCCGCGGGCCGCATGCGGCCCAAAGCAAGTGTTAGTGCGGCCCAGAGAGAGAGAGCTCAAAGCAAAAAAAAAAATATATTAATAGCCTGCCTTGATATAAAAAGTAATGCGGAAAAGGAAAAAAATGGACCATGTTATGCAAATCATCTTCAAAATGGTGAATTTTATGAAGGCTTGGGGATTGATTCATCGCCAGTTTCAGGAATTTCTTAAAAGCTTGGATGCTGAATATGGCGATACTTTTAAGAAATAAGGTAGCTCAGTAGAGAAAATATTAAAAAGGTTTTATAGCCTACTTGATGATATCAAATTGTTTATGACATTGAAAAGTAATCTGTGCCAGAACTTTATGATAACTGGCTTGCAGATTTAGCAAATTTTGATAGATCTGAATGCCCATTTAAATGACTCAAACACACGTCACTTCATGGATTTTACTTCAGTGTAAAATCCATGAAGTTGAAATTATGGCAAGCCAAATTAAATGTTAAAATTTTTTTGCATTTCGAGACGCTGACCAAGCACAATTCTAAAAATGTTATAAAATACACAGCCTTACTTTCCGATTTAGTACAAGAATTTAAAATTGATTTCAGGACTTTTGGGAAAATAAACAATTGTTTTTTTTGCATATTTTCTACTCTATTTACAGTCAGTATAGATATAATGCAAGCAAATTGTCAAATGGAATGCATAGAGTTGCAATCTGACATCTAACTTAAAGAGAAATTCAATCGAGTCTCTTTGTTGTTCTCATAAATCATACCTGCCCAGATATAAATATCCTACACTGCATAGTCAAGCGTTATTCTGGTCATCAACGTTTGGAAGCACGTACATCTGTGAACAACTATTTTCAAGAGTAAGCACACTAAGAGTCAAATTAGAACCAAAATATCGGATGAACATCTTAAGGGGATGCCTCAGTCGAAAAATATAATTTTGCAAGGAAAACATGCTCTAGTGTTGCCAAGAAAGGGGCGGTTACTCTCCTCGAATATTCTTCCAATCAGAAGGCCTAAATATTGCCTTTCCCATTACGTAACTACTTCCGTTTCTGTTTGTGAAGCCTGGCTGTCGCGATAGAATATCACCTCATATACTGTACCTGTAGTCATATGGCAAAAATTTGAATGTGGTTGCTAGTGTTTTTAGTTATCTTTCAATATGTTTCTTTTGTTTTTGTGAGTCCCAGACATATCTATACATATAAAAACTAGCTGAATACCCGTGCTTCGCTACGGAGTACATTCAAATTAAATTCAACGGTCAATGTATGCAATTAATGCCAAAAAATATATATATTTATTAAAAAAAATCGTAACGGATATTTTTAAAGACAAAATAATGTATAAGAAAATATTGAAATTAAATCTAATAGAACATACTAAAGAATATAGTTAATATAGTATAGTTTGAGGAACATTTATTTTACTGTATTTTAATATTTTTTTGGATAACGTCCTATCGTCTGCCGCATTAGAAGGGAAAAAAATTTTGTCAATTTATTTTGCTGTTATGCAAGTGACGTAAAATTAGTTTAAAGTATCACAAAAAGAAAAGAAACCACGTGATCAGCATTTAATAAATTAAATTCTAAAAATTAATCTTTAAAAATTCACCAAAAATCAGAAAATGGAGGTAAAGATTCAAAAAGATTTCCTTTTGAAGGAATTTTTCGGATCTTTCTCGTGATATAAATTTTATAACCCTCGGATTATTATTTTAAATGCAAACTTTAAAGAATATTTTAAAAACTGCTTAGAAATTTAATTTAAAAAAATCTAAGAATTTTTCAAAAATTTCTGTTAGTGCTCCCCTACACTATAATAAGAATCCCCTTGCGAAATTTCAGCTATTTAGGTCCTGCGGTTTGGCCTGTGCATTATATATCAGTCAGTCAGTTAGTCAGTTACGGAACTGTTTTGTATATATAGATGTATGTATGTGTGTGTGTGTGTATGCAAGTATGTATGTATGTTCCAGCATCACTCTGGAACGCCTGGAAGAATTTCAACCAAACTTGGTACACATATCACTTACAATCTGGAAAGGAACACTGGGGGATAAGGCACCCCTAGAGAGGCAGAGGGTAAGGGGAACATGTAAAAATAATAGAAAACGACTGATATTAGTGTCGAATCCATAGTTTTCGGGGTCGTTGAAACGAATGGTGACACTTTCGATACCGTTTAGGTGCAAGGTCAGCCCCCCCCCCCCCGATCAGCATTGGGGGGAGGAGAGAAGGAAGGGGTGAAAATAATGTCCAATATACAGGAGAGTAGTGTCGAAACCATAGTTTTCGGGGTCGCTGCGACGATTAGGGACACTCCCGATGCCATTTAAATGCAAGTTCAGCCTCCAATCAGCATTCGGGGGGAGGGGGATAACAAATTTCAAAAATGTCCGAGAGTAGTGTCGAATCCATAGTTTTCGGAGTCACTGAGAAGAATACAGGAAACTAAAAATGCTGTTTATAATCAAGTTTTGAGTTAAATTAATAATAGTGTGAATTTGTAATTTTACTTTATCATTTGTATACTGTATTTACTTTTAAATACCTGTAAATTCAATTACTTAGGTTTTACACTATAGGTAGAATACATTCCTTTTTCTGTGTAATAAAAAAATTGGGAAGAATAAATACCCGGGCAACGAAGGACAACCAGCTAGTTTTTTAATAAAAAAGGAAAATTGTCATGCATTAAAGAATTGCTTTTGTGGCAAACACTATTTTTCAATAAGATCAATTAATAAAATCCTTTTCGCTTCTATTTACAAGTGTGCGTGTTCTTGACAACAAACACGGATACTGCAGAAATTTTATCAATTTCTTAGATATAATATGATGTGTTAGGTGCTAAGTCAAAAACGATAAGTAAAAAATCAAACAGTATCTCAAAAAAAAAAAACCTATAACCCAACTTTTAATGGAAACTTTTTAAAACTTTCAATCCTCACGCATAGAGCTAATGAAAAAATTAATAAATTGTAGAGAAAAAAAATGTGAATTTCTGCAGTTTTTTTCAGTTATCATATGTTTGTAATAAGTTTACTATTATGAAAAATATCGCAAATACATTGAAAGTCATCACCATGGGAACACAGTAGATAACTTTAAAGTGAACTAAAGACAGACATATTGCTCAATTACAGTTTCTCGTAAAATGCAGTTAAATTTTTCATCGTGAGAACACAGTGCATATTAGGGAGCAATACATAAGCATACTGCTCTTTTCTGGAGTCTTCCAGAAAGCATTGCAAACGTCATCACGAGAAAAGAGATCCTAATTTATAAACGACTGATACAAAACATATATATTTCTCATTTCGTTCCTCGTAAAATGATTTCAAAATTTTTTACCAAACGAACACAATATATAACACATTACACATAAGAATTAAGATAGAACAGAAAGAGAGTAGTAATTGTACTTCGTATTAGAGAAAAAAATTTTACACCTTGGGGCATTTTTCAGTTTTTAAAAAAATGCATTATTTTAAAACTTGCATTATTTAATGCATTATTTTAAAATCAACATATTCTATGTTAAAATGCAGATACGAGCGAGAAGAAAAAAAATAAAAATTATATATGTCAAAATTATAAAAATTATATTTATATGTTATTAAAAATAAAAATATTCAAATTCATTTTTGGTTAAAAATTGACATGGAATATCCTCAAATTTCTGCAAAAGCTATAAAAGTCTTAATGTCCTTCGTTACAACATATTTGTACGAAAAGTCGCTTTCAACATATGTCAGAACAAAATCAAAATACAGAAATAAATTAGAAGCTGAACATGAAATACGTTTACAAATAAGGACAACAGAACCCGACTTTAACGTTTTGTACAAAACAAAGGAAACTAATCCCAGTCATTAAAACTGAAAATTTTATTTGTACATATTAACTTTATTTTGTTATACTTTGTTAACTTTTATTATAATGTAATAAAAGAATATTAAAACGTTTTTCTTTATATGTACAACCTAGATTATGAATATTTTATTGTTTATGATCCCGGGTTCCGTGAAATAATTTTATACTCATAAGAGTTCCTTAAATTAACAAAGTTTGAAGACCACTGACTTAGAGAATGAGAGAAACATTATTACTATTCTATCCAGTGGATCTCGAAATTCACTAGCAAGCACAAAATAAAATGAATATGTACAACCGGAAATAATCCCTCCACCCCATCTGCTTCACATCTATAAATAGAACCTCCGCTGGACACGGAGGTTGAAGGTCGAGGGGGAAGGTAGCTAACTTCCCCCACTTCAATGAGGGGAGGAGTTTGAGGCGAAAACTCACGTTTTACAGCTGGAAACGCAAAATTATTATTTAGAATACTAATTACCTATTAACACAAAAAATGCCAAAATTATCTTTAAAAAATGCCTGAAGTTTCAAGATTTGCGTCTTGTTTTTCAAATTTTTAAATTATTATCAGTTATTTTCTTACAGAGCATTTTAGCAAGCAATGTCTCTCGTTTTGGAAATTTGAAAATGTAACTTAATTTTAAAAATATTTTGAATAATAATAAAAAAAAAATTGCAAAGCCCCGCATTTATCTTGGAAGCCTACTTTCAGATTCCAAAAACAGAATTCAAAAATATTCATTAGGTAACCCGGTATGCGAAATATTATTTAGCAATTCATTAACATTGAATCGTACATCTGCGAGGTCTCCTGATGCACCCCCTTAACAACACCATGAGAATTGCAACTACTTCAATCGACCCAGATACTGAAGCTTTAGTTTTTCAAATTCAATGCCAAATATCAAATTAATTTTATGACTCCTATAGTTATCTTTTTAATTATAAATAAAATTTATAATGAAATAAATACATATGTTAACTATACATTATACTTTTTTTACTCATCAACAATTTTTAATGTTAGGTATATTTTTGTGTGGCCCAAGACAATTCGTATTCTTTCAATGTGGCCCAAGGAAGCTAAAAGGTTGGACACCCCTGCTTTAATACTTTATTTTTTTGTTGTTGAATTATTTACATTTTACTTAAATTCAATTCAAGCAATTCTTTATTTATACTGTGTTTAATTTTTCATGCAGAGTTCACAAGGCAAAAGACAATTTAACATTTTTACTTTTCAGCTTTTAGTAGTACAATGATGAAAGGCTGAATCTATCTAAATTCTGAGATGTGTATAACATTTCACGTTTTTTTTCTATGTTATTTATACTGTGTTTAGATTTTAAGTTAACTTTGGTTAACAAACACTCATATTGAACCCCGAATCAAGAAACGAGAAACATAGTTTATGAAGGTACTTTGAGATAATATTTGGATCAATTTAATTGAACAGAGATTTATATGGAGTTTAATAAGGACAGGATGTTTCTATTATTGCTACAGAATATTGCATTTATGGTGCGTGTAGCCCAAATTGCAGATTTCTGTTAATTTTTTTAGTCAGTCAGTGCTTTTAACCAATACTTTAATTAATTAATTTTTTTAATAATAATAATAATAATAATAATAATAATAATATATATATATATATATATATATATATATATATATATATATATATATATAATATACAGAATCCTGCATTTATGGAGGTATTTATATGGACAATTAGACATTTTTACTTTTAAGCTTTTAGTGATTTTTTATAAATGTATATATTTTATGATATTTATACTGTTATTAAATCTATGTTATTTATACTGTGTTTAATTTTTAAATTAATTTTTGTTAACATACATTAGACAATTTGACATTTTTACTTTTAAACTTTTATTGGTAGAATAATGAAAAGCTGAATCTACTAAAATTCTCAGATGTGCATAACATTTCACATGTATTTTTTAAATGTTATTTATGCTGTGTTTACTTTATTGGATATTTTTGAAGAGCAGTGAATTTTGTAGTTATTTGGTGTTATGTTATTTAAAGTTAATTTTCTAATATTACTCTTTTTGTTTTCTTTTTTTCATTAATCCTCTTTTACTGGGTTAATTCCCAGTATACGGATTACCGTTGAAACTCTTTGGAATATTTCTATGATAGTCATGGAATATTGTTATTTTGTAGTTATTTGGTGTTATGTTATTTAAAGTTAATTTTCTAATATTACTCCTTTTGTTTTCTTTTTTTCATTAATCCTTTTGTACTGGGTTAATTTCCAGTATACGGATTACCGTTGAACTCTCTCTTTGGAATATTTCTGTGATATAATTGTGTTAAGCTTTGATTTTAGCTTTGATTACTGCTATTCCATGATTGCTGAAGGGAGTGGGTCCCTAAACCGACCGGCTAGACGAAGCACGACTAAGTAAATTTGATATTTTTACTTTTCAGATTTTAGTGCTACAGTGATGAAAGGCTGAAATTCTGAGATGTGTATAACATTTCAAATATATTTTTTCTCTGTTATTTATACTGTGTTAATTTTTAAATTGATTTTGGTTAACAAACATTCTTAAAATCCCAGGCATCGCCGGGTACTTCAGCTAGTGTCGAAATAAAATTGGATCTAGTTGAAACCATCTATAGGAAAAGAGATGTCGCACCAAGTATCCTAAGAAGTCTTACCCTGGAGACCATTGCGGTTAGATACCCACCTAAAAATTGGCCGCATATTTTTACAGATGGATCTCAATTTGACTGCCATTTTAATGTAGGGGCTGGTGTCTTTTCGGACCTTTTTTTTTCTGCGCCCCAGCAGGCTACATTGATACAGCCTTCGATGGTGAAGTGGTTGCCGTGAGCATAGCCTTACAGCAGCTTCTGGCTATTCAACACAAATTTGAAAATGCAGTCCTCTTTTCGGACTCACAGGCAGCCATTCAATCAATTAGCTCTGTTGAACTACCCCTGACACCTGAGATTTCTCGATGTCAAGAGCTTTTGAGAAGTTTGAATTTGAGGGGAAAACGAATCGTTCTCCAATGGGTTCCTGCTCATTGTGGTGTCTGGGGTAATGAACAAGCAGATTCCCTTGCATAAAAGGGTGCGAATATACTACAACATCCAAATACATCAACTTCCTTTTGGAAAATAAAACTGTTCCTGAAAAATCTATGTAAAACTAACTCATTGCGGGATCTTCAGACTCGCACAGCCCTAAAAATTTGGGGGAGGGTAAGCCCTTCTTCAGTTCCCGACAAACCTAGACGTGATGCAGTTGCGGCCTTCCGTTTATCTACGGGCCATGATTGTCTCTCTGCTCACCTACAACGTATAGGCCTTTCAACCACGCCTTTTTGTCCGCTTTGTGATACTGGAGAAGAGATGGGCGGGGACCATTTGCTTCGATGTGGGGCCCTCCGCGGACACACTGTGTTCTCAAGGTATTGGGAAGCAAGAGAACTTTTAAGGCAATGACTTCGGTCTTATACCCTGTTTTCAGTTTCGCCATCTCATGTACATGTTTATATCTTTGTACTGTGATTTTATCTTTTTATATGTATTGGTATTTTGCCTTGCCATTGGAAATTTAAAAAAAATTTTACGACTTTTATTCAACATTGTGCTCGGTTTTGAAATTCTGCTCATTCTGACTGTGTAGATATCCAAGTTGTTAATAGCAGATATCTGAGTTTGTAGATATCCCATATGACCTCAGATCATCAGGACTGTATTGTAATGTTAAAATAAAGTCGATAAGAGCTGGAAGGAAAGAAGTGGGTAGTAGGTTGATTGTTTATAAGTTACGCAACATAATTAAAATTATTAGATCAGGCTAATTAAAATGTAATTGGGGCTTATTGTCTTATTGCAATGCAAGTAATTTTTGTTGAAAGGTCGAATACACCAAATTGACAAGTTCAAAATAAAGGGGTTTTTTGTGGTTTAATGGGGGCATATAATAAAAAACATAGTATAGAGTTTTAGTGGCTGAGGGACCTGTTGGGATCATCAATATTTTGTTTTAAATTGTTTTGTACGAGGTACATATAACTAATAACGAAATATTGATATTCCTCATGTAATTGTTTACATCTGTACAAAAATTACCTAAATGACGATCGATGGTGGACAATGAAAAAAATTTTCATGATGTTGAAAGAATTACAAGGAGAAGCATATGACCATATAGAAGATCAAGTGGCCATTTATAAAGTTAGTCTAAATTTTAAAGGGAGAGATCTAATCAGATATCATACAGAATAGGTGTAATATTAAGGACTGGAATTAATTCCTTTTGTTACAATTTTTGCTGGTGCTTGATACAGTCGGTTGTGCAACAGATGTAATTCATACATTTAGGAAGTATTAAATACACATGATCGTAATATCGCTTACATTGTTTATTCACAGTTCGAACATACGTACTTATTCTTCTATTCCGCACCTATGAGTAAAACTGAAACATGCATTTCTTTTTTGGAAGACAAGACTTTTCGTATACAGAGTAAGCTACTGATTAATTTTGATATATACCTTTGAAATATTTATTTTTCTTTGTTATTTTTGTTTTCCAACAACATTTAAAAACTAATGATGTTCTGCTTCCTTTTTGTTTTAAACATTGTCCTAAAGTTATTCCCTGAAGAAAAAATATAGTCATCGATAAAAACTCTTACAGTAATTCATCCCACAATGAACAAAAGAGGACAATTCCTATGGCGCTTTTGTAATTTGATGAGAGACAGCTCAGGATATGGAGAAACTAGCGTGTACAATATATCGGTTTACCGTTTTGATGACGAAGAGCACTAGACAAACTGAGTCGCGTAATTTACGCTGCCATTTAATATTGTATTGGTAGTGCCATCCTGCGCTCATATTACGTTGTTATGCTGGAGTGCACCCAACTCACTGACTCCAATGCACGAGATGGGACCCGTCGTGGCTACATTGTGGCCTTCCGGTTGGAGTTCCCGTCCATGGGTGTAGACCGTAGATGGCGGCTGCTCCGCGCACGAACCCAAACCAGTCCCATGCTCCCGAGCGGCACGCACACAGCACGGTAAGACAGAGACGTGACCCGCGCAAAGGTACTGGCTGACTTGCCAAAAAGATGGCTAGGGAGGCCAATTAGGTTAGCCTGATTAAAGACAATTTTGAATATCGGAAGAGGGGCTTAGTGCCAAAATGGATGCTCTCCGGCCAGCAAAGGACAAGGAGTGCCCAACGATACACAATTAGTGTGGGGTGGAGCGAAACGCGAGGCCAGGAATGAAATCAACTCGCTGACTCATTACGTCTGACAATGCACTACGCACGGGAATTAAGCGATGACATGTGCATCTAGTCCAGCGTTAGGGCCTGTTCACATAGGAGTCCGTTGCGTAGCGTTAAAGAAAAGATGACGTTGAGACGAAAATAAACCAATCATAGGCGTTGAAAATTTCATTGCTAAACTTTTTAACTCCTATGATTGGTTTATTTTCGTCTCAACGTCATCTTTCCCTTAGCGCAACGCAACGGACTCCTATGTGAACAGGCCCTTAGTCTAAGATACCGACAGACGGATAAAACAGGAATTGCGGGAAAAGATGTAAAAACTGTGTTAAAGAGTCCTCTTATCAAAGCTTATCAAAGCTTAAACAAGTGATGATAAAGTAAGGTAATAAGTTTTTATCAGTACATAGCGGGATGGAACATACCCCACTTTAACCTCAGATCGAAAAGAATAAACTAGGAACTCGAAATTTCGAAGCTAAATATAGCAGAGCCAAATTGGAGTTTCGGAGGTGAACGGCAAATTCAAATCGAAATGCCGCCGCAGAAGATATTTCCCCCCTTCAAATCAGGGGGAAATCCATCGTATTGCTACCAGCTCGAGAGCCGACAGCGGTAGCTAGCCTGTACCTATGAAATATATAAATTATTGTGTGCTCAATTTTGTCGGCATAGAAATTGAATGAGGGAGAGGGAGCTTAATTACATCGTCATGTGCTGCCATCTAAGAAGGAATGATAATGTGAAAGATAAAAGAATTTATGAAGCTAGAAAGAAAAGTCTTTGGGCCTGTTCACATAGGAGTCCGGTAGCGGAAGCGTAAAAGGAAAGATGGTGCTGAGACGGAAATAAACTAATCACAGGCGTTAAAAATTTCGTTGCACATCGTCTGGAAGTTTGTCATTGATTAAATATATTTCAATACTTTTACGCTTCCGCTACCGGACTCCTATGTGAACAGGCCCATAAATTTGTTAAACACGAAATTTATCAACAAACAGGAGAGTAATTACGTGGTTCTTGATACTTTCCATAACGACTTAGTTCTTAGGGAGAAAAAGGTTATCATTAATGAATTGTTTTGAAACTAAACTACGACAATTAACATGACTTTTCTTTTCCAGTCTCAAGAAAGAAGCTTTTTAAAAAATGAAACAAAACCTTTTACACTATTTGAAATATAGGAAGAGAAACCACGAAATTTAAGATTTACAGAACAAGCATCTTAAAACCTTGGCAATAGGGATAATAAATAAGTTGAAATGAATTTGAATATGTGATGTGACAGTTCAAAAAATCGTGATGGAACTGATCATTTACTGCGTCCCTCTGCGCTTTGGCAACTGGTGATTTGAAATCTTTAGAGCATCCAGAATAAAACCCTAGAATCATTTAAGATCTGTTGCAGTCTCCAGCTTACCATCAAAATCTTAATGTAATAGAATGGTACTGATGATCTGCAGCAAACGGTCTTCACATTTTTAAACTCTTTGTTAACTGTTACACTGTAACCGTTGGGGTTTTCCTAAATTCATGGAGCGTTCTGAATTAGATTCATTCACAATGAAAGGTAAGAAATTCTAAATATTTATTGAGTTTGAGGAATGAATCAAAGGATAGTTCATCTCACTTGATTTGAGTTGCTCTGGCTTAGATTTATTATATCGTTTTCAGATTCAATTACAGGGTACTGTCATCACTCTTATTCAAGATAACGTTATTACAAAACTGTTATAATAACGTTTTATATGTCGCAATGTCTCCCGAAATCGAAATTATTTCAAATAAATCCAATTGCGCATTTACAAGCATTTCAGTTGCGATCATATGTTAGAAGCTTTTTTGGGATATTTATTCAATACAAATTATAAACTTCTTCTGAAACATACATATTTTATCAATCGTTCATCTAGGTATATTTTTTTGCCTGCGAATTAACGCGTGAAAAGATCACAAGTTCAAATATAGCAAAGTTCTTATGTACGATAAATTGCATTTATACGCTTATTTTTCTATAAATTTTCGATATTGATTGCATGTTTGTATAGCTTATTTTCATAATTATGTAGTTCAAATTTTATTTTAGATGAGAACACGTACGTAGAATTCACATTTTGATCTCTTCCGAAAAGTTGACTCTGCCGTGATAAACTAAAGATTATTGTTGAATTTCAGATTGAACTTGATTCTTGAACCATAAGTTATAAAATTAACTTAAAATTTGTATTTAAAATTTTGTAATAATATCTCTCGATATATTTTGTTTTGTGGCAGGGATTAAAGATTTTACTCATTCTAATCGTTTGAGAAGTAAAACTAATGACATGCGTGTTTTATATGATTGCTGGTTGTTTAAGAGTTAAAGAAAATGTCCAGAAGTCATGTGTGCTAAAAAAAAAGTTGTAATAAATTTCATGTCTATGCAATTTATATAAATTGTTGTTAGCCATTACAAAAAGTTGTAAGTGTTACATTTCAAATTTTATGCGTTTACTTTGTAAATGTATTTTCTTTTTTTATTTATTTACTAAAGTCCTTTCTATATAAATAAATGTTAAAATCTGTGGAGTATATATTTCAAGACATTCAGGAAAACAGACTTACAGTTATTAATTTACAAAACCATTTTACATTAAATCAGTATTACTAAATTTTTTCTTTTTAGAAAATTAGTTGTAATTTATGCCCTATGAACATATTTAATAATGGATTCTTCATCCATATATTTATTATGTAGATGAAGATAAATGGTTATATTCATTATATGTATTATTATACCATATAATTATATCTAGTATAATATTAAAACTGCAGGTTTTTACTGATCATGTTACCGAATTGATGTTCACTTAAATTTAAGCTATTGTCAAGTTTCCAAATTTATGTATTTGATGGTATTTAAATTATTTTCTCATTAATATTTATAAAATGAGAAAACATATGAAGCTAACAGACTGTATGACCTGCATGCAACTTTGCAGTTAATAAGACTAAAAAAAATTAAACACAGGTTTACAAATTAAAAGAAAACAGAGGACATACCTATGTTGGGAGTATTTTAATATATTATTTTGTATTTTAATATATTAATATATTTATTTCTGTTTTTAAAATATCTTTTATAACAGTAAACTCTAAATACATAGGTTAACTTGATGCAAAATACAGAACTAATTTTTTTACAAGAATAGTGAAATCATATTCTGTTGGTTGTGTTCTTTTAATCATTTCATTTATTATACCTTGAAAAGAGGTATTTCAATATTGAAACATATGCAGTAATTAAGGCATGGTTGGTAACCATGGTTGTGCATCATAGTGAAGAAATGGTAGCATTCTTTTCTAGCAGGTAGTCATGGAGAAAAAATACTACCAAATTTGGTTAGTTACCTCTGCTTGGCACTACTTCCACTGATGGTTATCCACTGTTCAGTCTCAGTTGTAAGGTATAAGCATTTGTGTTATGCAGAATGCTACCCATGGAAAAAATATTAACAAATTGTGGTGGAAATGCATATTATTCAAGAGCAATCATATATAAAGAAGAAAAACCATGTCACTTTTAAAAATATTGGTTCACAATACAAATACAAAATTCTTTCTCTCTCTTTATGCATATATATTTAAATGGTTTTATTTACAGTCAATTTTTTTATGTTTATATATTGTATATTCCGGTGATTGATAGGTATTATGTCTTTCAAAAATACTATTTGAAGTATGTTTCTGATTAAAATTTATTATACTTTAAAGAATTATTATAGAACTATTTGGATTAATTATAATAAACAGTATTGATTTCTCTACTATATATATATATATATATATAAATTTTATTTTTGTCCTGTGCTAGTAGAATATACCTGTTTAAAATAATTTCTAACGCTGTTAAACATTTTTTTCTTTTTTTCCAATTCTCGTTTTGTTGTTTATGATGAAACTGATAACTGAATGAAATGCTTTAGATGTGCATTTGGTTTCCTCACTGTACTATACATCATTTTCATTCTAGATGGAAGTAAAATTATCTATTAAAAGTAAAATATTATTAGTTCTTTTAAGGATATATATTGTTTTGTTGTTTTTATCTTATGTATTTCATAATTGATGTATGACTAAGATGATTAAAGTAATGTATCTGATTTTGTTTAACTAGGCATTCAACATGTTAAGACCTTTGAATAAAGGATTCTTCTTCCAGTTATATTGCCGTTATTCATCTGTTCATCATCAAGTATTGCATGATAAAACATTAAAGGAATTTTCTTTAGGGGAAGGAACAGGTAATTTTAAAATGGCACTCTTTTACATCTTTTAAAATGTAGTTATTAAAATTTATTTTACATATAATAAATAACTCGTGTTAATTTATATATATATAAAAAAAAAAGTCACCTAATTTGGTTAAAAGATTGCTGTTGTATACTTTATTATCATATAAAGAGTAATCATGCATAAAACAGTTCTGTTGAAGATATCAGATATTTTGTTAGGTTTTAAAAGGCTTCCTTTTTTATATGAAAAAAAATAATAGTAACATTTTCTAGTCACCCAAGTGTTTTAAAAGTAATTAATTAAAAAATTAATTTTAAAAGTTATTAATTGGTAAAAATTTTATGTTCTAAAATTAAGTTTGTGAAGTAAAGAAAATTTTATTTTTTTCTAAATTCAAGTTTTTGAAATGTTTTTTCACAGCAAAAAGGAATTTTTCCTGTTAGGCTTTAATAACCAAAGAATTCATATGATATGGTCAAGGTTTTAAAAATTTTATGGCTATGATTCCCAATAGTTTAAAAAAATCCATATGCATTGATATCTGTTGGTTAGGTGGGATAGTTTGGATTACTACAGTCATCTCTTTCACCATGAGAGCTAAGCTAACCAGAACCTTCTGCTTAAAGTCAATTCTGAATGGCTATAAACACCCTCGTCTATTGAGATTTATACTCACAGACTCTGGTTCCACAGATCAGTGCCTTTAGGTGTTGACCATCTTCTAACTACACTGATATTTAAGAATATCTAACTGAATTTATGTTAAAAAATTATTGTATATTTTCTAAGTATATATCATTGTAGACTGTATCATTTTCCTTTTATAATCTTATTTACATGACATATCATGTTATGTAATTTATAATTATAGGAATTTTCTTATATAACACTGATCATTGAAAATTGTATCTTCTACTATATTTTTCACTTGTTTACCTATTTCTATTCAAAATTAATTGTTTTATTAAATTTTTTGTTGCTCAGGAATTGTAGAGCTTCTTTTTTGGGGGGGTGGGTAGGAGGGTAGCTAAACATAGTTATGTACCATGCTAGAGGAAGCAAATTTAGGATGAAATTAGCTTGAAAACAGGGGGAGTTCAGAAAATAAATAGATCAGTGAAAACTTAATATAACAAATGCTTTGGATGAGATTTCTCATTTTCTGCTCAGTATAAGTACGAGGGTTGTAAATAAAGTAGTGGTAACGTCGTCCAGAAAGTCGTAGAACATCGGGCATGCTCAAATAGGATATTGGAGAAGTTAGGTAGAGCTGTGATCGATGTGTAGAGTACATAAAACCTTGTAATAATAACATAAAATCCAGTAGAAGGGGTAGTTTCTGCATGACGTTGAAGTGGACAGTGTCATCTCTACCGCTCTAAATCATGTTTACAAAAAGTGATCAGTGGTCGGGGATTAAAATGAAGGTTGCCCATGGCTACAGCACCATCTGCACCCGGGAGTTGTTAGAACACCCTCTGTACTCCTCTGACACAACTTCTTTCCTAAGTTGAAAGAACCCCGTCGAGGCATCAGATTTTCCTGACATGCCATCTGTGATCCGAGCTTTAGGGTGCTCCGTCGCTGACATCAACACACAACACATTGCCAACGGTATCCTATGACTTCCAGACATCTGGCAAAATGTACATGACTTTGCTGGTGATTATATTGAAGGAATGTAATGTAATTTTGTTTGTACGTACATTAAAAAAAGTTTTCTGGGTATGTTGCCATTACTTTATTATAACCTTATTTCGTGTATCTGCTCATATAAAAAAAAGCGACACTTTATCAGTGGATCTATTAAAAATTAAAAATTCATTTAACTTGTAACACAGGTTCATGACAAAGATATTAGGTTTGGAGCATGTTCAAAGATTACATTAAATAGCTTAAATATTGTAGTGTAATGTTTGACTAGGAGCATTTGTTAAAACGAAAATGTTCTACCCCATGATTCCTCTCCCCCCCCCCCCCCCCTCTTCCAATCAGAGAGTTGGCTGCGGGGGTGAAATGGGGTGGAGGATGATTGTCAGGCAATCAGTAAGAAATAGAGAGAAGGAGAGTGTCTCTAGTAGGGATTGGAGGTTGGTGAGATATTGCAGGCTCATCTCATTTGGTTAGTTAGTTATTCTGTGATTAGAATAGAGTTAGAAGGGTCGCATCTCCAGTAGGGATCGGAGGTCTTGCAGATATATCAGGCTCGTTTCACCTCTGGTTAGTTAATTATTCTGAGTTTAGAATAGGGACAGAGAGAGTGTCTCTGAGAGTGTCAGGAAGCATGACTAGATATAGCAGGCTCATCTCGCCTCCAGTAAAATAATTAATTCTGTAAGCAGAACAGAGTTGTCTGTAATTTTTATGTTAAGTGGGAAACTGTACAAACCTGTAAATAAATTTATGTTCGTGTTGTACAGTGACGACTCGTTTTTGCACTACCTCATTTGTCCCCATGCCATCATAGAAAAAGAACCTAAGTGAACCGGTGAGAGAGTGAGGGTTCACGACAAAGATATTACAGAATTTCTCTCCTAGCATGCTGAATATATATATGTGCGCATGTATGTTTGTATGTACTGTGCATTCTAATTATTTCTATGGTTTTTCCACATATCTTTGAAAACCATAATATAATGACAGAATTTTTTTTTTTTTTTTAATACTGTTATATAGATCAATAAAACAGCAGAAAGCTTTGTAAACTACATCTTAGTTATTGAAATATAGCAATCTTAGAAGCAAATATATACAGTGGACTCTCAATCTATCGTTTTTCAAGGGACTGACTGAACTGAAAGATAAATGCGGAAACATAACAAAGCAATATGATCACCGGAACTGGGTGAAATAAAAGACACATACAGGAAAACGATGATTCAGGGAACAATCGATCGAGATTCCCCTGTATATGTGTGTGTGTGTATTTTACTTTTAAAAAATTATCAATGTTTTTAATTTAGCTCAGTCATTTAACTGCAGATTTCTAGAAATGTTTGTTTTCAATAGACAGTAATTAGTTCTCATAGCTAGAATTTCACCTATCTGTCCCTATGTGGTATCAAACAGAATTTCAGAATTTTTTTTTAAATTCAAAGTTCATTGTCAAACTTAGTCATGAGTTCCATCTTCCATTATGCTTTAGACTTAGTCTAAGATATATTTCTCTTGAAATATCAGGTGATAGTTGTTTTATTATCTAAACTTAAATTAAATTGATTATTGTAGTAAATATCTTTGTTTTAAATGGTTTGTGTGCTTTTACTCATTTTAGACATGAGCTCATGCTTTTGGCTACAAGTGACTGTAAAAGAAACTCATTTATAGAAATATATCATTTATAGTTATTTTTAATAAAACATCAAATAACAACGAAAAAACTAGTTTCATTTTATAGCAAATTTTTAAAATCAGTATGTGCAAACTTTTTTTCTTTTATCAAAGCCAAAACATTTTGTTGTATTTTTTTTTCTACTTGAAATTTTGAAGAAAAAAAAAATTTGTAAGGAACATTTTGTGATTAAAAATATGAATAAATAAGAGACTAGAAATAGGTACATTGAATAAACTATTTAAATTGTACTGTTTCTTCTTTCAAAAAGTCTAATTTCTTTACAGAAAAGGCTGTTCTACAATACAAAGAAGTACCACCCTCCACTATTTTATTAGAGCACACTGTAGTGCCTAAAAGTTTGCAAGGGAAAGGACTGGGAAAGGTACTAGCAGAGGTAATTATGTCATTTCAATATCAAAAAATTATTAACAAGGCTTTAAATTATATCATTGCCCTTCATTCAGTTTTGATATAAATATTCATTTGAAATCTGTAGAAATAATGGGGATTCAAAAGTTCTGTAACAAATAATGATCGCCTTGGTTTTCACCCTTTATTTGTTATCATTCCTCAATCTGATTCTAGAACGTTATAACTAAATTTTAGCTACCTGATTCTAAAATGTCATACCTATGTTCTTGATATCTGATTCTAGAATGAATGTGTTTTGTTATGGACTACAAAGCAGTAAATCTTAAAATGTAATATACAGTAATGACTCCTTAAGTAGCTGAGTAAAGAGTAAATTGTCTATTATCAAAAGACTTATTAAATTATTCATATTTGTCAAAGTATTGCACAATGCACAAATTTCCAGACCTTTTTTATTTGTGTGAGAGAGATCCTGAGTATTTACCCAATGGTGTTAGATATACTGCACATCAATTATAAAAATAATGCTGAATTGCATTTTATTATATATATATATAATGAAAAAGTCTCTTAAATAGAGCTTAAATTTTGAGCTGTTTGTGTGACATTTTTATCAATATGAACATCATACCTCAGGTAACACAACTATTATAAAATATAGTTGTATATATTAAAAAAGTTTTTCTTTTTAAATCATTAAAAACTTCTGGTTGATGTATTCAAATAGTTGTCTTAATATCTTGGAAAAAATTACTGACAAAATTTTCATGATGTGAGTTTTGAAAATTCATGTTGAAATCTTCATGACTTAAATTTCCATATATTTTTCCAGCTAAATTCTAAAAATGGTATAACAACTAATATTTTAAATAATGAACTCCATATAAATGTCAATGTGCTAGTTAAATCTGTATAACATTACATTTTTTAATTATTATACAGTGATTTCCGCTTATAAGAATCACGTTTGTTATTACTGTTTTTGATTCTTATAAGCAGTTGATTCTTATAGCCGAAATTTAGGTTTTGGGACAAGCACACACACACACCTATATATACATATATGAGATAATTTACCATAAAATACTCTTTAATTTACGTTAATTATATATTATTAAAATTATTTTTTATAATTTTAAAAATACAACTTAATTTTTAGACATATAAGTAGATACACATGATTATAGTTAGAGAAGAAAAAATCCAATATTTGTTACAACATACCTGCTTAACAGTTTTAACATTTCAACTACAGGAAGGGAGAAAGAAAAAGTTTTCTATGGTAGTTTAACGTAATGAAGCTTTCAGGAGGTATAAACAGTGTTTATACCTCTTTCAATACTAATACAGAGGCTGTTCACACATTTTTTAGACCATGTATATTGTATTCACAAAACTAAATTGCATAAAATTCTTGTGTTTTAAATGTTCTATTTGACATCCCTTATTCTGAACTATCGTTCGACACCGCAATTTCCAGGATAATAATGCCTTTTGAAGTGTCAGAAGAGGTATTCTATCCCATTCCTCCTGAACAGCTTTCCAGAGTCCTGTAAGTGTTTTGGGACGACGTTTGGATAATGCAGATTTTAAAAGTCCGAAAGCCCAAAAATCCATAGGTGATACATCGGGAGATTTAGTGGGGATATCAGTGAAGGGTATGGCCTTGATACCAGTTTTTTGTTCCATTTCTTTTAGGAAATTTACAGTGGATTTTGATGTGTGACTGCTAGCTTTGTCCTGATTGAGTCTCACAGATTGATGTCACTGTGGGTAAAGCGATGGTATTTCATTCAGAAAAATTGGCGATAAAATATGTTCCTGATAGTATTTGGAGTTAATCTTGACATTTTTTTCCACTCTCTTTATTTTTAACTTGCCATTATAAGAAAAACCAGCAGCAATCATGAATTCCTTAGAAAAACTTTCTTTCGATTCTTTGAACCATGTACTTAAATTTTTTTCTCCCCTTTTATGATAATAAATGGCTCTTTTTTGTTGCAATCATTTAAATACACCCATGATTCATCTATTGTGACAATTGTTTTCCATTTTTCTTTGGATAAGTGTTTCTCATATAGAATTCTGCAGCGTGTCCTGCGTTCAGCGATATGATTTGGAAGAAGACGATGCACATTGCGTTTTTTCGCTTTCTTAAGATTTAAATCAACGTTTATCATTTTGTTTACAGTGGACACTGATTATTTTAATGATTTTGCAACTGTCCTTTGACTAGGGGGATTTTCTTTTAACATTAAACAACGTACCTTTGCAATAGTCGAAGATGTCCGTTTTTTCCTTGGATACTTGTTTGGAATTTTTGTCCCACTTGAGGCTCCAATTTGACGTTTTTTTCCTTTCTTGTTGACGATATTACCTATCGACGCTTTAGATATCACAAAACCATGACTCTCACATCGTTTTTGGATAACGGAGTATGCATATTTCTCTTCGGAAAGAGCATAAATGTAGCCTTCGAACCACTGCTTTGTTAAAAACGCCATTTTGAATAAAAACAAAACTTTCAAGCCGTGGACAATAATTTTGACTTTTAAAAACATAGTACAATTGCAATTATTTCTTTTGCAGCAAACGAATTTTTATTACCGCTTACCAAAATCGTCTAAAAAATGTGCGAACAGCCTCTGTAGTCTCAGACGAAGATTCGTCATCCAGCTTACGTATCATGGTTTGATAACGTGCTGAATCTACTAATGTCACGTTTGCCTAAGTGATAGTGGACACTTCGCCGAAGATTTATGTGTTTCAGGGTCCAGGAAGCCGCAACCAGGATGTGGGAGGAGGGGAAAAACAGTCCCTATTTTTGTTTGTCAGTGGAGAAAAGTGAAATCGAACCGGGATGGGTAAAGATGCTCCAGGGTCAAGTTAATAGGACAGTGTTGTACTAAAGCTTTTAAGGGGAAACTAATCTGTTATGTCTAACAAAGAAAGGGAAGAATTTTATGACTATATTCCATCCCATCTTATCAATCTTTCTTAAAAAAAAAAAGAAAAAGAAAGAACTTCATGTCTTTTGAGAGTTTAAGTGACTTTTTCGGAAAAATGAATGGAAAGTGAAGACTGTAAACTGATTCTTAAAACCGGTGGATTGATTCTTTAAAGCGAAAATTTTAAAATGGAAATAATACTTTTGTTTTCACGATATTGATTCTTATAAACGGTTGATTCTTATGACCACTGAACACTATAAGCGGTGGTTACTGTATTTGAATTTTATTATTAGTTCATGATTTATTATTCATCCAAAACAATTTAAGTGGTAAACATAAATAGCTTACTGAACATTAATCAACAATAATAAGTAATGAATGCTGGGAACATGTGTTTTGTTTATGAAGTCGGTGACAAATGTAAATATATTTTTTTCTTATAAAAAGTGAAAGTAGACATTTATTTAGCTAGCAGAATAATGGTGAAATCATAAAAATTTGACATGTTGTGCTCAAATAATTTTATATATATGAATTAAGACAATTTATAATATTTAAGGCATCCAAAGTTAAGAGTTTCTTTTATAATATGCAACCAATTTTTCTTGTAATATTTCATAAGTAATATTGCTTGCATCTTTTCTCAAATGTTTATAGAAGCAATATGGTTCTCAAAAATTATCTGAATTGCATTTGAAATGAAACTGATTGTTTATTAAGTCAGTGACAAATGTAAATATATATATATTTTTTATAAAAAGTGAAAGTAGACATTTATTTAGCTAGCAGAATAATGGTGAAATCATAAAAATTTGACATGTTGTGCTCAAATAATTTTATTCATATGAATTAAGGCAATTTATAATATTTAAGGCATCCAAAGTTAAGAGTTTCTTTTATAATATGCAACCAATTTTTCTTGTAATATTTCATAAGTAATATTGCTTGCATCTTTTCTCAAATGTTTATAGAAGCAATACAGTTCTCAAAAATTATCTGAATTGCATTTGAAATGAAACTGATTGCTAATAGCAGCTAGATCTGAACCTCCATGTAAATGTATCTCAAAAACATGATAAGTATTAACACATGAGTGTTCATAATAAGCATGCTTCTCTGTCAAGAGTCATATGTGATCACAACAAAATTTTATTCATTTATTTATTTATTTATTTTTTTTTTTGTCAATTAATACTTTCACATTATTTATCGCCTTTTTCATAAAATTAGCACAATTTAAGAAAGACCAATGCCATAACCAGTCTTTTTGATTGGCTTGGTAGTTCTAGTATTAAAAGATAAGCATTTGGAAAATAAAATAAGAAGATAGAAATTTAAGATTTCTGTGTCAGGGTGAAAATTCGTGCACTGATTGCAGTTTTGTGTGTAAAAAATTTCTGGTCTGATACAAAAGTTTATTTCTTCTCTGTGTTCTTTGTAGAATTCATAAATCATGTGGGTAAATATTTTAAAAGTTGTAAAATACTGTGTAGTGACATTTAACAGTCTTATTCTTAATATTCATTTACATAGTTTGAATACATTATAAAATACTTAATATATGTTTTAAAAAAACCTCATAATCAGGTAAATGAGCCATAGCTTATACAAATTTTAAGATTAAATTTTGTCATCTGTTGTGTTTATTAATAAGAGCCTCTGAATGTCCTTATTCTTCACATATAGCTCTGTGGGGGTAATCATGACTATTCCTTATGAGATAACTGTCAATCTATCTCTTTCCTCTCTTTTTTTTCTTTGGGCTGTTAAGATTTCCTTAAGCAGTGAAATTTAAGATATGTATAAGATAAGAATTAATCTGTATAAGAATTAATATGTATTAATCTGATAAGAATCTGATAAGAATATCTGATAAGAATTAATATGTATAAGATAAGAATTAATCAGAGCTTAATGGATTTTGAATACCCTGTGAAGAATGTCCATGTTTGTCTGTGTAACCAGTCTTGAATAACATCCTGGACTTCTGCATTGTTAGCAGAATGGTGGCCTCTGAAAGCCTTTTCCAGTGAGCCAAAGAAGTCGTAGTCACAGGGTGACAGATTAGGGCTCTAGGGGGCATGATTAAAGACTCCCCAGCAGAAGTGCCACAGCAAATCTTGTCCAGGGCAGCAATTGATTCCATAATGATGGCCAAATGTGTTTAAGCAGGTCGCGGAAGGTCCCATGCGCACACGTTCTTTATGAAATTTTCTAAACCATTTTAACACTGTGCACTGTGACGGACACTCATACCTATACACATCCTTCATGCAACAATAAATTTCAATTTTACTAACACCTTCTGGTGTCAAAAATTGGATAAGTGCTTGCTGGACCTATTTGGACAAACCCATGTCATGACTATACACAGCCACCTTACTAAAACAAGTTGAAACAGCATACGGACACTTTTTTACAATAGCAGCTTTGTTTTGTAACATACGTCATTTATTGGTAAAAAAGCAAAGCTCCTAGTATTTAACCACTGTCCCTAAAACAAAAGTCTCACTTTCATTTGGGCCATCCTTGTATATGTGCTTCTCTGTCATGTACAGTTGGCTCTCTGTTTAACGACGCTCTACTTAACAACAATCTCTATTTAAAGACAATATTTCCCAGTCCCAGCCCCTCCGACGTTATGGGAAATGTTATCTTTTCGCAAATTCTGTTTAAGGACGATTTTTCTCGGTCCCTTGAAAGTCGTTAAACAGAGAGCCAACTGTCTATAGTTTCTTATTTTTTAATGTTTTCTTTAACTGCTAAAAAATCTAATGAAATGGACTTAGTGTACTAAAATTCAGTATGTCACCTATGAGATTTTGCATTCCTGTAGGTCAGTGTTTCTCAACCTTTTTTGGTTGACGGCCCACTAAAAATATCTGGAATTATTTGCAGCACACCTCAATATAAAAAATATAAAAATTGTATGAAACAAAAATAAAAACAAAATTATTTATTTACAAAATTTATTCAGTGAGAGGGCTGAGCCTGTTTTATTGAACAAATTAAATCAAAATGGGGTTCCAAAGTCGCCAGATAAGTTCGCATTTCACTGTCAACTTTTAAAAGCCTTTCTCGCTTTTTGAACTTGATTTCTGTCAATGGTGAAAATCCAAATTTACAGAACCATGAAGATGCAAAAAGCAGATGAATTTTATTAGCTTTCAAGCTGATTGGAGGGTACAAATTTTTGACAGAAGGCCAAAACTCATCGAAATCTTTCTCGAAGAATGTTGAACGGTAAAACTTATCGTTTCTCAAATCAGTGAGCTGTTATTTTTTTTTTTTTTTTTTTTTTTTTTTTTTTTTTGTTTTTTTTTTTTTTTTTTGTTTGTTTGTTTGTTTGTTGTCAAATTTGGTGTCTTGCAGATTACAAATGGGTTGATTAACCACTCATATTCGTGAACTGAAAGCAAAGGAAAGTTGCTTTTAAGTGAGGTTTGAAGTTTGTCAATGATGCTTAAATTTTGTCTGCAATTTTTTTTTTTCTGACTGAGATTCATTGACACCTGGAAAGCAGTCAAAATTTCCTTTTGATATTTCAGCTTTCCACAGCTCTAATTTTTCTACAAATAACTGCAGTTTTGATGTTGATGTGACAATATTCTTGGATGGACCATTAAGACTTAAAGTCAGAGAGTTAGCTTTTCAAGCAAATCCAAGAGAAATTGAACTTTAAGCCACTAAATCTCGTCATAAAGAGAAAATTCAAAAGATGTGTTTCAACCTCCAAGATCAAAATTACCTCTGCCTTTAGGTCCATGAGTTATTTCAAAGCCTTTCCTTTTGAAAGCCAATGAACTTCAGTGTGATATAAAAGAGTTTTGTTGTCAGAATCCATTGTGTCGCACAGCTGAGAGAAAATTCGGGCTTTAAGAGGTTGACTCTTGATAAAATTGACCACTTGGATGATTTGGTTCATAACAATAAACATATCTGGAGTTAAAGATTTTGAAAGGAGATATTCTCTGTGAATCATGCAGTGGATGCTTTTAGTATTTGGATTTTCTTGGCACACAAGTGTCCTAAATCTTTTTTTGTATCCTAACATTGATAGACATCTGTCTGTGCAAACACCAACACAGTTTTTCCTTTGCAAACCAAAGCTTGAAATATTTTCTTTTACAAGCTCAAATGTCTTTTCCTGTTGTCGTGCTCTTCAAATCTTTAAAGAAAAGATACCCATTCAAGACAGTTTCATCTTTAGCAAGTCGAATGAAAGCCGTGAGCTGTGCTTTTCCACTGATATCTGTCGATTCATCAGTCTGAAGTGACCAGAGTTAACTGTCGTGTGATTCGAAATGCTGGACAATTTGTTCTTTTAAGTTTGAAGATAAATCTTTGATTCTGCATGATATTTTGTCATTGGATAATGGTACTTTCTTGACCTTTTCTGTTGCTTCCTTTCCCAGCATTGCTTTGACAATGATAGCTAATACTGGTGCAATGATAGACTCATCATCGGTGTGTGCTTTTTTTTGCATTGTGCTATTAATTGTGCAGCCTTGTAGCTAGCAATCAATCCCTTTTCTGGCATCTTCATATAGTTTATTTTATTTTATTTATTTTTTTTTTTTTCTACTTTATTTTGCTGCATTGCCAGGTTTTCAAAATATTCTCTTGGTTTGTTTTTGACCTCTGGGTGTGAAGTTTTCAAATGTCTTCTCAGTTTACGAATGTCAGAACAAGAGCTTCATTTGAAAGTTTCTTTTTGCAGACTACACAGAATGCTATTTGTGGGTTTTCCGTTTCAGTTGCAATGAATCCGAATTTCATGTAGTCATCTTTATACTTCTGTTTGTTTCTTTGATTATCTCCCATTTTAAAAGCACCAGATTTTATTAAATGTTTGCTCATTATGGCTAATAAAACATTTTTTAATTTGTTCACAGCAATGCAATCACATTAAAGAAATTTAAGGACTTACTTATTTCATATTTTTTTTTGATTTTAAGAAAAAGCCAATTTGAACCAATGTCAATTACAATTAGGAAAAAATATCAAATAAAAATGTGGAAAACTAAATTAAAAAGAAAATTGGAAACCATTAAGGTAATTACAAATACTATTTCAAAGTTACAAAACCTGTGCAATTTTAATTATTTGTCAAAAACCCTCGCAGCACATTTGACAATCTCTCATGGGACACTGGTGTTCCATAGCACACAGGTTGAGAAACACTGCTGTAGGTGCACTATGTATGTTAGTGTGGTGTTTCTGTAGAATATTAATTCATTATTAACCATTGTTTTCATTATTGTTGCACAATGGTTTGTTTTATATGTCTTCCTTGAAATTACAATAAATAACTCCTAATTGCTTATCCTTCAAAAATTATGTTCTGATAAATAGTGTATCAGTTTAGAGTGACTTTGCAGAAAACTGATTCATTTTAGTTTAAAATGAAGCATGACCTTTATTAATAGAATTGTCTATACCTATAGGCAATAGGAATTCTGTTGCAACAAATTTGCTTAAACTAGTCTAATATAGTACACAACATGGTTTTGTGATATGTGGTATAGAAGTATAAATTAAGCTTGTTATCAGATCTGTAAAAGACTAAATGAACATTTATATAGTGACTAAACTTTAATCTATGATTCAGAAATTTTTATGCCTCTGAAACAATATCAGGAAATTCTGTATTGCATGTCAGAGAATAAAATTCAGTTTTTTAGTACATAATCTAATGAAATTATGCACAGTAAACTGGAGTAGCACTTCTCAATTCTATTTACTAATAACAATTATTTCTATTTACAAATTCTAGCAAAAGGTTAATGTTGTAGCTATTTACCCTAGTAATTAAATATGTTAATTTAATCTTATGGGAAGAGATGAAAGAACAGAAAGCATTCTTTATGGGCCTTAAAAAATAAAAATGAATAAAATAAAAATTACCAACCCCCATCAAAATACATATTTATTATAGGTTGTATGTGAGTTCCTGCTTTATCTGTAAGTTATGAAAAGATCCTAAAGACCCTCTGATACAAAGTTAAATTATAGATCACAAATTTTTCTGATTAATAGTGTTGATTACAGACTTATTGAAATCCTCTTGCACTAAATTCATTTTAATATGATTACTCCATGTTATTTGTTTCCGAGAAAGCTTTGACCAAATCAAAAGTATGGGACTCATGGGTTCAATTTTTAAGATTTTTAATTACTTTCTATTCTCTCTGATACATATTTTCTTTCTATCAGTTTCAGAATCCAATATCATTAAATAAATTACAATAAACAGAAATTACATCTTTAATTTACACTGTAAAAATAAGAGGTGTTTCTCTGTGATAAACATCTGATCAATTAGTCATGTGAGTTTTGGATTTTAAAAATCTTATTGTACAGAACTATTAAAACTTTGAAAAATTCTAGAATTATATAGAATTAAGATGAATTTTTAAATTATCTTAGCTATTTATAAGAAATTAAAACTGTTCCTGTTATGTCTCTCTCTCTCTGTGTGTGTGTGGGGGGGGGGGGGGGAGGTAGGGTGAAATGGGGTAAGGGAGAACACAGGCTTAAAACCCTAAAAAATTTAACTTTTTTTAAAAAGTTTCAAGTGTACTTTGTAGGAAAATTCTTGCTCTACTGTTATGTATAGTTTTTATTTACAGAAAAAAAATTGTAAAATAGAAAATTTTTATGCCTTCCAAACCCTTGAATTTTAACTAAGGTACCAGGTTAGAGTACTAGCAGGGGGGGGGGGGGGATCGTAATTATAATTAACCATAACACATAGAGTTAATTTGAAAGTACCCTCTTATTCATTAAGAAATGAAAAATACAGATAGAATATATATAATTTTTTTTTTTTGGGGGGGGGAGGGCAATATTACTTCAGTACTGCAGGTTCTCACTTGCCCCATAAAAATTTTGTGTTGGGGCAAGTAAGAACTGCCGTTCTCACTTGTCCCATATACTAGAAAAACCTTCCTTTGTGTTAAAACAGCCATATAAATAGTTTTTTCTTCCCAACATATGTTTACTAGCTGGAGAAACTTCATAACCAACTACCTTTTGTCATGTTTCACTTGCCCCTGCACTTCGGGCAAGTGAAAACACAAAAATTTTAAATATTAACAGCAAAAAAGTTGTGAATAATAAAATTTTCAAAAAATAAAACTATAAATGTAGAACATGTAAACATAAAGTATGTATACAAATTTTCATACAAATACAACAACTTGTTTAGATTCAAAGTGGAACTATATGATTTTGCATTCTCACTTACCCCACGTCACCCTATATATATATTTATTTATTTATTTGTATATGTATGTATAAATTATAACTTTATATTATTATATTTCTCTTTAAAAAAATTATATATATTTATATATATATTTTTTTTTCTTTTAAGGCAGCGTTTGAATATGCTTTGGATAAAAATCTGAGAGTGAAAGTAAGCTGTAGTTTTGTTCAGAAGTACTTACAAAAAGATCCAAAACCTGAATTTCAGCGCATCTTATGCAATGATTGAAGTAAGTATTTTTATATATAATGATAATCTTTGTGTTGATAGTTCTCTCTGAAATCTGTAACATGGAAATGATCCATAAACCATGAAGTTTAAAAGCAATGTCTTTTTTTAACAGTGCGAACATAATCATTGAATGAAAGATTGTTTCTGATAAGCAGAGTCATGAAGACAATCACATCCTGTCCCATCATTAACTTTAAAATGAATGAATATATATATATAAATAAAAGAGATTTTTTTAAAAAACTCGATGCAAAGTGGAGCTTATGGCATAAGTTATTACAACTCAGTCCAATCATAGTTTTGGGTAACAATCAAATACAAAAAGAATAACAAAATATCAAATACTTCTTCAATATATATACAGTGTAACCTTGATCTATCGTTTTTGAAGGGACTGACTGAACTAAACGATGGATGCGGGAACAAAAAAGTATTAACATACCTTAAAGTTTGATATCCCTAAAATATATTTACTCACATACATAAATGCATACATACCTGTAGTGTAACTAAAGATAAAATTACAAAGGTGTACTGAAATCCAAGATAATAATAATAATAAAAAAAGAAATACACATAGATACACAGGAATTTTGATTCAAATAAAAGTATTTAATTGTTTGTTTTTTAGCGGTTTTCTCTCCACAAGTAAACAATATTTTTTTTGTTCTGCAAATTGCATTCTTTTCGGTATCGGTTATTGTGTGAGAGTATAAAGAAGCACCAGCCATGAATCGTTTGTAAATAGACCCATTCCATTGCACTGGATGGGGTCCGACATAAGACCACCAGGAAGTTCTGCTACTGGGTAAAACCCTCATCGGCCAGTGTATAACTGCAGCAATCAGAAACTTCTCACACCCTAGACCAAACATCAGGATGCCTCCATCCCAAGGCCAACAAACAGAAAAGCCAGAGGGCAGCAGGAACCGCTCAGGTCGGCTGACTGTGAGCCATTGCTGTTAAGAACAGAAATGTTGAATAGTCGGAAAATTTGGAATGAGTTGCCAAAAATAGGATACTCCAAAGGCTAAAGAATTAAGGAACACCAATGATGAACAAATAATGGGAGTGGTACGATAACACGAAACCAGGCTAAACAGGAGAGAACAAAAATATGAGACCATGCATCTCAAATGTTCTGCTCATTGTTTAATTAGAGTGTCATACTAGCTCAATACAGATATTTATATTTCAGGTTCAGTTATTATGAAAAAACGATCAATCCGATAAATTAATATAAAGCTGTGATATTCTGAACGAATATTGTGTGAAAAGGATGGATTGAGGAACGATCTATGCTGTCTTTTTTTGCTTGTTTTCTATGGAATTTATTCGGGACCGGGTGAAATAAACGATACATACGGGAAAACGATCGATCAAGATTCCACTGTATTTATATATATTTATATATAGGTATGTGTTTGTGTAGTTTCAAAAATTAATTTATGTAATGATGCCAATATAAATAATTTGGATCATATTACTGTTAAATTAAGAGAGCCATATTAGAAAAATATCTTGGAAATAATTTTAACATTAATCAAGTTTCTAAATTATTAAACTTAACCTCATAATATAATTACATACTTCTAAAGATTAAAATACACTACCAGAAAAGGGCCCCTAAAAGAGTTTGGTTTGGTTTGGAGCACTACAGTCAACTTTTTACCACACAAGGGGACCTACGGTTTAAAGTCGATTCGGAATGGTTTCAAATATCCATGCCAAGAGTGGGACTCGAACCCACAGGATCTGAATTGAATGCCAGCACCCTAGCCATTCAGCTATCACCTGGCTACCCCCCTAAAAGAGACAGTGCTGCAAGTGTGTTGCTTTTAATTTATATTCTTATATTTATGTAATTTACACTTAGCATTCCTGCAAATTTTGCAGCAACAGGAATAATTACTGTAGGCCATATCAATACATAGATGTTTTAAATGCAATTAATACTAGTTGTAGTGATATAGTTATTCGTGTTCCACCTGTCTTGAACTTTTACCTAGCAGTTTAAATCCATTTAATGTTAATCTCATGGAATCTGATTTCTGAAATTGGTAAATTTTGATACTCAAAATTTAACAATTTCTGACAAGTGGTACTGCAAAAGTACCACTTGTCATTAATCAGTATTAAAAATGTTCATTTTCTAAAGCTCATTTAAGTCAATATATAATGTTCAGAAGGTTAAGGTAATAGTTATAGATGTATTATAAAAAATTCATCCCTATAATTTTATCAATGTCATAATAATCAGTTTCTTTAAAATTTATGAATAAGTTTTATTCCAATGTTATGTTCAATTTTAGTGTATTACTGTATTGTTATTCCAGTAAATAGACAAAATCTTAATTAATCAGTATGTAGATTGCTAATTTCCTTTATAAGTTGTTAATTATTGAATTTGTCATTATATTTATTTATCTTCATTTTGTAATCAAGTTTCTGTTTTTTCATAGTAAATATTAAAATTTTTTGCCCTAACTATTTATTAGTTGTTTATCATAATTATAATTATTGCTGTTATTTTTCATATTACCTATGTTTTGATTCTAGTGATGCAAAATGTGACATAGCATTCCAAATCAACCAACCAATGAGATTATATTTTTGGCTATTGGTTATGTTTCTCTGAAAATTTTTAAGCAGTTGTTAAATTTGTTTTTGCATATACCAATCATGTTTTTCTTCTCTGTAATGTATGGTGTTTTTTTTTTTTGGAGGGGGGGGGGGTTGCTCTATTACTCAACATGCTTTAGATAGCATTGCACTTTCAGTTTTCTTCATAAATTCACATAATCAAAGGCTATTTTCATTAAATAATTTTGGTGGTGTTGAAAAAGAGATATCATTAAAAAAACTATTTTCTGTTACCAGTTATGGGGGGAGGGGGGATATCTGTTTCAACTTCTTTAATAATCTATCTTTCTTCAAAAAATAGAGCTACAGTTGTGCCTTATTTTGCAAATAAAGTGGAACCTGGGTCCCATCGTTTTTAAAGGGACCTATTGCAGTAAATGATATATACAGGAAATGATATATACAAAGAAATATTATCATCAGGACTTGATGAAATAAATTACACTTACAGGAAAACTATTATTCAGGGGACAATTGATTAAGAATATGTATTAGGATCCATTATTGTCAGCTTAATATATTGTTATCGTGTTTATGTGTGTCTGTTTTCATGATCTGAAATGAAATTGTCTGCAAGATTTTAATAGGTCGAAAATAAAATAAAATGATAATAATACATAATACTGAAGGGTTTTTTTTTTTTTTTTTTTTTTTTTTTTTCGGTAAAGGAGGCATTGTTTTGCAGAAGTATACAAGCATAATTCAGTATATACAAAAAATAAATAAATAAAAACAATAATTTACCAATGTGCACCATTTGATAATTCTTGCTTTTTAAGAACAGATACATATGCATTTAGTTTGTGTAATGCTTTTCCTATAGTTTGTTTTGACAAAGGCAAAATGAAAATTTTTTAAGTTTTTCTTAACATCACTTTTTAAAGTACAACAGTTAGCGCTCTTTTTTTTACCCCAAAAATATTTTATTTGTATACCCTTGTTCTACAAAGCTTTAATATATAATCATTTCCATAGGAAGGTGTTATGTTAAAAAAAATAATTCATAAAGATGATAAATGTCAAAGTTCAGTAGCTGGAAATGTATAGCAAAATGTCTTTGAACAAATAATGATGTGATAAATATTTGAATGCTATTTCTAAGCGCATATATATATATATATATATATATATATATATATATATATATGTGTGTGTGTGTGTGTGTGTGTGTGTGTGTGTGTGTGTGTGTGTGTGTTAGTTAGTTAGTTATTCATCTTTTAAAATATATTTTTTACTTACATGTTTGTATTCTGATCCAGTTTTATTTATTCACCTCTCATTCTCAAACACTTGATTAAATCCATACATATATGTCTAACAGCATAGTTAATAAAGTATTTTTCTTAATCTCTTCTAAGACAATTGTAGATCAGAGCAAGCAATAATGATGTTAGCCATTCTCATTCTAACATTGTTATTCATTATTAAATGTGTATTCCTTTAAAAATGATCAAGTATATATTTAGTGAAAGATAGTTTCATTTATATATACTTGACTACATCACACTGAGTGGGTTTACTTACTTGTTTTACCTTGATCCTTTGCTGAGTCCTTATACATTTATAGTTGTCAAATAATATTATAATATATTCCCAGTTTCTCTGACATTTGGATTCTTGTTACCTCTACTGCCAGAGATCATGAATGTACAAAAAAACTTCCGAAATGTTTCTTAATTTTGTTTTTATTCAAAACTAGGGGTAAAAAAATCTTAATTATATTATCTATGTTGAGTTTCATTTTACTTTATGTTACTCTAGTTCAGAGGTGGGGAACGTGCAGTCTTAAGGCCGCATGCGGCCCACGTGATCTTCTTGTGTGGCCTTCATAAGAGCATTTGTATTAATTAATATTTAATTTTATAGATTACAACAATTTGTAAATCAATGGAATTAAATAAAGAACGGGCATGAATGTATGTAAGCAGGCTTCACGTTACGAAGCTTGATCCAAATATTTAATTACTTTCAAGCAAGAAACAACTGCAAATATCCCACTAGCTTAAATTTTCCATCGGATTTTAAAATTATTTTAGGAATTGTTGCTATGTCAGTTATTTATAATTTAATACTATTATTTTTCTATTGTATTTCTTTATAATGTTAAAATTATTTAAAAATACTTCTACTTTATTATTTTTATTTGAAGTGGTATTTAAATATGTAGTTGTTTATTAAGATTTATATATATATATATATATATATGTGTGTGTGTGTGTGCTTACATAAATAAAAATACCAACAGTGAAATATAAGAAACTACAGTGATATCTATGAATCTAATAATTTTATAAAAAAATAATAATTAATGATTAATGTTATAACAAGTTTTTACCCTTATGTGAATACAAAAATATTTTATATTGTAACTTTTTAAGTCAAATTATAAATAAATAAGGACTAAATTTTTTTTTTTGGTTATTTTTCTATATAATGCACCCAATTTTTAAGGTAACTATAATAATTTCATAAAAGTCACATTTATAGGTACATCAACTTATGCGGCCTCCTTTATTACTACCTAATTTACATGTGGCCTCTAATGGTGAAAAAGGTTCCCCACCTCTGCTCGAGTTAGTTATATAATCAAGTTTAGTATACCCCATTTTTGTCATATTATCTTGGGAATGATCCTACATTTTAATTAATTTAAAATATGTTTTTGAATCACTACACACTTTTACGCCCAAAATGAGATATTGTTTTTGTATCAGATAAAAAGCTGAAGCTTAAAAAAAGTTTTATTACTGTAATGATATGATGAATGGTGTAAATTAATGATGATCATAAAAATGTTACGTTATATTGAAAAAAAAAGTTCCATAATAGTCAAGAAAGTGCATACATTGATTCCAGTCCAAATCTTAATAAATTAATTAGAACTACCTCTTAAGATTGTTGCATGTTTTCTTTGTTAAATGTGTGCACATATGCCTATTATTCTAGATGTAATCAGTATCACCCTTTTTGTTTGTTTTATTTCTAAGTCTGTCAATAAATTAAAATTAAAGCAGCATCTAAGAATTTTCATCAGGGCGATTATTAAAACTAGCTATTTCAGCTGATTAAAATTATTTTGTGCAAACATCTTTTTCATTATAGCTTAGGTAATTATTTTATTTTTATTATTTTTTATCATTGTTCTATTTTCCTATCATAAGAGAACATAACTGCAAAAGCTACAAAATGGAGTTAATTTTATGCTTCGAAATTTTTCAAATGTTATGTCTTAACATTATTCTCTTTATGAGATACTCTCTGAGCTACATTTTGAACAGAAATGTTTGATGATATACAAAAATATTGATGTAAGTCCCAATAATCTACTTTCTTCTTTGATTTAAAATGATCTTGCATAAAAATTCATGTATTCTATTCATGGTGCCTAATATAAATGGGAAAATGAGTTCTGTGGCTTCTAACTGCAGTTTAAAACTTTTTGTCTAGCACAAAATCTGCCAATACTAAAAAATGACTTTTATTTTAAAAAAAAAAAAAAAAAAAAAAAAAAAAAAATCCTCTGTGTGCTGGTTGTAAATTAAAGTACTTATTTAATCTCATAGTAATTTTGCTATAATGTGTTGTATCTTATCTGTGTACAAAAAGAGACACATTTTGAAAGGCTGTTATTAAATCCAGTCACGTTAAAATTAAAAATTCATCAAAATTAAGATTTGCTGTTGCCTAACAGAGTGCAGTTATTTTTTGTGCTTAAAGATCCTTATGAATTTGAACATATTAAGAGAAAAAAGAAAGAAGATGTAAGATGTTTGTTAAAATTAATATTAGTCAACTGATGTAAAAATTTTCGATACATTAGATTTTCTAAATATTAGCTGCAAATAAAAGTCAAAAAGTGTATTTTTAAACAACTCTTTGTAGAATAAAGTCTTATGTTTCATGACCAACTAAGCAATATTTGCATTTAATCAGTTACATTGGGCATGAAAAGAAAAAAGATATAATTGTAAGATTATGGTGAAATTTCACATTGTATTCTACATTTTTATATTTTTCAATGACTAATTCACATATGATGAAAAGAGGAAAGCAGATATTTAAAGTTAATATAATATTTTTAGAGTTTGTTATTATTGTATCTGTTACACAGCTGGTTAGACCAGTAAATCAAAACATTATCTAAACCATGTTTTATATATTTATTGCTTTAAATCATTGAGGTATAGTTGTAGTTCTCTTCATCATATAAAATTGTACATAAAATTCATTTCTACATTACTTCAACACTCAACAAAGTAAATCTAAGGAATATATTTTCCTGCTAAATAACTAGAATCACATTGCATTACAGAACACAGTTATCACATCTATATTTAACACAAATGCAAGTAAACACATCATACATATACAATATAGTATGTACAATAATGCAATAATTTAAAGCACTATATGTATAGTTGAGGTCACAGGTTCTGTAATAAGAAACAATACTGAGATTAAAACAGTAAAATGGTAAAAAATAAAACCCTTGAGCATGAAGTAGATACCAGCTTAAACTACATCACTATTTCTGACACAGAAAGGCTCTAAATTCACTTTTCAAACTCTGTCACACAATCTGACCTTTGCCATTTTCATTATGTACACAAATTGTAGGTGTGTGTTTATATAATTTCTTATATAATTATATAATTTCTTATTTTATATAATTTCTTATTTTTTTTTCTTTAATTACCATTATGTATGCTTTATTTTAGTTAAAACTTATTAAACTATTAATCAACGTCTTTTATTTCCCACATTTATTCTGTTAATTAAATATATTTTATCAGTACTCTACTTTATTTCCTTATATTAGGAATATTAAAATACTGAAAACCTATTAAGTGAACATTCAGACACACCCAAACACTTTTTTTTTTTTTTTGTGTGTGTGTGTGGTGGAGATTAAATTATAATTTTAGAAGAAAAAAAATCGAGTTTTGTTGTAGCCTTCTGTACTCTCTTCTATTTTCAGCACATTGCAGCTTCATTTTTTCATTTTATTCTGCTGTAAAACAAATATTTATATTTTCTAAACTCAATTTGGGTATTTTAACTGTTAAAAACTTGAGATTAATCCCTCTCAAATAACAGTTTTTCTCTACGAAGAGTTTTGTTTTGTTTTTTCTCTTGTCCTGTGCTCTCATAGGGAGAGGTGTTCAGTTGTCTGAATGATTATAGTCTTCAATTCAATTTTTTTTAATTGTGAATAAGTTCGAAAAGCAATGTTGCTTGTTTAGTATTTGATCAATTTTACATAAGTATAAAATGTATAAAAAGTTATTAGTAGTATTAGTTTTAATTTTGTGCTGATAAATTTGTATCATTAACAAACTATCAAAATTGTATTATTAGCTGTAAATGAAATAGATTTAATGAACGGGCTGTTTTTAATTTAATTTTCTATCTTTTGTTAGACTCATACAGTGTTGATGGAATAAGAGGAATTTATTGTTCAGTTTGTGTACATAATAAATTTGCATATTTTAAGTTTTGATTCTTAAGCAGGCTGAAGTAAAAGCTATACAGAAATCACAATCGCTCTTCATTCAGTACACTATAACACAACATTTGAGTAATAAAAGCACAAAGCACCAATGATTAGTAATTTATGGATTTATAACTGCTCTTATTACATTTAAAATGGACTTCATTCAAAAAATGTTTTCTATTAATACACAGATTTATTGAAATGGACTGAAGGGGAAAAAAATAGAACATTTGTGACACATTGAAAATATGCATATAACTCTTACGCAGTAATCACATATAAGCCTTTATGTTAAGCAAAAAAAAATTAATAAGCTTTGTACATTTAAAAGCAAATTAAAGAAAAACCTTTAATATTCATTACTACACTCACTGACAAGCAATACATATATCCAAAATTTTTAAGTCTAACTAATAGATTTTACAAGCATATAATTTTTAAATCAGTACTTAGGTAACTGAAAAATTTTATTTTTCTCATACCAAATAGACTACTATTACAATATTCATTCTTATATCATTAATTAAATTGATTTCTTTACCTTATAGTAAACCATTGTTAATACTTAAAGGCTAATTAAATTTAACAAATGACATTGGAGGTTAGAGAAGTGAAACAAAATATTTCTACAAGAAAAATTTTAAATATTTATATGTGGCATGGGTAATTCTTAGTGCATTCTTTATTTTTCATAGCATTTAAAGTATATTAATTTCCTTTGTATTTATTTTATGCAGACCTAATGAAGACATCTGCTTCAGCTTGAAATCTGTGCAGATATTTTTATATTTTCATGGTAGCAATATTTTGGGGTCCTTGGATCAGATCATTAGATTAATCTAAGTTATTAGATTAAGTTTATGAATACAGATGTATTTTATGAACTCATATCTAGCTCCAAAATGTAGGAAACTGTTTGCTATTTTAATACTTGTGCAAGTATGTAATTGTTGCGTATTAAATAGATTTTTATAGATTATTATATTCATGTCAATTTTTTTACTCATATGGATAGGAAAACCAGTATATATTTAATGATAATTTTTTATAATGTGTTTTAACACATATTTCTGTTCAAAATATTCTATAAAGAAGTCAAATAGTTATGGGTTGCTTCAGTTTTCTGAATTTTTCAAAAATATTACAAAAATGGACATTTGGCACTATATAAGCTCAACATAAATTTCCACATATGATTCAAAACTATTAACATTTATAGTGATAAATTTTATTAGCTAATATTTTAGGCATAGAAATTCTTTTAAGAGATTTAAAAGAAGAAAAAAAATATTTTCCTTTGTCATTGAACTTAACCCACATTTTACTCTATTACCAATAACTAGTTAATAAAAAAGCTTATAAAAATTTTCATACATTCCGGAATTAACGAATATCACCATAGTGTTCATTTATAGCTGAAGACAAAATTAATTAATTAAGTGGTCGGTAAATTACGTCTCAAAATGAATAACTTTAAACTTACTACTTCATACTCATTTGTTCTACCTTGAATGAGGCCTTCATGACATTTATTTATATTCTTTTCATTTATTTTAAATAGTATATTTCTAAAATCCCCTGAGTATTGATACATTGTTTACCTTTGAATGTCATTTAATATATCATTCAATGAATGAATTCTCAAATTGTGCGAAAAAAATTGCACAATCTCTGCAAATCTTACAAATATAAGGTGCTTGAGAGATTTCTGGAATGATTTTTTAACAAATGAAACAATAACAAAAATAAAACAAATAACAAGAGCTGATATCTACTTTTCATTACGTATTTTCTTTGGACGGCTATAAGTTCCTGCCATCTAATTATGAACATTCAATATCAGCAAGGAAGATAACTATGACTGACAATAACTGTGTATCACTTCTATGCAAGGAACTTGTCAATCAATATTATTTCACCTGTCCTTGCTGAAGAGTGAAAATCAAAACTTAACCATCTTACATAAGCAGAGCAGTATCTTTGATTTTTATGCTTCTGAAAGTAGTTTCAAAAGGAGCTTCTGTTAACTCTATAGAAATTTCAGTTGCTACACACCATATCTTTATTTGATATTATCACAAATTTAGAAATGGTTTTATTACATTATATAATATTCATGAGTTTTCATGGTGCAGTTAGTAGAATATTTTTAGAGCTTTAATTTATATCTTTATTATGGCATATAAAAAGAACAAACTGGGCGTGAATTTATCCAATATGTTTGGAATTCTTACATTCAAAGCAAGCTCTTATGTAACTCCTTAAAAGACCTTCAGAAACACAGGACTCAGATATAATACTTTGTCATTGATATGCCTCTGCTTATAACTAAATAGTTTTTTGGCTGATGTGTTCTTAAAAAATCATTTATGAATCTTTTCAAGCACTCCTAAAATCTCTTTCAAACACCAGTCTGGAATGTGTGCGTGTTTCATTTTTCGATATTCATTGATGCTGTGGCACTCTGTTGCAAAAATTCACCAAATGTTACACCCATATTGTTGATATCACACAACTTTTGATAGAACTCATTTTTGATTTTATCTTCAGGAGCTCGAAACTGCTTGAGACGTGTAACTCGATTTCGATTATTAGGTACTGTTACCTTGTTGGTTGTTGCACTCTCTTGTGGAGTATTTTGATCTTGATTACTTCCATTTGAAGCCAAGTGGCAACTTTTATAGTGCTCATCTGATAAACTGCGTGTATGGAAGCCAGTTCCACAACATGCACAGACATTACGAGAACGTAAAAGATGGGTTCTTGTCTTTAGGTGACGATTGAGATCTGACTGGGTAACTCCATTGTAGTTGCAAATCTGGCACATGTAATGTTTTATACCTGAAATGATTAAGCATTAATTGTTAAAAATAATTAGAAATTCATAAACATTTACTGACAGTGTATAGGTACAATTAACAGCATTATTTTATTACTACATAGAAACTGAGAGAAATTTTCTCTCTTCATGCTGAATATATCTATCTGCATTCTAAAGTACTTAGTGTAACATTTGGTTAAAGATAATATAAGCCATAATTTCCTTTAAGAATGCCAAATGTCAAATACCATCTTACCTTCATGTCTCATCATGTGCACTTTCAGCTGACTGTTGGTTCTGCTACAATAATTACAATATGGACACTTAAATGGGCGAATATCTGAAAAAAGAATTACAACATAGGTTAGCTCTTTTATTTTTAGGAAAAAAATTTATCTTTTAATGTTGATTTAGTTCCCCCCCCCCCCCCCAAAAAAAAAAAAATGCTTTTTAAATTAATCAATTCATTCATCAATATACTTTTTTAACAGTAAAGTTCTGGTAATTGTGATTCTTGTTTTTAAAGAAAGTTGTATAATTTTATATGACTCAAGGGAAATAGAAAGACACTTTGAAGTTGTTGATGTTTTAAAATCTCTATCTTCATTATAATTTTCTCTTTAAACTTTACAGAAAATGTGTGGAAACTTAAGCTAGAACCAAATCAAGCAAAAGCAATCATTTACTGCCATTTCAAACTTATATTATTGTTTCTTATGTCAAGTAAAATCTTTCTTTAACAATAACCAGAATAATAATACTTACCTCTAAAACAATGATTTCAAGGGTGCCAAGTACCTTTATTTTAATGCAAAATTGAATTAAATACAACATTTATGATGATTAATGCTCTTAATACAAAGGATTTATTTGTAAAATGCAGGTCTGAAAAGTCTTTAAATCATGTAGCAATACATGTATATTCTATAGCAGGAACAAATTAACTTCAGAATATTAAAATATGTTTACATTTAAGATAATTTTTTTTAACATTAATTCTCTTTACCACAATATTTCTTCTTGGTACCTGAAATATTATAGTAAAGAGGATTTACTGTATTACAAGAATTTCTTAAATATTTTTACATGATTGTTATATAGTATGACATTAATAAAACAATATAAACTAAATAAAATTCCAATCATTATTTCACTTAAAAAGTGACATGAGATAACAAACCTTATTTCTTTGATGTAATTAAAAGTTATGTCAACAGTAAAAACTAAATACAGTAAAAGATAAATACAGTAAAAAATATGTACCAGCGTGAAAGCTCATGTGCCTGTTGATATCTGCTATAGAATTGAAGCTTTTGTGACAGTAACTGCAAGGAAATAAACATCTGGACTCGAATGATTCTGACAACTTTATATTTGCTGAATTTTGTTGAGATTCGTTATATACATTTAACCTGGGAAAAAAAAGTTAATGTTATACTTAAATAATATTCAGGCACACATCTTGATATTTTTATAAATTATAATATTCATTGAAGCAGTTAAATTGATACTAAATGAAATTGTGATACATAAGAGAAAAAAATGTGTACTATTTATAAATGTCATTTTTAAAATGACATTTCATTTAATATAATTTTTTTGTTACAAACTGTGTTTGAATTAACATTATAAAAAATAAAATTTATACTCTTACGTAAATAAATTTATTTGAAAATATGTATATCCATAAATTGAAAATATATTCAGTACCTATTATATCTAGGTGATGTTTTACTAACTTACCCAATATTGTTTTCTGGTGGTACTGTAATACTTTTATCTTTAATTTCAAGAGATTCTGATTCTTGTTTTGGTGGTGTATTGGCTTTTTCTTTAACAACTGGATTCCTCATATCTATTGGCTCATTTGTTGATGGTTCTTGGATATTCAAATTTGTTGTATCTTGAACATTGATGCTAGCAGATGACTCTTGAATGCTTATGCTGCTGGGAGTATCTTGAATATTCATATTAGGTGATGCATTTTGAGTGTTCATATTGAAAAAGTTAAGTTGAGGAAATGCTATTTCTTGTTTCAAACATCCATCTAAAAATGATAATAATAGTTTTATTTATACAGCATAATTTCTTTATAGATTAAATAAATTCTAAAATAGATATAATTTTTGACAGCATATTCACAATTCCTTGTGCATGTGAAATAAATTTTTAAGAATCTGATGATTGTTCAAGTACAAATTAAATGTTAAAGGGTTCAAAGAACTGATTCTAATGAAAAAATATATTCACAAAACTGTTTTAAAAAATATATTTATAATCCTTAGATTTAACTACCATTAGCATGGAAAATATTTAATACTAATACATAATTATCAGATGCATAACTGAAATGGTTTTACAGTTTCCACATGCATGCACACACACACACACACACGCTATAGAATCAGATTTTAAAAAAAAAAAGAAAAGAAAGAAAAGAAAATAATTTACCACCCAGAAACACATTCCATTTGTTTCACTGCTAATAATGATTTTTGATTCATTATAGCATTAATAACAATAGAGTTCCTTTCTCCCCTTTAAACAAATAAATAAAATATTGATAAATAAGTAAATAGCATACTTAGAAATTCTGTTGCTTGCAGTAGACTGCTTTCTGTAATTGCTGCTGCATGTTTTCCAAAGAAAGAGCTATCATGTAATGGAAAAAGCATATCATCTACTCCTAGATTTAGAGTCTGATTAGATACTGATGACAATTTAAATGGTCTTCCTTTCCTTCTGTTACCTAGAAGAGATCTTTTGGGGTCTTGTAACACTTCTACGGCACCATTTGTAGTTACTGAGGTATCTTTCACTGTATTAGTGTCTTTTTCTTCATTTGAAAGACCTGGTGAAAGCTTTGGAGGAGGAACTTCATTGAGGTCATGGCTTGGAGATAATTGTGTGATGTGAGAGGTAGCATCAAATAATTTAGGCATTGTTGTGACAGTACTCTTTTCTGTGACATTTTCTACGTCATTTGATGAAATTGTTGTGGATAGATTTTGAGGTTCATTTGTGGTAGATTCTTGTGCTAATTCACTTTCTAACTTTATAGAATTATGAATCTCTGGTGGAGTTGGTGGATCCAATTTATTTTGTCCCATTGAATTCAAAATTCGAACAGCTGTTTTCTTCAAAAATGAGACTAATTTTTGAGAACTACTAATGTTTCTCATTCGATTTGGACGTCTTCTATATGGCAGAGGTTCCTTTTGAGCTGATTCTGCATGAAAACGTATAATGTGATGCCTGAGATTTCTGAGTTCACTGAATCCTCGACCACAAATTTTACAGAAACAGGCTTTAACACCACTGTGAATTCGTTCATGTCTTTGTAGTGAGAAAATCCTATCAAAGGTTTTAGGACACATTTTACACTGAAAAGTACAGCTCTGCGCAGAGTTTTTATCCTCAAAGTTTTCTGGTGGATGGTTATTTTCTGTTGGATTAAGCTGTGTGTTGTGGACTGTATCCTCATTATTATTTTGGCTAGATTGCATCTGAGGTTGGAGTGCCGCAGCAGCAAAGAAAGGAAAAAATCCAGGTTGCATCAGAGGAGGTATTTGTTGAGGCATAGGAAAAAAGGGGTATGGCAGCAGTCGAGTTGTAGGCAAAACATTTTGTTCACTTGGTGTAACCACAGGAATAGGAAATGGGTTCACATAATAGCTGGGTAAATATGGTGATGATGGCACAAACTTCCTATCAGACGTTTGATGGCACTCCAGATGGGAATCTAACTCAGTTCTCCATTTAAAAGATGCACCGCATTTCTCACAGTCTTTTTCTTTACTTGAATTGTTGTGTAAAGCCAAGTGACCACATATGACTCTCAAACTTGCAAAAGCCTTACCACATAGACCACACTTGTAGAGAACATATTTTTGCTGTGTTCCTGGATGTATTGCTTCTAATTTTGAGATCAAAACACTTTCAGATGTCACTTGTAAGCTTTCCCACGATATAGGTTTTTCATTCAATAAACCTTCTTCTGCTGCAGGAGAACTTGGGAAAAATATGTGGGGTGGCAAAACAAAAGGATTTGTATTATTAGTTGCAGTGCTTGTATTCAATGAGAAAGTACTGCTTGTGTTAGTTACTGGATTTGGCTGTGTGCTGGCAAAATAAGGCAACTGTTTCATTTCTTTTTCACTCAAACCTAGAAAACCTCGAGAACTTTTTTCAATTTTATCAGTATTATTTAAAGAAATATTATTATTTATCTCTTCTTCATATGAATCTAATTTCTCTTTTTTAATTTCAAGGGTTGAATTATTGGTATTCACATGTAAATTTACAGCTTCGTCAGCCTTATTTTGTGAAGTTAAAGAATCTGTGAAACTCTGTGCTGCCTGAGCAAAAAATTTTTGTTCTATTTCTTCATTAGGATAAGTAGGAAGCAAGGAATAGTTAGTTTTTTCTAGAGAACTTTTTTCTTTTTGAGAATTATCCTTTTTGCCATTATTATGAGGGCTACTTATCTTCGATTTTTGCAGGCGCACATGTGGAGGTATCCATCTTCGTTTCTTTAATCGTGTTTCTAAAGCAGGACTTAAATATACTTTTTCATCATGCATGGATCTGAGGTGATACCTGAGTGTGTAAATGGATCTGAACTGCCTTCTACAATGAGTACACTTGTGAGTTTTTATACGTAAAATTGGCACCTTTTTAGATCTGTCTTTTTTCTTTTTCTTTATAAGTTCAATTAAGTTAGATTCGCTCGTTCGTATATTGTTTACATCACTTTCCTTTCTTTCTGTTGTATCTCTTTCTTGCTTTATGTAAGGAGCAGACTCTCCAGTTTGAATGGCATCCAAACGGAAGTCAGTTTTACTGTTTTCAAGATTAAGCTGATGGCTTTCTTCTATCAAAGTATTCAGATTGCTTTCTCTTTGGGAGTTGAACAGTCCCACAAAACTAACTGGACCATCGTTCGAACATGAAATTTCCTCCTCTGCCATAATCTCTGTATCTTCATCTTGATCTATCGGGGGTGGAATCGGCTCCGGTTGTATGTTGTTGTGGTTGTTTTTTAGCATAAATGTATTAATATTGTCCATCATTAAAGCTGGCATCTGGGTTAAAAAATTGGTTTCCTTGGGTTTGGGTGGATGTCGCTTCGTCTTTCGGTGATCAAGCACATTCAGACGATGCTCAGACAAGCCGTCCTTGATGCCGTGGCTGAGGTATTGATGAGTGAGCTGGCTTCTTTTGCACTTAAAAGTCTTGTTACAAGCAACACATGGAAATGGTCTTTCGCCAGTGTGTACCCGCATATGACGCAAAAGGTCGGATGGTGTTCTCGCATGCTTGCCGCACACTTGACATTTTTTGTTTTTTTCTGGTTTGTAAGCAAAATACGGAATTTTCATCATAAATGATGCAGGAATGTCGTCGCTCGGACTTTGGCCGTTTTTAGAGCGCGTTCTGGTTGTAGGGCCATCACACAATCCGTTTTCTTGGGAGTCCGCGAGTTTGGGGTTACAGTCTCTGTCATAGGAACTTAGGTTGATGATACTTGCGAAATCTGGCATAGACGAGAGAGATTCTAAGATTTCTTTCTGCGTTTTGGCCTGCACGGCTGTAGTACCTCTGCCGTCAGTAGGATCGAATTCATATTGATCCATGATAATTACTCCAAGAAATTAAGTTCACTTTGCTCCATATCCTCGGTTCACATCTGAAACATTGGGAAAATATGTAACTAAGATTACGTTCATAAACAGCAAAGAGAAACATCAAAAGAAATTTACAGTTTGCAATACACAGAATTATCATTTCGGAAAACATGATTCTCATAAAAACAGAATATATAAATATATATATATATATATATATATATATTTATATATAACGCCTTAGAGACTATTATGTTGAAATATAATCAGAGTTAAAAATTTCTGCTCAGGAGTTTGAGATAAAACTTCCTCGTTTAATAAGATTCCCCCCCCCCCCCCCAAAAAAAAAAGGAGAGAGAAAGAGAAGTCCAGCAACATCATCTTATCTCAGCACTACCATTCATTAGCGTAAATTCGTTAAAATTTCCATCTAAGGAAATAATAAGGTCGGAAACAAAATATTTAAATACTTCTCATCCTAAAAATAAAATGAAATTAACGTCAATCAGCTTTTCAGTGAAGAGCGACCCAAAATAACCAATGCTCATTCTGACCACGTGACGCTGAGTCGATAAAGATCCTCTCATTATAATCCATAATTCAAATTCGTAACATCTGTTTAAAGTTACTCGTTGAAAGGAATAAAATTTTGTTGAAAGCAGTTTTCTTCATCGTTATGAAATCTTGAAAAGGCCAACTCTGAAGATTATCGATATATTCTGATCGTTTTCAATGCAAATAATCTCACTCTATGGTGAGAATAGAGAGAAAGGATCCTTTAAAAGTCCAACGGACTACCGCCGATTTGACACGAGACGCTGATCAGGAACGACTATGTCAAGATTCAAAAAGCGAGAAGCATTTATTTCCTTTCTATGAAAGGCATTCAAATAACATTGCACAAACAGAAATGTGCAAAAATATTAATCCTTCCTGGGAATATAGTTTTATAAAGCCATAAAAACTATAAAGGTACAGTTGAAAAAACCAGATTATTAAACACCCGTAAAATGCTATAGTCCTCTTTTAAGGTTCATTGCTTATTTAATAGCCGAGTCAGCAAGTGTCTCTTACCGTAAGAGAGAAAAATTTCAACTGAGAGCAAATTAAAATAAAATGAATAGCTAAAAAAAAATAAGCATCCTTTCCCTGGAAAAAGAAAAAAAAGATGGTAATAGTTAACGAGCCCTCATTGAAGCTTTTTCTTGCGATAAGCAATTGTCGTTTTCTTTGGAATAAGGAAAATTTGAAAAATTTGTGACCTTAATGATAAAAAAATCAGTCCATAACCACTTTTCTCGAAAATGTTCGACTACCGCAAAAGTATTTGAAGATACCGAACTAATAAGAGAACAGTGTTGTGGTAGAACACGGACTTAAAAGAGATTTTACAAATTTTACTCTCGGAAACTGGTCGACGACAGCGCCACTTCATATATGAAAATTTCGATTCTTGCGGAAGGGGGAGAGAGAAAGAGAGAGTAGCTCCGAAGATTAGCTACGTAAATGCGCGCCTGTTTTAAACTTTTAAACAGATGCTTACTGAACAGTTCTTGCGAATCCCGCTCGACATAAAATTCGTCACTAGACGTCACGGTGGATGCCGGAAGAAGGAATATCCATCGGCAGTGAATAGGATGGAGTAAACAATTCGATCCACGGGAGGAAGACGCTGAGTCGAAGAGAAGAGCTCAGTCGTGGGGCTCCCACAAGCTAGACACTAAGTTAATAAAAAGCGTCGACAGAGTCTACTGCGTGCGCGGGGACAGAGAAACGCGCGTTTCGCGTGACATTCTTTTTTTCTGTAGGAAATCCAGTTTAGGTCCAGAGAGAGAGCCCTGCGATAGGTGACGCCGGTGTCAAGGCCGGCCGCATTTACACGCAACGCGCACTCTCGATTTTTTTCCCTCTGTGTGTGTGTGTGTGTGAATGTCCCCCCTTCATTTCCCCACGCCAACAAAGAGCCAGCGCGCAAAAGGGAAGGAGGGAGGGAACTGCAGGGCTTATCGTCAACGCGTGATCGGCGCCTCTGGGTTTTCTTTCTTGGAAGAAGCGCAAATCGGTTTGAAAACCAGGCCCGGGCTTGTCGCGATAATTGAACGGAGGTAGAAACGAGAGCGCGGGCCAGAGGAAAACCCGAGCAACAAAGGGGGGGGGGGGGGGGGGGGGGGGGGATGATGATTGGTTCTTTTCCATTTATTTTATTTTTTATTTTTCCCCGAAATTGATTTCAAGGGGGCGTTTGCGAAACAAATCGCAAGCATTGAAACTTCTTTTTTTTCCTTCTCTTTTGAGAGAGTGTCGTTCTTCCTACTTAATGGTAATATCGGACTGTCGATATATTTCTACGGTACTTTCGGAAGTTTATTTACCGAACAAATCCCATTGTTCCTCCCAGCTATCCGAGTTCCGCATTTCCATAACACGACGAGAAAGTTCTGTCGCGGTGTAACTTCGTTAGCTCTGCGTGATGTTTTGTTGAAAAATAATTGGGGAAATTACCAGTCAAATCCCTGTTCTACTGCAATACCTAAATTAAATTCCAATCTAAATACATTCATTCTAGAAATCATTATATTCGCCAACAGTTTATAAACACGTCCAAAAAGTATGTTGCAGAAATAAACGAAGATTAAACTCAATATTTTCCGAGTGTTTAAAATTTTACAAACTTTATTCTTGTCGAAATTTTTAGGAAGTGTCACGTTTGCGGAGAAGAATGAGTTTAAAAACGGAGAATAATACAGAGAGGCAAGTAACACACATCTGAATTATTTTTGACTGCAAGAATTGACATCTGAATTATTTTCTAACAAACAAAAAGGAAAGAAAAAACCTATGCCGACGGCACGATGGTCATCGTTCTCTGTAATAACCTGCATGATAGTGAATAACCGAATATTAAGACACAGTTTGTACCATTTTTTAACCTTGAAACACGCGATAATTGGAATTAGACCTCAAAGCTAATGTTTAGGCACAATGATAATTAAAAAAAATAAAAATACAGTGTGCTCGTTACCCACTGTCGTATTTAGGAACTCCCTCCCCCCTTCCCCTCCCAAGGGAAGAAAACTGTTTAGCTTGAGCGCGAGCGCTAGCAAAACCTTTTTTCACTCTGTACTAAGGTGCTTCATCGCCTACTCCTTTATTTTAAAAAGTTATTCTTCAAGTTAAACTCCCTCTAATTATTGAGACTTCTGGACTCGATACTGCTACGACAAATTATTTTGGACGAGAGCATCAGATGTTTGTTAATATATTAAAGATATGTTTGGAGATCTTGACCAAAAAGATACGATCCATTGTTATGAAAATTCAAGAGCAATTTTTAAATTTTGAAAATGTATATATATGTATAAAAAAATTCCTATCTGAAGTATAAGTACTGATTTATATATAATATATATAAATCAATATTGAATTATACGTAATACATATAACTAACATACACACATTCTCTTTCTATAAATGTGCGTGTAAAAATATAGACTCCACAGCTGTTGTCTTTCTCACATGCGTTTGTAATAAGCAAGTTGGGTCTCAAAGCTGTGGAGAAATTTCATTTGCTCGTCTGATAGATTTCAGAATCTTGTCTGTTTAATTTGCATTTCGTCGAAGGAAATCTAAGGTTCACGATATTGCCAAACGGCAAGCTCAGACGTTCTGTGAACACAGCTACCGCAAACTTCAAAGAAGTTTCGAACCCAGACTGCGAAAGTGATAAAGGCTTTTTGCCTACCCCCCCCCCCTCCAAACTTCTCAGAAACCCAACGCACGACATCCCGACGTGCAGAAAAGCAAAGAGCCACACAGTAACACGCAAGCGCACGCACACACATCTCTGACGCACCGAAAACCAATAGGGGAGAAGGAAAGGCGAAGCCCACAGAGAGTAGAAAAAGGAAAAGAACGATAGAAAAAAAAAGTGAAACCTCCACTGCCCGCTGCACGCACGCATGAACGTAACGATCGGCCCGCGGTTTTCTCACGACCCATCTCTCTCTCTCGCAAAAATACACGCGCGGTGAGGTGAGACGACCCTCTCTGTACACCCCTCCACCCTCCTTTCACGCGGAGAAATTCTGCAGTAAATGAGATGCACCCCTGCTATGGGGGGATTAGGCAAAAAAATAAAAAAAAGCCGAAGTCTCTAAAAAGAAAGAAAAATTGAAAAAAAGACCCACCGATTGGAAGGTCTCGCATGAAGCATTTAGTTTTTAATTTTACAATAATACGGTTTAACACAGATCGAATCACGAGTGCTCCTTATTTATGTAGTTTTCTGTACCAAAACATTGTATTTTTTTTCTCTCCTCTGCAGCTTTTACTAATTTTCACTCGCGGTTGTAACCGACCGAGGAGCCATCTACTTTGGTCGTTGCACACCGGCGAATGCGCGATAAGCCCAAACGGGGTTTTCGATGATAAAATTAATTTGCGTTGAGTGCTAATCGCGTGTAGATATGCGAGTTAACTATTACATATTTGTCCTCCGAGAAATGAGGTAACAGATAAATAAATGTTACTTAGGATTAGTCACAAACAGACTTTGAAACTCGTTACGCCCTTACTGTTTACTGTCTAGCAACCTGAGACACTTATAAATCGGGTTTGTTTAGCAATCGAAGAGAAGGATATCTCTAGAGCACCCAAACACCAGCCAACCGACTTTTCCAAAATCGAAATATTTCCCATCTTTCACACCTCCTTATCAAGACGAATGAATATCAGTCATATATAGATCTTGCCCCTAGCAGAGGACATTTCAAGGAAGCTAGTTAAGAAATCGTCCTTCTTTCGACTCCACGGTCCACGGTGCTTGTGCAATGTCCAATGTGGCGATTGTTTTAAAAATTTAAAACTAGCGGTGATAATGCAGGGGCTAATTCCAGGCGATTAATTTTAAGCTTCTCCCCCCCCCCCCTCCCAAGCTCAAATAGTAGAATCTACTTTCGAAAAAGATGCCTGGAACTGATTATTTATCGAATGCCTCACTCACATCCGAAGGTTTTAAAGAATCTGGAAAACACTGACGTCAAACTCTGTAGGTAATGATAGACATTTAAAGGAAAATGATCGCGAAAAACAAACTTACCTTTACACCGGGTTTAAATTTATGTTATCTGCTGCAGAGCGGACAAACTATTCAACGAATTAAAAGTAGTTGCATTTTGCAGGGTGAATTTTCATCAATTTCTCTGAACATGTCCAGCTTTGAAATAATAATTCAAAAAAAGTCACGTAAAGCGAATGAATCTACACTACTGTGAATCACTCCTTCATTGTTCGCCGGCGTCTTCCATTTGGAAGGTGGACGCGTTTTGGAGCAAGCAAGCGTTGCGGACAAGCAGTCCTAGTGACACGGGCTCACCCCCCACCCCGCAGCAAAATAAATAAAGAAAAGTAAAATGAAGCTGCCGTACGTGACTACATAAGACAACCATCGGCGTAGACCATGAATGTCAGAAGCAAAACGAACAAAAAAAGCGCTTTTTTTTTTTTTTTTACCTTCCCTTCCTTGACGCGGTTTTTATTTCGTTTACTGTGCAGACTCGGCAACATCACAGAGAGTACACCATTTTCCCCCTACGACTATACTAAACGAAGTGATTTTCGGATATTTTTTTTATGAATTTGCGCGTAATAACAAATTAAATCTAGAGATGGTGAAAACGAAACTATTTGAAATAGGGTCGGGTTTTGTGGGCATTGACAGATGTAGTGAATGCGGTATTTTATTCTGTACGCTCTCATGCATTATAGTTTAAAAATAAATCATACATCCGTCGATAAGTGTACAATCAAACCCCGTTATAGCGAACTTAAGGGACCAAAAGTTTTGTTCGCTTTATCCGGTGGTTCGCTATATCCGAACCGTCAAGAAAAATGCTAGAGTTCACAAAATATATAACTCATTAGTTGCAATGTGTATTCATTAATGATGTATTAAAAAAGGTAAAATCTATAAAAAATGATCATTAATGAATTAAATCGACTAAAATCGATTACATTAAACTGACACAATACCAATTAAATTACGTACAATAGGAAAACGGCGGGACTAAAATTTTCGTTCGTTATATACCAGGTTCGCTATAACGGGGTTCGACTGTATTTGGAATTCTAGGATTCCATAGATTGAAGTGTAATTGGGTGTGACTTCTTCAAGCATATTTTATCGTGGTCATTTTAAAAAATGCAATACACGCAACACTCGCATAACAACACACTTATACACAGCAAGACAGAGAGACTGTTTTATACTAACTATATATACACCTTCGGGTTCTGTAAAATCTAATACCATTTCTCTCTGCCATCAGTTTTATATACAGGCTGTATATTTGATTTTGATGGATTCCTCCGACAGCTGAAAATGAAGTGAAAATCAAATTTCGCTGACGCGTTTGACTACGACCTCTCAACTATGCCGAATTTCTCTCGTGGCCGGATGCTCTCACTGTATGTGTATTTTAGCTATGATTAATGTACATCTTTATATGATTTAGATCGTTTCTAGTGAGGACATAAGCTTTTTTAGACTGTAACTAATGAAACATAGTAACCTTATTTATTAAATATTTATAGAAACAATCATGGTAAGTGATTCTTTTCAGCGTAATACTCTTCTCTCCACGTGACTCCAATGAATTAACAAATCCTGTATTTGCAAAAATCTTTGTTCTGGGACCTGTGTATGTAGTTTGGAAGGGAAAATAAATTTAGGAGCACAGTGATGCGTTGAAATAATGCAAATGTTGAATTATGAACTTCTGTGTAAAATGTTAGAAATGTGAACTAACAGTTTGCAGAATTTATAGGAGCATTTAGCTACTGAATAATAGAATATGAAAAAGCTGCTATAGTCTTGCAAAAATCTGCAAACTAGAAATACTTTTAAAAAGTATCAATTTATTATAAGTTTTCAGTTTGATTTATCAATCTAATTTGCTTGAAAAGATGTTAAAAAGTTAGGTAAATAGTTAAAACTATCAATCAACACAGTTTCCTCTGCCTGCATCTCTCAAATTTTGATATTTCACCAGCCAGAAATCAACTCGAAGAGGTTAAAATGATAATTTTTCTGCCTAATCTTCACTTGAAGCTATTTTGTATTGATAACATATAATTATAGATTATACTACTTGTCTGTTGTTTTTGTTCACAAATGATGTATAGTTTTAAAATAATTCTTAATGTAAAATTTCCAGCCTTGATATCTGTGATAAATTACTAAAATATTGTACGGAAATAATCTTGAAATTTTTACTTTGCTATTTGTTTAGTAATGCATGAAATTTTTTCTCAATAGATCTGATCAACAAAATATGGAATTAAGAGGAGAAAATTTGCTACCTTGGCCAATCTACAAACCCTATTTCTTTCTTGAGCAATCTAACATAAGTGGAACTTCATATAAAGTTTATTGCCTACTATGCTATCCTTCTAAGAAACTTTTATCTACCAGTAGATGCTCTGCTTCAAATTTGCTTAGACACATGCGGGTGAGTTAAAGATAAATATGTTCTGATATTAAATTATTTGTATAGTATGGAAAGCTTGTATATAGTAGCTACAAACCATTAGGATAAGACAGAGTCAGTAAAATTTCATTTCATCACAAATTTTTGGCTATGAAAATGTTTTAGCCTTTATAATTTGTGCAGTTAAATGTAAGTAGCAAACTTTTCAAAAATAATCCCTGTCAATAATGAAACTAAAATTCATATTAATTATTTTCTGAAGGTCCCCATTTCTTTGCCTCCGAGTAATAAAAGATGATCCCAACACTCCATATCAACCATACTTACAATTTAAATAATATTTGTAGTTTATTATGAATTACTGTCCTAAACAATCTCATTCAATGCTTGTTTTTGATATTACATATGACTTTTAGAATTCCATTGTCATGGTTTCTATAAATATTTTTCTGTCATGATTGTTTTTATATTTGCTCTGAATCTGAATTTTTCTCTCTCTTTTTTTTTTAAATGTCTGTGAAAATATATTTTTTTCATTTTTGCAATTTTATTTTTGAACTTATACAGCAAATTTTTTTATATATTATTTAGAAACTGCACCCAACCGAAGTTCCTAAATTAAAAATAACTGGACCTGGTTATAAGAAATCCATTCCCATTAAGAAAAAATTAAGCGATGACAGTGAACAAGCAACTCAAGAAATCAGTGTCGAAATCCAGCAGATGAGTGGAAATTGTGAGACTGTTGCTTTTATTCCAGAAAATATGAATGTCATTGAGAAAAAAGACATGTCGATGGATATAAGCACATCCTACCATGAGGAATATGTCACTCAACATAAAGTGGATCAACTCATTATTGATTACATTGTTAATGGACTGCATTCTCCTAGTTTAGTGGAACGACCCGAGTTCCAAAACCTGATTACAGGGCTACAACCTGAAAGGACCATTATGTCAAAGATATGTTTAGAGAATATTATTGCTGACAATGCAAACAGTTTCAAGCGCCAGTTGAGAGACATTTTAGCTGAGGTGCCTCACGTTGCAACCACTGCAGATGCTTGGAAAGTTTATAACAAGTATTATTATATTTACCTTAATTTAATCTGAATACCAACGAAAAGATTTCTTGTGTTATTTTCTGTGACTTTATCTAAGCAGATGGTACTTATAAATTTAACTACACAAAATATTTATAATTTATACAAGTTTTTTTTTGCTTTAGAAAACCACTTACTTTGAATAGTTGTAGTTATCAAAGAGTAAGTAGCTATAGAGTCTCAGAGTTTTAGAGTATCTGTACAGTGTAGAGAGATCTTGGTTGTTATTAAGTTATAATTTAAGGTTTTTCTTCTTATTTTCATTTTAAAAAAATTATTTGTGGTTTGAATCAAAAAGCTCAGTTATTGTTCAAACTACCGAAGTTTACATTTAATGTTGTAATAAGAGAACAACTTTTTTTATTTATTGCCTTTTGTGTAAATTTGTTTGTAGATGCTATGTAGGAGTGACAGCTCACTGGCTAGACCCAGAAACGCTAGATCGCCGATCTGCTGTTTTGGCATGTCGAACCACCATTGGTACGCACACCTTTAATGAAGTCACTCGTGTACTTGATGAAATACATGAAGAATTTGGAATTCAAAACAAGGTTAATCAAATTACTACAGATAATGGATTTAATTTTGCTAAAACTAGAAGGTAATCCTAATGCTGGAAAATTATAATTTTTTTCTTTTTGGAAAAAGTAAAACTCTTTATGTGTAGAACTGAATCTTTTTAAAACTGTAAAATGTTTTCTCTCTGCCTGTCTCTCTCTCTCTCTTAAATTCTGTATGATTGTTGGCAAAATATGTGATGTTGAAGAGATTTCAGTTCAAAATAGATTACATTATTATTAATTAGTTCCTTCTTGTATTTTCTCCCATGACTTAACTCTTTACTGTCTTCAGAATTTTCAGGTTTGAAGCAAAAGATGATGTGGATGAAATGGAAATAACTGAAAATGATTTTGAGTTTGTAGAACTGACCCCAGTTTTAGACAGTGAAGTTGAAGAAACAAACCTGTACAACATTCCACCTCACGAGCGCTGCATTGTGCACACAATGTATCTGTTAGCCACACTAGATACGCAGAAAGCCGAGGTTGAAAGTCTGTATAGAGATGCCTTGAAAGAAACGATGGCACGAGCTCAGTATTTGTGGAGGATGCAGACACAGAGCTTAAAAAATGCCGAGTTTGTTAAGGAAAAACTATCAAACCTTTTAGTGGAGCCAAAAAATAATCTGTGGACATCACAGTATGAAGCGTTGAAACACTTGCAACTCGTGTTGAAAGAGAAAATGGAAAGCTTCAATGAAGTCTGTGATGTGCTAGAGGTACCAAGATTTAGAGAAATGGACAAATTATTCGTAGAAGAATATTGCAAAGTGAGTTCATTAAAAGTATTTATGAAATAATTATTAAAAATGCATTATCTGTGATAATTTTTTTTCAAGTAAATCTATTTTTAAAAAACTTACTTATGGTTACCATCTTTTGTGATTATTGAAGGTAAAATAATATATATATATTATTTTACCATCTAAATTTTTAAGCTTAAGTGACTGAAATTAACATTTTTCTGTGATTGCTTATTATTGCTTTCATTGAAGGTTATGAAACCTGTGGCTGCAGCAATTGATGCTCTTCGATCCGAAAAAAATGCATTTTTAGGAATCCTGCTACCTGTCTTGCATGCCCTAAGTAGGCGACTTATCCTTTTCCGAGAGCAAGCGAATAGTCAAGACCTTTTGGTGCTTTGCTATCCTTTATTAGAGGCGGTAATAGAAGGCATTGAAAGAAGGTAATTTCATTTTCTTATTTTGTATTAAATTATAAAAAATAATGTTGACTATGTTTTATATGCATCTGTGTCAAGTTGTGGTAGCTGTCTAAGTTTAATAGAAATCATGATTCTACAACATTGCTGTGTAAACTACTCTGCTAATTTTTGTAAATGTCAGTTTACTTAAGTTAAAAAAATGTATTTAGAATATGTGAATGCATTCCTGTGCATTACAGCAGTAGTCATACATTTTATTTATATAATACTAGGCAATTAGCTTGTATATATTTATTTCTATCTACCTTAACACCCAGTCTTTCAAAATCATTCAGTTTGTATGAGAGGTTGATAGTTTTGTTTCTATCTTGTTTTGATTGTCTATTTATTGAGTCTTGGGCAAGTACTCAGCCTTTCTTTTATATTAACTGAGAAATTATAGTGATTAGATATTATACAATGAAATTCAAAAAATAAGATTTCCAGACATTTTAAACCATGTTTCTTTAGAAAAACTTCTATAAACTATATCTATAAAATTATTAACCTTTTTGTCACGTTTAGCTCTCTCTCTCTCTCTCTTTTTTTTTAACGTAGGATTACGTTCCTCAATAACGGTCCTCTGGAAAAAAAAAAATTCAGAGTCCGTCACGAGTTATAATTTTGGCAGCGCGCCAAACCCAGTAGCAGTAAACAGTTAAACAGAAAAGTACCAAAATGCGGCCCTTTTTTTATATAAAAAAAGAGGGGGGGGGGGGTAAGCAACGAAAAGTAATCCTACGTTAATAACCCGCGGTAGTTTCGTTAGAAGAGACTAACTGAAATATTTTTTTGTTAAACTAGGAAAATTTATTGCACTTTAAGTAGAAAAATATATTGTTTTTACCAGATGCTCTCAGTAAGAAAAATATTTTTTTAATGTTATGTGTCATCCAATGACACCATTTCAATTATTTTCTATTCAGGATAATCTATGCCAAAATTACTGGAGTGTACTGTTTAAATATGTTGTTGAAAAAACAATTACAGACAAATTCTAAACTTGATTTCAGATTCTCGGCGCACATGTTTCGGAGAGATCTCGTGCTAGCAGCTGCTTTCCATCCAGAGTTCCAGCTAACTTGGTTGAAAGATCCAGAGAAAGAAGCTATCGCTGTGGAATGCCTGAAAGAAGCCGTTCGAGAAATCAGCATCGAAAATGAAAATTCGCCCGCTGAACCCACTGAGGAAGACGACGAACTTTTCGACTTCAAAAAGCCCGCCGCGGGGAGAAACAGCGGCCAGGTCTGGCAGAACGAAGTAGAACAATACCTCACCTACTCCACCGGCCAGATCAAATGTCTGCACAGCTATCCCCTCATTAAGGATTTGTTCATTCAGTATAACACAGCCCTGCCTTCGAGTGCGGCCACGGAGAAAACCTTCTGTATTATAGGCGACTTCTTTGCTCACAAGAACGGATACCTGCCCGATCTTTGCTGCGAGGATATGCTGCTCATGAAAACTGGAATACGATAACTGACTGGGTTTCGATGTTGAGATCTCTTTCGTCTGTAGGCTATTATTACAATGTATTAAAGTGAATAAATTTGAGTCAAAGCCTAAGCATATGTTGTCAAATGTAGTAATACCATTTACTGATTCATTTAACTATACTATATTTTATTTATTAACAGTTTTGATGCATCAGAAAACAAGAGATAAATCATTAACCGTAAAAATTGTATCTATGGGACCGTTCACACCGCGTCCGTCAGCGTCAGAGTGACTCGCTTTAACATACTTTAAACCAATCGCAGACCTTAACAATTTCGTGACTAATCGTTTGGAGGTTTGTAATTGGTTAAATAAATTTCAATACGAGTAGCGTTGATGGACGCAGTGTGAATAGCCCTTTACTCTTTTCAATTCGTGTAGATTCGGGTTATATTTATTTGAGAATCACTTAACTAGCAATTTGTGGTTGTTTAAGCTTTGAAATTGATTTAATTGAAAAAAATGACATAACATGAAACTGAGATATGGCATCGGAGAATTTTTGAAAGACAGTGCTTTAATGATGTTAAAATTATATAAAGGATTTTTTTTTTCTTTTTAAACACAACTTAAGCTAATCCACAGGAAAGGTTGTGGTGTCTGCATAACCTTGGGCCTAGCCCTCCAATGCAGAGATTTCTGTCAGTTTTCAAATGGAACTGATATAAACAATCATGAATAAAGAAATAATAACAGACACAGAAAAGAGTAGGGGGGGTGGGGGGGGGCTGGTATTGATCTGAGAGTTCATATATAATTAAAAAGAGAAAATTTAGGGACAGAACTAGAAGGAAGTTTAAATAAAATTATTTTTTGCCTTAAAAAAACTTAGGATCAGAGTACATGAAAAAATTGAAGAATTCCTGAGTACTGTTTAATATCTTATTAAAACTAAAATTTTTAAATTCTAGTAAAAGTATCCGTTTCCTCTTTAAAAATCTTATTATTTTTAAAAGTAACCAACAAGTACTAAATATTTAGATTAGTTTCTGAATATTCAGAGCATGTATTTTCTCATGGAAAGGTTAACATATATAGGATATTTTAATTCTTACCAGATTTGCATGCTTTTTTTCATAAATACGCAAAAATTTAGGCTCGTATACTTTCATTATTTAAAAGTAAGTAAACGTATAATTGATATTGCTACGAAATACACGGAGTCCCACTCTGTCCTTATAACTAATTTGCACCACTTGTGTTAACTTTCTTCCACCTTAACATTTAATATGTTGCTTGTAAATTTAACATCACTTAAACCATACTAAAATACTACCCCTTCCCTGGAATTCTCCAAGTAACTCCAGTTCGTTACCAATATTCAAGTTAAAAATACCGTTTATGAGTCTGAACAGCAAAGAAAATTATCGAGTGCTTAGGAAATACTATTTATTATTGACGGAATATTAAAAAATGATAACTCAGGTTTAACTATCCTCTTTTTTTTTTTTTGAAGTAGGCAAAACATAAAAATGTAGAATTACCCTCGCAGTCGAACAGATTCCCGTATGAACAGGATCCGTACCGAACTACCCAGAATTAAAAAACAATATTTTTAATCACCGTGCTTCCCCCCATCCTGAAAATCCAGAGAGGCAGGCACTGCAGGGAAGGTAGAGATAAAGGAATCTCTGATCGTATCTCTAATATTCATGTTAGTACATCTGATAAGGGAGTGGATGCGAAGTGTAGGGCAGTTTCTGCTGAAATAATGCACGTTAGGCACAGGAGACAGTCTGGAAAGAAGAGCCATAAAAATGACTGACAAGAGGCTATAAAAGTGATGAGTCGATGTTTTTACGGGTCTCGGAATTAGGGTATAGATGCTGATGGAAAGTACGGACCCTCATTCCTAACACACAAACGTTAAAACTTTCAATGTGCCTCTCCCACCAGTGTTGTTCCCCCTAAAATCACTCCGCAACAAGGGTGGTCCAAATTTAGAGCAATAAAAAAGGCGCATTAAGTAAATTTCTGAAACGGACGGCACCTTTGTTTAAACTGAAGATATATTTTGCGCTTGCTTCGTTGATTTGTGGTCCGGAAACGTAATTCAATGATGCCTTTTTCCCCCCGATTTCAATTTCTCATACGATGAGGAAATCTGAAGATAAACTAGTAATCACGTTCGCTCGCAACTTTTTTCACTTATTAAGGGAATGTTTTTATCCAGTTTTTAAACAAATGCCGTTCACCTGGATCAACGGGCTGGTTTCTCTCTCTCCCTTCCGTATGCCCCTTGCAGATCTGAAAGGTACGGTTCCGGTTTCAGCATTTGCTACTGGGCACCATAAAGTCCTGCTGCTTCCACAATTTGAGGCGTGCAACCCCAGGGGCCTCGTACCCCCTACGGACTTTCCGGCCTAGAGATTTAACATGCCCATAAACGGGGAATTTAACAGAGTTAATCAGCAACGATATCAGCTGATTAACATTATCATGCTCAATGTTAATGGGAAGATACTAAAATTCGATAATTTTAGTATACGTTGATAACTCTGAGCTGGTGCCCTGGAAAAAAATTTGAATTTCTCCCTAAGTGAGTCACGAAGCATGAAAATTACTCCATAAATTTTAAAACTCCCTTAAAAGAGTTATTACTCATATCTTGAACTAAAATTAAGACTACTTCCGACTCTTTTTAAGTTTGTGCAAATTATGACGGGACGAATCACTTATCTGTCAATTAAAACAAAGAGACATGCATTTCTTTACAAACTTTTCTTGTAAATGACGGATAGCAATAACAATTTTGAGTTCACATTTTTTTAAAAAGGAATCATAATATTAAAATACAAAATTCCAAGTTAGTGTTTACTGTGGATTAGTTTTCGTAGTAAATTGCACAAAATAGATCGATGCACTTGCCTAATTTATCAAACTGAATAACCATTTTACCATCAAAAATTTTCTCTTTGACATGCTAAGTAATTGGTCACTATCTGGCGTGAAAGGATTTAAAAAATTATTTGGGACTATTTCAAAATATTAGATGATTACTATTGGAAATCGAAACAAATTCTTGCCAAACGAAAGATATTTATTTGCGTTTCTAGATATAACAAAATTAGTGACAATTTTTAAAAATTTATTTTTTATCGGCTTTTACTGATCATTTATAGCAGAGAGAAAAAAATAAGCCTAATCGTATAATAATGTGCCTAACGGTTTTCAGTAACTTAAAAAAAAAAAAAAAAAGTAGAAATGTATTACTTGAAAAAAGTAAGGCATTAATAAGGCTTTACAAGAAAACTAAAGCTTCTACCTAGAAAAACCGCCCTGCCTTTGCCCAAGAAGTAACTAACAGACCGGAGCAAGGGAAAAGAAACCTTAATTTATAACTATTTGTTTATCTAGTAGTAAGAGATAATGATAATCACGTACATGTCAGTTAGGCAGTTAACAGAAAGAACGCCAGGTCGTGTTTCAAGGTTAAGGTAAAGCTTGACAGATAGTGTCTAGCAGAGTTAAAGCACCCTGCCACCATTTCTTTATCGGAAATTTTTAAGTTGAAAGTTCATTGTCCCCAAAATAAATTTCTGGGCTGTACCGTGACACTGACGGTTATATAATGTTAGTGATATAATCAATGGCGGCTCCAGTCCAGAGATTGGGGGGGGGGGGGGCAACGTCGCCTCTTAGGGTGTTATATATATATATATATATATATATAACAGTGGTACCTCGACTTACGAGTTTAATTCGTTCCATGACTCGTAACTCGAAATACTCGTATCTCGAATCAATTTTCCCCATTGAAATGAATGGAAATGCCATTAATTCGTTCCGGGCTCCCCCAAAACACCACAACTTCTTTGTTACATGTTTTTAAATAAGAATAACGTGCTTATAAACGATGAACATAGTATCAAAACGCAATACAATAGAATGTACTGCAATAAATTTGTTTTATTAAGTGTAATGTACAACATTTACCTTGGAGATCAGACGTGAAGATGCTGATGGAAGAGGAGGAGAAAGGTTGAAGTGAAAAATTAAATCTTATTCGTTGATATTTGATCTTTTCGCCCCTCTTTCCTGACTTTCGCTTCTATTACCAGCTACTCTCTTAAATTGAACGAGTGAGACACGGAAGCTGGGCGATTGTTGCATCGTTCACTGTGGCTATAATGTCCAGATTCTTCTTTCTGAGGATCCGAAGAACGTTTTCTCAGAATCCAATCTCTGGGTTTAAGACTGGATAGTAATCTCAGAATAATATTATACAATTGTATAATAATCGTACATAAAGGTTGTAAATATTATATGCTTCTTAGGTTCTCATTTGACGAGCACGTAACATGGCATTCGCTACTCAAACTAGCGGTGTAATGTCACCGAGAGAATGCTTGTATCTCGAAAAACTCGTAAGTCGAGGTACCACTGTATATATAAAGAAATAAACATTCTCTTTAGTATTAGGTCTACGATTATATAATTTTAGGCTATGAAAAAAAAAAAATACGCCGGAGTGTTTCTTTTTTTTTTTTTAGGGGGGGGGGGGGAAATTGCTCCTACTGCTTCCTCCTTGGAGCCGCCATTGGATATAATTTAAATTGAGTAACGCACGCTGCTATAAAGGAAAGTTGTGATCGTGATTCCATTATTCACGAAATAGAATACTATAATTCGATGCCGAACAGAAATTTCAAAGCCAATTAATAAAGGCAAACTAAAATTCGAACGAAAAAAAAAATTCCGAGTTCAGAATATACTTAATTTGCGCGATGCTTTTTAGATACAAAGAGAGAATTCTGTGAGGAAGAGCCCGAGGACGCTTGGCACAGAAATAGGAACCCGAGGTCGCGGTGTCATAGGGAGCACTAACTTAGGAGCTTTAACAAGATCTTCACGCCTCTTGCCAACAAGTCTCTTAATTTCCGTTAAAAAGAGGCCTAATCTTGAAGTCCCTGCGAATGACATCATTTTGAGCGAACGAAGAACGTGCGATCTTACGGTTGTTGTGTACTAAACCCTGTTGGATTCGCTTACCTCAATGTTAACCTATGGAGAAAATGTGTCCAAGGATAGCCCACGTGGATTGAGAGTTTTTTTGTTTGTTTGTTTTTAAGAGAAAGAAATGTTACACCTTGGGTTTTTTTTAATGCTAATAATATTTTTTAATTTAAATTATTCGGGGGGGGGGGATCTGGTATAGTGTGTTTTAAACGCTCCTAAATTTCTTTAGTGGAGAAGTTTATAAAATGAGTCCTGTTGCGAGGTGCAGAAAAGTTCAGGCTATCTGAAAATATAATTTTTATTGGATTATCAGCATTTATGTAGCTGTCAATATAGTAGACAAATTTCCTTCATAGGTAAATACTCAGGTGAGCGAATCCATCAGGGTTAGGGTTAGAACACAGCAGCCTTAACACAGAAAGATGCTTCAAAACCTTGATTTTTCTAGCTGCTTAAATTTTTTACAACTGCTACTACCAGTAAAGCGACAATAGTGACTTTGGATGGAACGATCATTACGCTTTCCATTTGAGTTTCAAATCTACGCAGTAATCACCCAGGATTCTAAAATTTACCACTTCTTTGGTGTTCCTCATCAGCATCGCAATTATGAAAATCGGGAAGAAAACTAACAAAAGTTACTCTGATGTGTAATCTCTCTCCCCCGTCACTTAAGGCTGCTGTGAACTAACCCTATAGGATTCGCTCACCTCAGTGTTAACCTATGGAGATAATGTGTCTAATATTGACAGCCACATAAATGGTGATCATCCCGTAAAAAGGGCATTTTTAGAAAGCCCGATGCCATGTGATGGCCGAATGGCTTGGGCGCTGGCATTTGGTTTAGACCCTGTGGGTTCGAGTCCCACTGTTGGCATGGATATTTGTAGCCGTTCCGAATCGGCTTTAAACTGTAGGTCCCGGTCTAATGAGCCCTCGTGTAGCAAAAGGTTGACCGTAGCGCTCCAAACCAAGCCAATCAGATATCCCGAATTTTTCCGCACCTTGCAACAGGATTCATTTTACAAATTTTGTCCACCAAAGGAATTTAGGAGAGTTTAAAACACACTATGCCAGTTTTTTTTTTGCCCCCAGAATAATTTAAATTAAAAAATATTATTTGCTTCTTTTTTCTTCTTTCTTTTAAGAAAAATGACCCAAGGTGTAAAATTTCTTTTTCTATTACGGAATACAATTAAAAAAAAACTTCTTTTGATCCCAAGTCGGCAATCCCTGGCAGGCCCTGATTTTCCATTAGGGCCGGTAGGCCCAGGCCTAGCTAGCCCCTCACCCCCCCCCCCCAAAAAAAAAAAAAATAATAATTTTAAAAGGAAAAAAAAAAGAGAAATATTCCCAATTCAAATTTTTTTTTAATTTTACCTTTTTTAATAGCAATTTTTTTTATATATCCTTTCAAATTTGATTGATTGATTGGTTCATCATATGTATATTATAGTGTATGTAAGGGATTAATAAGTTTTTCTGGTTGCATTGTATTGGTGTTTTGATGATGAAGTTAATATGTTGTATTGCTTTTTGTTATTTGATAATGTTCTAGGCTTCTACGCTTCAAATAGCCAATTCTTAGTAAAATGGTACTTTCGCAATTAATCATGATTATTATTATTTTTTTTTTTTTTTTTTGTATGTCAATTTTGGAAATTTTACGCCCACATCAGTGTTAGGGGGCTCCCATCCCCAGCTGTGCATGTAGTCAAGAATTTTCTAAATCAGGTCCTGATCCCTGGACACATTTTCTCCATAGGTTAACACCGAGGTGAGCGAATCCAGGAAGGTTAGTACACAGCAGGGTTAATAATAAATTATGGTTATTCCGGTTTGTATTTACAGTCTGAAAGAATAGTCCCACAGAATAGACAGTGTCAGAATGTAGAGAGCCTAAAGCGTAATTGGTTAGGGGGGCGGTCGGTGAAATCCTAGCGGTCGTCCCGATCGAGGGGGCAGGAAATGGCCTTCGTTTTTTCACTGACTGTCACAACTGGACAAAGACGGGGTCCAGTCGCACGGCGTATTTTTATCACGCGTAAAAGCAGATAAACATTTATTTTCAACTGACATTGGTATGTGAGAGTGTACGAAAGAGGGGAACTACAATGAAACCTTCAAGATAAGGATGTTTTTCCTCTTTGTGCTATCTATATATAGATATACATTTCTGTGCGCAATCAACTGGTGTTTCTTGTTAGTAATTTTTTTTCTCTATTTCTTACACTGCCCGACAGATATTACGAAGCAACGAGGGCGATTTCCGTGATGCAATATCGAAACTGACAAGTATTCAGAAATAGCTGTTTCAGATACAAAGATGTCTGCATCGACAGATACGAATCCGTAAAGAATCTGGAGAAGAGCTAAATTCAAGACGTTTTGCATTCAGTACACATATTTTTACCCTATTATGCAACGCCTAACCCGTCTGGGAGGATATTTTTCTAAAACATAAGATTTTGAAGACGGTTCCAACGGCAACACGCACGTGACTTTTAGGGTGTACGGAAGAAGCTCTCGGTGTAAATTTAGCAAACTCACAACAGAGCCAAATGTAGCAAAAAAAATTTCTTGTTAGAAAACCAGAGAAAGAGCTTCAAACTATTATCTTCCCTTTCACTTTTGGTTGGTTAAAAATGTATATATATATATATATATATATATATATATATATATATATATATATATATATATATATATATATATATATATACACATATATATATATATATATATATATATATATATATATATATATATATATATATATATATATATATATATACAGTTGGCTATCTGTTTAACGACTCTCTACTTAACGACGATCTCTATTTAAAGACGATATTTCTCAGTCCCGGCCCCTCCGACGTTATGGGAAATGTTACTTTTTCTCAAATTCTGTTTAAGGGCGATCTCTACTTAAGGACAATTTTTCACGGTCTCTTGAACGTCGTTAAACAGAGAGCCAACTGTATATATATATATATATATATATACACTAGCATTATTGCCCGGCGTTGCCCGGGTAGATATATAGATATAAAATTTTTCATGCATTCCATCAAAAAAATACTGGGCTGCACCCCCCGCAAAATAAACACTTCGCCCCCCCCCGGACCAAATCTCAAACCACCCCTCAGAACAAACCTCTTTTCCCCCGCGTATCGAATTAGACTGGTTGTGTTTAAGAGGCTGTATCCACATTTAAGAGGTGCACTTAGGGGTACAAAAATCATTAAAAAATTAATTAAAAACAAAACTAATTGAGCTCCAAATTTCGTTTTTCCTGATTTAAGTTTCTCGGGTCCTAAACATTAACTGTACCGAATTTGGTCCCGGTGGGTGAAACAGTCTATGATTCTATAGCGGACAAACAAACAGACAAGCTCTTTATATATATATATATATATATATATATATATATATATATATATATATATATATATATATATATATATATATATATATATATATATATATATATATATATATATATATTTTCCAATGCGGCAGACGGTTTCTTGGACAATATCCTTACCGACATAGTACACCGCAATTTTGCCAGCCATTTTATTATTTGGGCGCCATATTGGTGGCCGGTAGCCAGGTGATGGCCGAATGGCTAGGGCGCCGGCATTCGGTTCAGATCCTGTGGGTTCGAGTCCCACTGTTGGCATGGATGTTTGTAGCCGTTCGGAACTGGCTTTAAACTGTAGGGCCCGGTCTAATTAGCCCTCGTGTAGCAAAAAGTTGACCGTAGCGCTCCAAACCAAATAGGCGGACTAGCATTACCCCCTATGAAGGGACGACACAAACGGAGGCTTTTAGTGCCGCAACGCAGGGATTCCATCCGAGCACCCTCAGCACTGAAAACCAGTGCACTGTACCACAGGGCTGCCACAAGCCGAACTATCGAATATGATCGTAAACACCTTACTATTTCCGTGGTACACAGTCACAAGAGTTTTTAGTGTATACTGTATATTTCACGAATTTTTCTCCGTTCTTAGTAAAGTAACTGAGAGCAGAAAGGTTTTACATCATTGAGTCAGTCAAACCTGGTTGAAAAAGGAAAAGTTACCCATGTATCTCATAGGCTAAATCTGGAGCCGAAAGTTTTTGGTTAGACGACCAAACATCTGAGTAAACTCTAAACTAAATTCGTGGCTCAACAGTCCCCTGTGGACCAAAGCCAGCGGTGTCCATCTCCGCTTTCTTGACCGTAGGCTTGGGGTGCCATACAGCATATGTTTCAGTCGGGTGGTCAACCTGACGTGGGACCCCCAGAATTTAGTTCCCAAGCATGCTTGGTCCTCATTTTATCGACCCAGTGAAAAAATGAAAGGCTGAGCCGACCTTGCCCAGTCGCAGGATCGAACCCTGGACCTGTGGTGTGGCCGCTTGACGCTTTTAATCACTACGCAACCGGGCGTCAAACACCTGAGTAATGTGGCAAAAAAAAAAAAAAAATGCAGGCACATTCTCGGAATAAAAAGAATTCAGTACTAAAATCTTTTGTTCGTAAGATTTAGAGTTTGGATAATTTTTTTGTTCACGGAATGGATGAATTATTGAACAAAATTGAACTTTTTCTATAGATAATTTTTCTTTTAATTTTAAATCGAACCTAAGGATTCTTAAAAGGGGATAATGTTATGACAATGAAAGCAGGCTTCTTTAAATACCTTAGTTCCTTTTTTATATAAAAAAAATAATAATTAATTAATTTTATTACAGATACGGTTCATTTAAACTATTCAGAATTACCTCCAAAATTTGACATATGATCATAAACTTGATCAAAACGACAAGAATGATTTGGTAAAATGTTATGGAAGGAGCACTTTAGATTTCTAAGCATGGTTATGGGGTACATCTAAAAAAAAATGCTTGTGAACTATTGCCCTCAAAGAAACATACATTTAAACAAAGTCCACAAGCGTGGGCGCACGAAGACAAATTCAGGTGATATAAAAGAATGCTTTAAAAATAATTTTTTTTAAAAAGCATAAACATTGATAATCTCCCCTTATACTTTCAGTTTAGCAAAAATGCTAATTATTATTTTACCCTTGCGAAGATCTTACCACAAAACGGGCTAAATTACAAATTATTGTTATCAATGGTACGGTTCAATGAATTTTAAAAGTTACACCAAGGTAATGTTGGCAGAAACAACCTGTTCTTGACTGCAGAAATTTTTTTTTTTTGCAGCAGTTACGCGCTACAGTAGTTTCGAATAGAAAAAAATCGAACACATTTCCCGAATCAAGGGAAAACATTAAAAAAAAAGCTTATAATTCTTCAAAATATATAAAATAAGATCTTTAAACTTCGAAGAATCTATAACAAATGGGCAGCAGATGTGACGTTTGCACTTACAATCTGCAGAACACGGTACTCAAAGTGACACGCGATATAGTACTTTCCAATAAAAAAACTAAAGCAAAGAAAAGCATTAAAAAAAAACTTTTAAAGGCTTCAAAATAAGATCCTCACAAAGGTGTATCACATTGCGTGGAGGGTACGATGTGAAAACTTTAATTCTCAACGCCTGATAACAGATGGTATTTCGCAAACTAGATTGCTTTGGTTTGGCTTGGAGCGCGAAAGTCAATTTTTTGCTACACGAGGGCTAATTAGACCGGGACCTACCGCTTAAAGCCGATACCGAATGGCTACAAGAGTGGGACTCGAACCCACAGCCTCTGGTACCGAAGGCCAGCGCCCTAGCCATTCGACCACCATCCGGCCGCAAACTAGATCTATTCACTTTTTCAGCAGGACCTCAAAAGTGGATGAAGAGAATGTAGAGCACCCCTGGAAAAAACAGAAAGCTAATTCCAGAGAATCTGCTCTCTCCGAGTATGTTTCCCCTTCTTGCATCAAACAGTGTACGAAAAGATAAACACCCATCTGGGGCAGCTCTGGAAGCATCCTCGATATCCATACTTTGTACAAGTTAAGTCTTTCGCAAGTACGCACTCGTTCCAAACAAATTATGTCTACGATCACAGTTTAAAAAAAAAAGTGTCGTTTGTGCTCGTTGGCGGAAACGTCAAAAGACAGCAAATATCTGAAGAAGAAAAAAAAGGGGGTCACACTGTTTATCAGAGGGTCTCTGCCGCTTGGAGTTATTAGAATTCTGCCAGCGATCTCACCTGTTAGCCTTGTGCCTTCGACTTTCGTTTTTTTTTCCCCCTTAACGCTAAGACCGAAAACACACCGGCTATCAGTTCATTTCGTTGCTGTCGTAACTCACAGCGCGCTTTAGCTTCTCGAAAGTGGTTCGTCAAGTACGCCTTTCCGATTTATTATTATTTTATGAATTTCCCCCATCGCGAATCCAATAAGAATGATGTCCTCTTGTCCTCTGCCACGGGACAAACGGACGGGTATGCGAACCGAAAAAAAAAATAATAAAACACAGCTTAAAAGGGTTGAATCGGCGGAGATAATTCTTACAGTGTTTTTTAAGGGAGTTGATAAATCACGGAACGTGAACGAGACTTGAGGTTAAGCGCGACTTCGGTCGCACCAGAAAAAGAAATTGTATCACGAACTAGTAATCCGATATACAACACTAAAAACTGTCCTAAAAGAAAAAGTATATCTATATCTCTATATCTATATATATATATATATATATATATATATATATATATATATATATATATATATATATATATATATATATATATATATATATCAGAACGTCTGAAAGTATCTGGTACACACAGTATTGGTCATTTGATAGCTCACATACCTGAAAAAAGTGGATTTGCGTTACGACACTCAAAGAATTGATAATTTCGCGGTTATAAAGAACTGCTGGCACCTACAGCAATAACAGAAAAAGATATGTGACTGTGACCCTGACCGTGAAAGCCGTATGAGGCTGGGTGGGTCGTACATCTTCCCGATACTGGGTAAAAATACCGCTCTTTCTGGCGAGCTGAAGACGTCAGTTTTTAAAACTATAAAAGATGCTTGGAGTTACATCTCTGAAGTTTACCCACTTCTTAAATAAATTGATAAATAAATAATATATATATATATATATATATATATATATATATATATATATATATATACATATATATATATATATATATATATATATATATATATATATATATATATATATATATATATATATATATATATACACACACATATATATAATATATATATACACACACAGGGGAATCTCGATCGATCGTTCCCCGAATCATCGTTTTCCTGTATGTGTCGTTTATTTCACCCAGTCCCGACGATCATATTGCTTTGTTATGTTCCCGCATCTATTGTTCCGTTCAGCCGGTGCCTTGAAAAACGGCCGATCGAGATTCCACTGTATATATATATATATATATATATATATATATATATATATATATATATATATACATACACACACACACTCACACACACTAGTCATATAGTATGTTGGCGTCACGAGCATAAGCCGAAAGGGCCCGATTTCGAAACCCGATCAAGGCATGTGCGAGCTTGTGCTGCCACCTCACAGAGTGATGTTGGTTCACCTATATTGTGCTTTCGTAATGAAAGGCGACCAATTCGCCGTGGGGAATGGGCAAATGTCGGAAAGACAAGATCCTGTCATGCTAGGAAAAGAAAAATAATAATAATCACTGAAATTTTTGCTGCTTCGCTGCTAAAATGATTTCTATCGCACTCTTCACAGCCGCTTTCTAGTTCTTGTGTCTGTGTTATCATTTCATCGGCAATTCACAACAATGACGTCGCAATTTGCGGATGACAGTCAGCATACTTTTTGAATGTACCACCTCCACAAGTGAGCGTAACCCTTATTTGTAAAGAGTGAAGTTTGCCCGCCGTTCACTCCGAGGAAGAACTAAACTCTTTCCAGATAGGAGCAATACATATAGATGAAGTTCTGGCTGGAGCTATTAAGAATTATTTCAAACATACCTGGGATTTGAAAATTTACGAATAACTGAGAAAAACTGAGAAACGTCAATACGACATTCTATTGTCTATATGTGCTTGTAACTGATAATTCAGCAATCAAATACCGTACAAGCTCAATAGTAATTGAACAGAAAGGAACCAACCCGGAAGATATTTTAAGAACCGCTCCTTCAACTAGATCTCCCGAATATCATAAACTTAGTGAGAAAGGACGCAATGTCTCTCATTAAATTTATTTCATAACAAAAAATAATTATAAGATAAAAAGAACTTTATATGTACCAGGTTTTTTAATTTTCTGTTGAATCATATAAACTTGACAATTCTATGTATTAATAAATATTTTAAAAAATATTTTTGATGAATTATCCCATCAACTTGAAAGAAATCGAAGTTAATTGGAAGTTAACTTGCGTTTAACTTTTCATTCCCGTCCCCGCCGATAGATGGCTACACTAGTCTACAAAACTAAATTAACTGAAAATTAATTCAAATCTGATTAAAGATGGCTAAAAGTATTTAAAAAATGCATTGTCATCGTGTTCTAAGCTATTCTAAAAGTTTCAAATGTCTAGCTAGTCGGGAAGTTAGTTAAAAATCAATTGCAAGATTTGTAAGGGACAAACATACACACAAACAAGAAAGCAAGTTAATAAAAATATGGTGAAAATAATGACGCCCGGTGGCGTAGTGGTTAAAAGCGTTAAGCTGCCACACCACAGGTCCAGGGTCCGATCCTGCGACTGGGCAAGGTTGACTCCAGCTTTTCATCCCCTAAGTGGGTCGATAAAATGAGGACAAAGCATGCTTGGGAACTAAACTCTGGGGGTCCCACGTCAGGTTGACTACCTGACTGAGACATATGCTGTATGGCACCCCAAGCCCAGGGTCAAGAAAGCGGAGATGGGCACCGCCGGCCTTGGTCCAAAGCGGACTGTTGCGCCATCTATATATTTAAGTTGATAAGCCGACTTTTTGGACAGTCCGTGAGGAAAAACTACTGCATCAATTTACTTCATTTTAGTCTTAAACGAAAGATTGTAATCTGTAGATTTGTCAAATTTGGTCTTTATAACCACAATTTCTATTAATTAGCGATAATTTACAATTAAAAATTTATTTCTGCGCATGCTCAGTGGCACGTTTAAATCTGTCTTTAGAAACTCACTGTTTCTGCGGATGCTCAGTTACATGTTTTAATGATAAACATGTTTATTCTGAGGAGTCTCTCTAGATCTCTCTCCGCCATTTTTATTTTTAGGATAATTATTTTTGTGAAATATGAGATTAAACCTTATGAAAATTGTTTATTTCGCACGTTTAATTAGCGATAATTTACAATTTTAAAAAATTGCTTTCTGCGCATGCTCAGTGACATTTTTAAATCTGGCTTTAGATACTCACTAAGCACGAGGCCGCTTAAACACATTAATTTGTTTCTGCGCATTATTATGATTTTCAGCATTTGGCAATGATGTGTTGAGTATAATTTATGTATTAGTACATTTATTTACCATCTAGCTGCCATGTTTTGACGGGTACCAACTAGTGAGTTTAGAAAATAAATTAAATAATTTATTTTTCTTTTCCTAGAATCGCCTTCCCGTCTATTCTATTTCCTTGTGGTCCGCAGCAGCGCCCCGTAAAGTAATATGGCCCTCGTCACATTTCGAGTTGTGCAGGCCTATTTAATTCAACTTTTAAACTTTTTGGGGTTGCTTACTTGTTGCGCAACGCTGTCCACTTTAATGTATGATCCGCGATGGTTTTGTTGCGTTTAAAATAACGTCGAATCTTATCGACTTCTTACTCCATTTCATCTTCTACCCCGGCAGAACCTTAACTGACACACAAGCTCCATTTCAGTGTCGAATGTCTTAGCGATTATCGACATGGACACGTCTTAAAAAAGTCACCGTAACTTCATTTTCAAGCTATAATTTTCTCAGCCCGAAACGTAAAACGGAAATTAAGTTATTACTCGGAATTTCTCTGTCCAATTACTCATGTTTTGAAGTAACCCAGTTCGAGAAGATCTTGTCCGACATTGAATGCTATCGGTATATTCGATTTACATGGAAATCGATAGTCGTTATGGACTCTTTTAAGGACGACGGTTGCCACGCCCCTGAAAGAAAGGAGAGAAGGATGAAAAAAAAAGTGTATTTTAATTTTTGATTTAAAAAAAATTACCGCAGTTCAGAAGTTGTGAACCTATCAACAATTCTTCCTATCGCTGCATTAAAGTATGGAAAGAGAGAAGTAGTAAGCAGAAATTTTAACTTTTACGAATACGCTATCTACCAATAAATATTTGGACACCTGTGATAGAAAAGAAAAACAAAATTTATTCATATTCAATAGTTGGTAGAGCCTCCACGAGACGCAATTACAGCCTCAACCCACCGGGGCATGCTTTCCACAAGTCCTTGTATGACGGATAGTGGTATTTTCTTCCACTCGGCTTGGAGAAGACGTATAAGTTCCTTTACCGATTTTGGACGATTGTTGCACCCCTAAATTCGGCAATCCAGCTTGCCCCAAAGGTTCTCGATAGGGTTCAGGTCTGGGCTCTGGGCAGGCCAGTCCATTCGGTTAACCCCATTGTCACCATACCAGAACATGTGGACCTCGCAACATGACAGCAGGCGTTGTCGTCCTGGAAGTAACATGGGTCCAACCCATAAAACTGCCACAACGTAGGAAGCACACTGTCATCCAAAATAGTGCAGTAGGCGTTGGCGTTCAGCTTAACCATGAATTGGGACCAAGGGTCCCAGTACATACCTGGAGAAACACCCCCAGACCATAATTCCACCTCCACCGAACTTTACTGTGGGCACATTGCCTTCTGGCAGGAGGCGATCTCCAGGCAGACGCCAGACCCAGACCCTGCCATCCGAACGGTAGAGGGTGAAGCTTGATTCGTTGCTCCAGAGAACCTGTTTCCACTGATCTATGGTCCCCTTTCGATGTGCTTTGTACCACATTAACTAAGCAGCACGGTTGGACTTTCATCAAAGCCTATGGGCGGTAGCACGACCATGAAAACCAAGCAGATGTACTTCCTTACGGATGGTATTCGTCGAAACAACACTCCCGGATGCATCTTGAAACTCCTGGAGTATGTTGGCCATCGGTTGGGTGCGGTTCTTCCGAATTTCTTTGGACAGCATCCGTCGGTCTATATCTCCCGTAGTTTCGTCGGTCTGCCGACTCGGGGAACATTCCGACAATCACCGCCCACCTTCCACTTCTGAATCCCATAGGCCACTGTCGATTTTGGGTGATTCAGCTCGCTGCATATGTCCCTTAAGGATCGGCCATTTCTGTAATACCCGACGATTACACCTTTCTCGAAATCAGATAACTCTGCACTTCGTGGCATCTTGTACGAGACTAATGCCAATGTTGTTTCCTACACTATATTGAACGGCGGAGGGTGTGACGTCTATCAGGACCCTCAGATATCGTCATTTGCATGGGTGCCCAAATAGTTATTGGTAGATAGTGTATATTTGAATTGTGGAAGGGAGACGCAAAACAACTCGCTTTATTTAAAGTTTATAGTGAAAACTTGTTTAAAGTGACCTATAACTGTCAATGATTCTCATCGTAATCTTAGACGAGATTTCATATGTTTGACATAGCTTTGGTACCAGCTATATCTCTATAAATAATAAGGCTTAACCTTTCCTAACGTTAATATGAAACTAGTTGGTACCCGTCATAACATGACGGCTGGATAGTAAATAAATGTACTGATACACAAATTATGCTCAACACATCCTTGCCAAATGTTGAAAATTATAATATAAAAACTTGAGAAATGCAGTTTAAAAAATTACTATTGAACCCAATAAAAAGAAATTGGGTTACTCAACAGCGCGAAACAAACGATTTCCGTCAGGTTTATTTCTGTATCTCACAAACAGAATTGAAAATAAAAATGGCAGAGGGAGAGCCAGAGAGATTCCTCGGAATCAACAAATTAGCGTGTTTATGCGGTTTCGTGCTTACTTAGTTTCTACAGCCAAATTTAAACATGTCATTGAGCATGCGCAGAAACAAATTAACGTGTTTATGTGGCCTCGTGCTTAGTGAGTATCTAAAGCCAAATCTAAACATTTCACAGAGCATGCGCAGAAAGAAATTTTTAATTGTGAATTATCGGTAATTAATAGAAAATGCGTTTACAAAAACCAAATTTGACGCATCTATAGATTAAAATCTTTTGTTTAAGACCCAAATGAAGTCAATGGATGCAGTAGTTTTCTCTCAAGGACTGCCCAAAGAATCGGCTTAGCAACTTGTGTCAGGCCCGATGTGAAATATACAATGCCATCAATTGGACATAGAATCAGCTATATTTAAACGTAAATTAGCTGATTAACTTACACCTCGGCGTACTTTGTGGCAAGATCAGCTTTTTTTCCCTTAACATTATCTGAAACGTTAAGTAGATCCGTCTATAATCGTAATACACGACTCTATTCGATTGGAAACAACTGTACAGAAGACTGCAAATTCTCAGAAAACTAGAAGCACAATCGAATGCAATTCGCTGCACATAAAACTATCAATCGAGCCATTTTTCCAGCGAGAAGGCAACTGGTGATTCACACACCCTTCCAAAAAAGAAAACCGCAAACTGGGATATAAATAAAAAGCAGAGAAAGCATGCAGGGAGAGCAGGTTTGCTGCAGGAAGATGACACATCCCAGTCCACGGGTCACTAATAGCTCGATTGTTACTCGCTTCAGGATTCAGAAGATTCCGTTTGATGCGACTTACGAATTCATGCGAAACATCATCAATAAAACTCTTTTATTTCCTCTGATAATTAAAAGCAACATCAGCTCATTACAATCGCAGGACGCCTGTAAACAGCAAATCAGGTCCGAAGATTTCAGTTTTCATTACGTCACCTTTTAGGTAATTGATCTAAACTTGCGTGAGCAAATGGGGTCAAACCACACGTCATACAAACTCCTTAAGCTCACGATGGACATCCTAAACATATCACGGAACAATTCGATTTTAATTGATGTGAAATTAATTTTACGCAGCGCATGAAAATGTGGCCGTTTCTGTTATAGAAAAGCTCTCTGATGGAACATCTTTTGGAATTTCAGTTCACAGTAGGTGTGTGAAAGACATAACAAGGGGACAAGTTTGATGGCCAACAGACCCCCGTTTCGGCTAAAAGTCAGAAAGTACTTTTAAATTTGAAGACCGACTGCAAGCAACTTCACAAGCAGCTAAAATGTTATGCAAATTTTAGAACTAATCTCCCTAGTGACGTAGCGAGCATAACTGGCGCCCCAAATTGAAATTTTTCAGAAAATCTTGTTTGTCTTGGGGACCAACTTGGACTACGCCACTGAATCTCCCCCAAAGAAAAAAATAAATACTACATACAGTTCGAACTACCTACAAAGAAGTAGATTCACCACCTTCTATAGTTTTCAATCAGTAAAACCGGCTCTAGACTTTGTTTCACATAGACCACAGACAGAAACTCACCAACCTTAATAAGAGACAATAAACACTCCGAACAAGAACAAGTCTATGCCTTTCTGTACGGTTTAAAAAGTATATTTGCGGGATGTATGTAAGAGTACGCATTTCTACGAAATCCACATGAAGTCAGGGTCCTAGTTGGAATAACTGCCTTCTTCCCCCCTTCCCATTGATACTCGACAGAGTGCAAAAGTTTTAAGACAGGCTGGAGTTAGGAGCTGGATGAAGATTTTGTCCCTTCTAAATTACCAGTGATGTAATATTATAACATCGGTACTATTTGTGCGAAATATTACAGAGTTTACTTGTATATACTCACTGACCTGACGAAGCCGGACGATGGCCGAACGGATGGGATTTGCGGAAGTCAGGGATATTTGTAAGCCTCCTTCGAAACCACCTTAAAACTGTAGGGAAATGGTTGTCGTGGGAAAGAGGAGAGGGTTCCCCGGTCTGTTTAGCCTCATGTACAGTAAGAGAAGACCATAGCACTAAAAAAAACCCAACCAATCGAAAAACGAATTGTATCTCTATATTTCCTGTCAGCGCATTTTTTTTTATGCCTTTTCCAGGGTAATTTACTGTCGTCTCCGTTTCACAACACTGTTGCCAACAGCGCGTAAATTACTCTCAAGTTTTCGAACAAACCACTCCCTCTTGCGAAACTTCACAATCCAGGACGACACACGGCAGATTACTCAGAGGCGAACGTGCTTCAGACAACAACGGAGCATTCTCGAATTAAAAGCATCTAATGGATCATTAGATGACACAGCGTCTGCGGAATCACCCGAAGAGTATTCTACCCCGAAAGGAGGAAAAAAAAATCTAATAAATCCGAAACAAAAAACACCTGTTCGCGCTGACCCTATACGTATCCGTAGGGCTCCGAGTGGCGAAACAGACGCGAACGGAAGATCGCTTTGATCAACGAGGCAATTTAAAGCGTGCAATCACGACGTTTCCCGGTTGTAACGCACGAATCGTTTGGCATGACAGCACCCCCCATCCCCCCCGTCCATTTATGCAAGACAAAAGAAATAGAAATTAAGAAGGTGGTAAAGTTTCAGGCTTGTCTTTCCACAGTCGGACGAAAAAGGGGGAAAAATAGAGACTTCAAAACTAACGCGAACTCACATGATGAATTAATTCCCCAGACGATTATATACGTCAAACTGATGAAGGTATAACAACTTGGTAAAAATCCTTGCGTGAGATATCACAATGCGAATTTTTCTTTTTGAATAGCGATTTTTGCGTGGTGAGTTGAAATGAAAGGAAAAGGAAAGATCAGGCGAGAAAAAAAGAGACTTTCAGATTTGCTTTTGTAGACTCAGGAAAAACTACACATTTATATTTAAGGTTAACTACGAGGCAATCAATTTTTCCTCCGGGTCAATGAACTAACTGCCTCAAGCAAGTGGATCGGTAGAAGATATTTCAATAGTTTTTAAATCTGTTCATATTTTTTAGGTGAAATTTTTAATATAAAAATACTTATTACGTGTGGGACAGACAGAGAAAGAAACTTAGATAACAGAGAAGTAAACATTACAGTTTGTTTTGTTAGACAGAAGATAAACTGGACGGTTGATGATTAACACGTGTAAGTAACGATGTAATTACAGAGAGACTATGTACAGGTAACCCTCCTATAACACGATAGATATGTTCCAAGAAAATGCCATGTTGTTTGAAACCGTGTTATATGAGACCCAGAGACAGTTCAAAAAAGGGGGGTTACGTACTGAAAACTTATTAAAAACAATTTTTTTTTTTTCAATTCCATATAAGCAACTTAGTTTTTATTAAAAATATAAATGTATGTATAACACAAAACCAAAAGAAACAAAAAAAATATTATTTTCATTTAATGTGACCTTAATTTAATAAATTTCTTCCTCATCACTGTTCAGTACAATCAAACGAGAACATTTTTTCGATTGAACGGTATCACCTTCACTTTCTGAACCTTTTTCTTCATTTAGATTTTTTGCACCTTCTATCCTCTAAAAATCTGTAATTTTGGTTTATTTGCTGGTTCTTACAAGGTCATATTCACGGTATGGAGATAGACAATTTTGCAGCTCCCTTTGGAATTTTCGGCTTCTTTCAGCGGAAGGGTCTGCATTCAGGAAAAATGATTCAAGATTTTCAGCTAAGCTTAGGCCTTCTTGTAATTTTATAGAGTTTTAAATGAATAAATTATAATTTGTTTATACATTTGCATGTAAAGCCATAACAGTTCATTATTCCTTCCAGTCATTATTTTACGGTAATTTAGTTTTTAAATGTGTTAAATAAAAATCATGTTATCTAGTGCTATAGAAGTACTGTGTTGTACAAAGGTTTTCTCATTTTTTTTATCGTGTTAGAGCGAAACCGTGTTACAGTTTGCAGTGATAGACGAGGGTTTTCGCAATTTATCCTATCGTGTTAGAGCAAAACCGTGTTGTAAGATGCCGTGCTGTAGGAGGGCTACCTGTACTTCAAAGCAGGTGACTGAACAACTTGAATAAAGCGAATTCAATCACTTCTATCGCATAGCGCGTAACGCCTTGCTCTTCCACGCAGTGGGCCCGGGTTCGAATTACAATAAAAACACGGGCATCAGTTGTTTTTCAAGTGGATTATGATTAATTAAGAAAATTGCCATTGTTTTGCCTCTTGCTACAGGTTTTAGTGTCGAGGGAGGGGGGGGATGAAGTCCCCCTAGTCTAAAAAACTGCAGTGCATATAAATAAAGGCAAATCCTGTAGGTTATAGAGAATAGCTACTTCTTACCCTACCTTTGGGTATGTACACTCATGGACAAAAAAATTAGCGCACCAAGAAATAATTGCGGGATTGTAACGAAACTTGCAATGAAGGTACATGTCAGGGAGATATGCAAATGATTAGAAATGCAGCGTGATTGCGCATTACGTATAGCCGGTAGAGGGCGTTGAACATCGTACTCTGTGGAGTATAAAACAGGTAACCAAAGCTTGTTTGAGTGTGCTGAATCATTTACAAAGGAAGAGCTGAGATAGACATGCCATTACGCCGTGTTCGAAGACAATATAAGCAGTTGTCGCAGTTTGAGAGGGGGAGAATCGTCGGGATGATGGAAGCTGGGTGGTCAGCTAGGCGAGTAGCTCGTCAATTAGGCCGCTCTGATTGTGTTGTGAGGAGGTGTTGGGACCAGTGGACCCGAGAGATGTCATGTACACGAAGACCAGGCTCAGGACGCCCTCGACAGACCAGTCGTCGAGAAGACCGCCATATCGTAAGAAATGCACGCGTAGAGCCAACTGCTTCATCGGCCGCCATCCAGGTACAGGTAGCACCTTCACTAGGGGCCTCTGTGTCTTCTCGAACCATACGAAGGCGCCTGGCTGAAGGACAGTTGGTATCGCGGCGCCCATTACGTGTGCTGCCCTTGACGCCCACCCATCGACGCCTCCGTTTGGAGTTTTGCCGCGCACGAGGAAACTGGACTGCAGCGGAATGGAACCAGGTCGTCTTTAGCGACGAATCCAGATTCAATCTCGGCAGTGATGACAATCGTGTTCGTGTGTGGAGAGCCCGTGGTGAACGCTTCAATCCTGCCTTTGCTGTACAGCGACACGTCGCTCCCACAGCTGGTGTGATGGTATGGGGTGCCATTGCCTACAATACACGGTCACCCCTAGTATTGTTCCGTGGTACCATGACAGCCCAGCGGTATGTTCATGAAATCCTGCAACCACATGTGTTGCCACTCATGCAACGGCTCCCAGGAGCCATTTTTCAACAAGACAATGCTCGGCCTCATACGGCAAGGGTGTCACAAGACTGTCTCCGCACTGTTACTACCCTTCCTTGGCCTGCCCGATCCCCAGATTTGTCTCCAATCGAGCATATCTGGGATCATTTGGGACGACGAGTTGGGCATCCCACGAGTTTGAACGAACTAGAGGCAAGGTTACAGCAAATATGGAACGAAATGTCTCAAGACATCATACAGAACTTGTATGAGTCAATGCCCGATCGTATCGCATCGTGCATTCGCGCTAGAGGGGGTCCAACGGAGTATTAACTCCTCCGTTCTTTTGCCTTTTTCTCTGAAATAAATTCTTTTTTCTTTGATTTTCTTATCATTTACTTATATCAAAGTAGTCATTACGTATGTAAAATTTCGTTTCATTTTGACGACTCCTTCTTGGTGCGCTAATTTTTTTGTCCATGAGTGTATATCTTGAAGTGGCACTCTAAGTAATTTCATTCAAACACAGTTCTTACATAACAACAATGTTTCTTCAAATATTTGCTTTTCAACATGAAGTATACGTACTACTAGTACGATATATATATATATATAGCATTCATGCAAAGGAAATACAATTCAATATATTCACTTGTATAACTACTCATTCAAGAAAAATGCACTTTGCAATACTCACAGATACTTTGAAAGTCAACCAGGAGTGCTGCTTCGTAAACTTTAGGCCCCAGAACGCTAAACAACTTTCGTCTAACACGAACTCGCGTAGGTTAGCATCAACCTAGCTAAAACGCCTCGAACGGCTGCTCGCAAACTCCTTTCATTTCCTAGCTCCTCTTTTTTTAATCTAGCTGCTTGGTATTTATACCAACCACGTATGCCTCAATTAGCATATCTTAAGCGACTTCTTTAACTTTATTCACCTACAAGTTCGATTATTGTGAATCGAATCTTATGCAAACCTTACAAGGTTACACTAAAAATTCAGCCCATATACACAGACCTACTCATCAGCAAGACCAAATCATTTTACGTGATGTTTTGTCGAAACCATTCCAATGAGCCCAAAAAATGAAAACTTTAACATTATGGAAAAAGTAGTGTTTAAAAAAATATATAAAATAAAATAAAAAGGTTATAAATTCTTTTTCAAGAGAGAGAAAAGAAATCTTTCTCTTATAATTTGGAACATATTTCGATTACAAGCAAGCAAATTGTAGCAAAATCTCGCTAAAAGTTGGGGGTTTTTTTCTTTTGTGGAATAAAATATTAATATACTGAAATTATTTTTTATATCCTAATATGGAAAATCCTTTTGGACAAAACAAATTAAAAATGTTAATACTTTTAGATTATAGTACCCTTAATTCTGTTTTACACGATAGATACTATGCTGTTTCAATCTATATATAACTTGTTACATTTGTACTTATTACACCTACATGTTACACATCACATATTTACACTTTACAGAATGCCACTATAACACGTTACATAATACTACACTTGCACGATACCACTCTACAGTTGCAAATTACACGTTGCTTGCTACACACTTAAACATAAAACATACAGGTAGCCCTCCTACAGTACGGCATCTTACAACACGGTTTCACTCTAACACAATAGGATAAATTGCGGGAACCCTCGTATCACACTGCAAGCTGTAATGCGGTTTCACTCTAACACGATAAATAAATTGCGAAACACTTTGTACAACACTGTACTTCTACAGCACTAAATTACATGATTTTTGTTTAACACATTTAAAAACTAAATTACCTTAAAATAATGACGGGAAGGAATAATGAACTATAGTGCCTTTACATGAAAATGTATAAACAAATTATAATTTATTCATTTATAACTCTATAAAATTACAAGAAGGCCTAAGCTTAGCTGAAAATATTGAATCATTTTTCTTGAATGCAGAACCTTCCACTGAAAGACGCCGAAAATTCAAAAGGGAGCTGCATAATTATCTATCTCCATACCGTGATATCTACAATGACCTTGTAAGAACCAGCAAACAAAACAAAATTACAGATTTTTTAAAGAGGATAGAAGGTGCAAGAAATCTAAATGAAGAAAAAGGTTCTGAAAGTGAAGGTGATATCGTTCAACCGAAAAAACGTTCTCGTTTGATTGCACTGAGCAGTGATGAGAAAGAAATTTATTAAATTAAGGTCGCATTAAATGAAATGAGTATTTTTTGTTTCTTTTCGTTTTGTGTTGTACATACATTTATATTTTTAATAAAAAATTAAGTTGCTTATATGGAATTTAAAAAAAAATAGTTTGTTTTTAATAAGTTCCCTGAACGTAACCCCCATTTTTGTAAAGGCTCCGGGTCTCATATAACACGGTTTCACACAACACAGCATTTTCTACGAACCTATCTACCGTGTTATAAGAGGGTTACCTGTATTACGTATTACGCTTCACTATTTACTTTTTACATGTTACACATCACATATTTACACTTTACATAATGTCACTATTACACGGTACATAATATTAACCTTGCACGACACTACTCTACAGTTGGTGTTAAATTAAATTCGCGTTTAAAAGGTTCGTGCAAAAACAGAATTAGGCGTACTATGATATAGAAGCGCCCTCGAGGTTTCCATTTCTCGCAGTGCTCCGATTCTGTGGAGTCAAAAGTCGGCCACTCCTGATACGCGCACAGTCCGATGCAAATTATTATTTCTCTTCCGTTTGTGCCAATCGGCGCTTTTTATCGATTCACGATCGGCAAACCTTATTAGACACTCACTCGTTAGCCGCCGATATCATACACGCGCGTGTTATATTGATAACGGGAGGGCCCCACAATAAAAAGGGAGTACTTATCGATACGCATATGTGAATCAAAATGTCGACGATTATCGATAAAAGAATCGCTTTATTAATCACCGAATGATTTCTCGGCGTCCAGGGAGATCGCTTTTATTCATTTATCAGCTAATGGTGATGAAAAAGCAGAAAATTTGCAAAAGAGGGGGGAGGGGCCGCGTAGTAAGTGCGGGACGTTTTCGGGGAAATAGCAGTCCATTTGTTACAGGTAGTTGGGACGTCCGTATACTGCCCATGAAAAAAAAAAGAAAGAGAAATTCAGATGTAATATCAACTCCTCGAAAACAGGTCGCGAGTGCCGGATCAGTACGGTGGCGTACGACAGAGCAAGTGTACGATTAGTCAGGGGCGGCTCCAGACCAGAGTTTTTTTTTCGGTGGAGGGAGGGGGCAACGTCTTCTCTTAGGGTTATATATATATATATATATATATATATATATATATATATATATATATATATATATATATATATATATATACATATTATATATATATATACATATTATATATATATATATATATATATATATATATATATATATATATATATATGTAAGAAATAAACATTGTCTCATTTTAAATTTAAACTCGTTTAGTATTAGGTCTACGATTATATAATTTTAGCCTATGAAATAAAAATACGCACGGCTTTTTTGGGGGGAGCAATTGCCCCCCCCCCCCCTGGAGCCGCCATTGCGATCAGTAGTTTCCGACTGATGGCCTGATGGATCGAGTCCCAGTGGAACGATGGTCACTGGTCCGGAAAACAGGAGGCCTAGATACACGATATTCTGAGAGTGAGTAGATGAAATGAGAGGCTATGCTGTAGAATGCGTAATAACATCACGAAAAAAAAAGAGTTCGGATTCATTTCATGTGTGTTTTGGGGCGATCATCATCCTATGCCGTACAACTGCAGAAGCGAACGAATATGCAGATATATTCGGCGGCGGTGACATAGCCGCTGGACAGGTATAAAGGAAGAATCGGTTTTTTTGACTGAACACATTTCTGCTGCCGAGATCGTCAAGCTGATTAGCAGAGAAGCTGCTCTCGTCGAATAATTCTGTGTTTATTTTCAGTGTTAATTGTTACGGTTTTACTCTAGTTTTATCTTCAGTTAATAGGATGTACTTGGTGACTTAGCCTAGTATTCGTTCCTTCTGATCTGGATCCTTCAACCTTCGTGATTACGGTGGTAACCGCGGACGACAGTCCTTCAATGCCTCAGACACATATTTTGGCGGAAAATGTTTTTTTAAGTATATTACACAGTTCACAAGATCTAAATGGGCTTGAGGTAGCCTTGTGGTAGCGCGCCGGCTTTCGGTGCTTAGAGTGTGCGGATCGAATTCCGACGCGCGCCATTAACCTTTAGCTTATGGGGCCATTTTTCCGATTCTCTCTTCAGAACGGAGAATTTCATGCACCCCCTTTGTAAGAACGGTCATTAAGAGGTTTATATATATATATATATATATATATATATATATATATATATATATATATATATATATATATAGACACATATTCATTCATTCTTGGGTCCGTATTCTTGGGATACATGCTATCCCAACCCGTAAGGAAAAGGTTAAACACCTCCGTGTCTAGACCGGATATGGGCACGTTAAATCCGTAGACCGGAAAGTCCCTCTATGATGTCAGAGAGGGTGGGAGGGGGTACGATCTCTCCAGATGTCACTTCTAGGGTCACTCGGTCAAAATTGAAGTGGCAACTAGCTAAGACGGACTCCGACCCTTGTGGTGCTATATAAAACCAGAGCCGCACACTTCTGCCCGAAAGCTATATGGACCTTGTAGAGACAGGCGAGTCACCATAACAAGCAATAACGCCCCCTATCGCAAGGTAAGGGGTACTACGCAGAACTCTGGGGGGTGATCGTAGACTCCAGACGTATCTGATACGCTGTTACGGAGAACGACGGAGGTGATTGTAGACTCCGGTCGTGTCTGATATATTCTTATGGTGCATATACATTGGTACAGAGTTCTCTGCCTGCAGATCCCAGACTCCTGTCATCACATTAGTCACGGTAACATTAGACACGGTATTTAGAACCACCCCCATTCCAATGAACACGTGTCTTCCAGATATTCCCCCATTTAGAACCCCCCCCCCCATTCAAGCCGCCAAAGTCCCTCGTGTTTCTTGATCTAGTGTCCCCCGCCCCCACTGTCACCATTTGACCCCCGGGACCTCGGGTTCTCCTTTGATGCTATGCATCGGACCGCTAGAGGAGGAGATCCACGCATATAGAGAGTACAGAGAGGAACATAAATCACTGGCAGATGCAGAGAACTCTGTACCAATCTGTATGCGCTATTAGAGAGGAAGTTCAGAGGTGACTGTAGACTCTGAACGTGTCTGGTATGTTCTTCGGAACTTGAGGATAATTGCACTCTATTTGTTCTTGTAAATAATGTTCTCCTACTTGTAATATCGTCTCCTGTACTTGTTCGTGCTGAGCTCTATAATAAACTATATGTGTTTAATAAAGGAACTGGTTCTAGATTGATACCCAAAAAAAAAGGACTTTCAACTCGGTATCCATCACAGACCTGGTCTGAAACTTCCAGTCAGGGGGCATTTGTAACAACAAGATATAAATTTCCCGAACACAAAGTTTTGGAAAAATAAATAAATAAATAAAGGGAGTGTGCGGTCAAGATATATTGTAAGAGGAAAGCAGTGTACACTCTCTCTCTCTCTCTTGATAATAACATTATACCATATCGTGTAGCCATCGATGTCTGTATGAATTAAGGCACGAAACGCAACAGTCACATAAGAACGAAGGAAAATACTTCATCGTTAAATCTAACAGATTAGAGGAAAACGAAATAAAAGAATAGCAGGGAAAACATCTCTTTACGAACAGTTCTGACACGATCATTACACCGAATATTGTGTCTGTGAGATGTGAACTCTTAAGATAACAGTACAAAGGTGTGTTTATCCGACGGATCACATCCACCAGAAACAATCCCAGTATAATGATACTGTCGGCATTGCTCATAAGGAGATGTTATTTAACTATATTTAAATATTTTTTTAAATATAATTTTCAGTTGTTTGTATGTATATATATACATTAAATTGGGAATAAACTTTTTTTTGTTAACTAATAAAAATAATGTAGCTTAATATAAATACTTGCAAAGTCAGGCGCAGATTCTTTTGTAAGGAGAAAAATATTTAAAAAAAAAAAACGAGAACACCGGGGTGAAATTTTAAACATCGCTCTCTCGAGATGATGTTCTTGGAAAATCGCGATCTTAAAACAACCGCGCTATAAAATTGATCGCAATTATGAATCGGTCACTGGAACCCACGCATGACCACTTCAATCACTACAAACGGAGAGGGCGGTAGGAATAGAAAACTAACAGGTTTTTGTTCATTCAAAAACATCGTTTCACGAACGATACAAATGCAGAAAGGTCGAGTGAAAAAAGATCGTGATAGTCAATGCGAGTTCGGGCCGTGATTGAATCGAAGTGGGTGATTTTGTATCGCAGAAGGCTGATTTCGTTTGTTGTTGTTATTACTAAATTTGCCGTCAATTTATCTATATATTAAAGTTGCTAGGCTGATTCCTTCCGTGAGAGAAATCCATTTTTTTCACTTGGTCATAAACGAAAGATTTTAATCTAGAGATGGGTCAAATTTGGTTTTTGTAACCGCAATTTCCATTAATTAGCGATAATTTACAATTAAAATAAATTTCCTTTCTGCGCATTGTCGGTGACATGTTAAAATCTGGCTTTAGATACTCACTAAGCATGAGGCCGCATTAACACATTAATTTGTTTCTGCGCATGCTCAGTGATACGTTTAAATCTTGCTTTAGATACTTACTAAGTACAACGGTAATTTATTTATTCCGCGGAATCTCTCTAGCTCTTTCTCAATGCCATTTTTATTTTATGTTTGTGAGATATGGCATTAAACCTGACGGAAATTGTTTATTTTACGCTGTTGAGTAACCCTATTTCTTTTTATTGGATTCAATAGTAATTTTTTAATAAAGTGTATTTCTCTATTCTTAATATTATGATTTTCTACATTTGAGGCGGTGAAAGGCAAAGTGGCGTAAGTCACATTTTCAACTTTTTCCATTTGAGGGTAAAAATGTAATCTCCATATTCAATTTATAGTGGAATTGCAAATAGTTATTATTTGCAATATTATAATAATTATTAGGAATTATAATTTGTTCAATTTATGGTGGAATTTTTTGTAGTTTTTGATATAAAAATGTTTTGACTTACACCACTTGGCTTACTGACTTACACCACTTTGCCTTTAATCGCCTCATTTGACAATGATGCGTTGAGTATAATTTGTGAATAAATACGTTTATTTACTATCTAGCCTTCAAGTTTTACCAACTAGTGATTATTTAATATCGCAGATTTTGATCTCGATGTTCTGACCACTGTAAGTGGATGAGTATTGACACGCATTCACACTTCCTACCCAAATTACTTATTTCTGCTTCTTCTTCAGAGAGATACGCAAGGAAAATATAAGTAGCTATTTGTTTACCAAATTTATCGAAATAAGCACAATCATTAACTGTCGGAATACTTTATAACTTTATTATTAGGAATCTCTTTCTAGAAATAATCGCATCTAGAAATCGCATCTTTTGTGTGTCGCGAACCGCTTTCGTCCGATGAAATTTGCATAGCGGCTTCACGAGTTTTCGCATTTTCAGGCAAAACTTGAGGGAAAAGGCTGAGGTTAGGTACTTTGAGTCATAAATTCTGCAATAGATCGTTGTGAACCTATCTTGGATAGCTCTCTATAAATTTCTTTGTAGCGTGCCATACAAGATTTAAGATCTGATTGAAATTATTTTGCACGTTCAATATTGGGATCATTCTTCAATATTGGGATCGTTTGATATTGGGATCATTTGTTCTAGAGGCGATGAAAGTGTTCTTGCTGCAGGTGTTATATGGGGGAAAAAAAATCAAAAATATTGACATTTTTTTTATCGTGTACAACAGGATTAGAATTTTTTTTTCCGACCATGTTATTTTAAAACGGTGTAAAAAAAGTCCGTTAAAAAAAAGGATTAGGTGTATATATATATATATATATATATATATATATATATATATATATATATATATATATATATATATATATATATATATATATATATATATAACAAACAAAACAAAAAACCTTTTCTAATTTCCAAATTCTTTTCATTTTCCTTTAAAATTACTTGGACGTAAGCAAACTAATTTCGTTTTCATTTTATTGTGACTAACCTAAAAGCAAAAGTAGACAATTACTATATCATTCCTTTAAAGCCCCAGTCTCGTGGGCGCCAAAACTTATATGACAGGCCACGGGATTGAGCCCAGAAATCTGCTCTGACCTATGAATGCAGAGTGAAAGGGTCATGTGACAACGACTTCATGAAGTTTATTTAAGCCACAGCAAAGTTTTTGCCGGAGCTCTTTCGCCTTTTCTCTCTGTCTTCGTGCTTGCTATGTAGCGTCCGTCCTGTGTTTGTTTTGTCGCGCGCCTATTCTCCAAAATTCAAGATGTGTGTCTTCGAGTCTCGTGTCATCTTCACGGCTATGTCGTCCTCGTGAAGTATTCGTCCACTCAATAAATAAAGTTCAACGTGTGGACTATGTTTTCCTGGCGTTCTCCACTCGGGTTGTGTCTACACTTTTCTATATTAAAAGTGATATTATACCTTTTAGCATTCCATCTCGTGAGACTGCAGTGTGTCCGGTGTTCCGGAACCAGTGATGTGCAACATGTTACTTACACACACACACACACACACACACACACACACACACACACACACACACACACATATATATATATATATGCATATTAAGGTGATAACCTAAAATTTCTCAAATCGGTGTTTTCCGCTTGGCAACAGTTTGTGAACTCTGGTAGCGAGAGCGAGCTGATGGGCCAATCACAGCTTGCCACCTTCAGTATCCTTGGTACTAGGCTTTGTGATTAGATAAAGCTTTGTGCCGGCTCTGAGCTAGGTGAGTAAATATGTACATTTTGTATATGTAATTTTGTAAATATGTACATAGTTATGCTTAATCAAGAAATAATAAATGTGTTTAATTAGCGACATTACTTGTGGTGTTAATGCCTCATTCTGATTAAAGTGCAAGTTAACCGAATGGCCACACACACACGCAATCGGATGTTAATAGATTTAAATGGAAGACTATCGGAGTCGAGATTTTACAGGGAATCTTACAGGATTCATGGGAAGAGACGAACTTAGAAACTGTTGCAGGCATTTCATAATTTAATACAGTCGAACCCCGTTATAGCGAACCCGGTATATAACGAATTCACGGATATAACGAACGAAAATTTTGGTCCCACCATTTTCTTATTGTACGTAATTTAATTAGTATTGTGTCAGTTTAATGTAATCGATTTTAGTCGATTTAATTCATTAATGATCCTTTTTAATAGATTTTATCATTTCTTAATACATCATTATTGAATACTCATTGCAACTAATGAGTTATACATTTTGTGAACTCTAGTATTTTTCTCAATGGTTCGGATATAGCGAACCACCGGATAAAGCGAACAAAACCTTTGGTCCCTTGAAGTTCGTTATAACGGTGTTCAACTGTATACGTGGAACCACGCTCTCTCCCGATTATCCCTGGAAATGAACACCTTGTTCAAGAATTACGCGAAAACCGGATGACATGACTACTACTCCAAAAGTTGCATCGTATACCGTGAAAAAAAAAAAATCAAAAGTATCAAAAGAACTTCGCAAAGTTACTCAAACAAAAATCATATTTGAAATAAAGACAAAATTTACATAGAATTTCAGTTTCTCATCCGGGTTAAATTCTTCCGATGACGGGCCATGCTGACATTCCATTTGCATAACTGGTTATTTTATTTCTAAATTTTCTCTTTTGCGATGAACGTGTCGTATGGCCACCAGATAACGGGGAAATGAGCGTTCTAAGTGCATAAATATATATATGAATTATTAATGTTTCTCAAGGTGATTCGGGAGCCAGTCTGTTCCGTGTAGTTGAGATCAGCGTGTAGTCAACATAACGAGGTTTAGTCCAAAAAAAGTTGGTTTCTTCTCTTTTTTCGGTAACAAGATGAATTGTAAAAAATCGGTACATGGTAACTGGATTGTTATGTGACTTCGTGTGCAACTGTATTGTGATAAACCAGAACAATACAGTTGCACACTAGGCGAGTATTTTAAGGTCAACGACCCCCCTCCACCACCACCACCACCACCACCACCACCCTCAGGAGTTCGAGATTCAATGGAAGAGAAAAAAAAGATTATTCCAGCGGTCATGTTCCTCAACTCTCTTAGAGAAATATAAATTCCTCTGTCATAAAAATAATCACCCACACTAACTATTAAATTTTTTTTAAAATCTGGAGATATACTGACACATCATTTCTCTTATATTAGCTGGAAATCATTATGTTGCGAACGGCCATACTGTGCTAAAAATACCGGTCCTCGCTTTTTTCCACCCCCCCCCCCACACACACACACATATATAAACACTACCATAATGGACCGGACAGTCAGATGTGATGGTATATGGGAAAGAATACATGTTTTAATAAGGGGATGGTCCCCCAGGTGCTGAAAATACACTAGCAACCCTTCTGGGCATACTTTCAACAAGGTTTTGATACACAGCTATGGGTATTTGTGTCCATTCCTGCTGCAAGAATTTCGCCAGCTCAGCTATAGATTTCGGACATGGTTCTCTGATCCGTAAGCGTCGCTCTAACTCGTCCCATAAATGTTCTATGGGGTTTAGGTCGGGACTCTGAGCAGGCAAGGGAAGACGTTTTACATCCATATCTTGAAACCACTGCTTGACAGAGGCTGCAACATGACATGAAGCATACTGGAAGTAACATTCGTCCATTCCAAAAAATTGCCAGAGCGTAGGAAGAACCTGATTGTCCAAAATGTTCGCGTTGGCATCGGCATTCAATTTACCAGGAACAACATGCAAGGGTCCCAGACCATACCACGAAAAACACCCCCAACCAAGTACACCACCACCACCGAGCTTGAGAGCACTCGGGTAACAGACGTTCGCCTGGCATTCACCAAACCCAAGCACGCCCATCCGACTGGAGGAGAGTGTAGCGTGACTCGTCGCTCCATAAGACAGTTTTCCAGTGGTCCACAGTCCAGTTGCGACGTTGCAAACACCAAGCGAGTCTGACGGCTTTGTTGAATGGGGGTGATGTTTGGTTTGTGTGCGACAACCCATCCGTGGTTATTGAGGGCGTGCAGTGCTTTCCGCAAAAGTATTGGGGTGTACCATAACCCCTGACGCCTGTTGAAACTCACTGTTGATGATTTGGAGTGGTTTCTTGCGGTTCTTACGAACCGCACGCTTCTGGACACACCGATCCCGTTCGGTCACTCTACGGGGACGCCCAGCGTGTGCAGTTCGTGTCCCAACTCCCGTAGTCTTCCATTTCTTCACGACATCTCCACCAACAGTTGACCGTGGCTGTGATACTTCTACCGCAATTTCACAAATAGAGTTGCCACGAATGAGACAACAAACTGTAACACCTCTATCAAAGTCACTAAGTTCCTTTCGTTTCGACTTATTGTCACAATTTCCCACAGAACTAACGACGTTACCGCCTCGCGTATCGTATTTAACTTTAACAGGTCACGAGCGAACATTGAACTTGCATAAAATCCGACATGCAGTCGGATTTTATGCAAATCAGCTGGCGTCCGGTCCATTACTGTAGGGTAGTGTGTGTGTGTATGTGTATATATATATATATATATATATATATATATATATATATATATATATACAGTAACCACCGCTTATAGTGATCAGTGGTTATAAGAATCAACCGTTTATAAGAATCAATATCGCAAAAACAAAAACAAATGTATTATTTCCATGTTAAAATTTTCGCTTTAAAGAATCAATCCACCGGTTTTAAGAATCAGTTTACACTCTTCGCTTTCCTTTCATTTTTCCAAAAAAGCCACTTAAACTCTCAAAAGGTACGAAGTTCTTTCTTTATTCTTTTTAAAAGAAAGAGTGATAAGATGGGATAGAATACAGTCGTAAAATGCATCCCTTTCTTTGTTAGACATAAATGGTGCATCCACACATAAGCAGAGCTCATATGCAGTAAGCATCCCCCGACTCCTGACACATTTTGGGGTCGATTAGTCACGCTCCTCCCCCCTGCTATTCCAAAGCGATGTGTGAATGAACACTAGACTGTTTTCCAGACATTCCCCCATTTAGGTCCCTCGTGTCTCATTGATGAACTGTGAAAAACCACTCTGACGAAAGATCGCTGCAGAGCTCTCTGCCACATAAATAACTGTTTTCCCCGCAGAATGTTCTCCAATTCTGCATGTGTGTGGACGCCTTATAACATAATAGTTTCCCTTTAAACGCTTTAGCTAAACATTGTCCTATTAGCTTGACCCAGGGGCATCCTAACCGTGCGGATCCGATTTCACTTTTCTCCATTAACAAACAAAGACAGGGACTCTTTTTTCCCACCTCCCACATCCTGGTTGCGGCTTCCTGAACCCTGAAACACATAAATCTCCGGGGAAGTGTATTAATAACGTAAATTAAAGAGTATTTTATAGTAAATATCCAATATATGTATATATAGGTGTATGTGTGTTCCTATCCAAAAACCTAAATTTCGGCTATAAGAATCAACCGCTTATAAGAATCAAAAACAGTAATAACAAACGTGATTCTTATAAGCGGAAATCACTGTGTGTGTGTATATATATATATACAGTGGAATATCGATCTATCGTTTTCCAAGGGACCGACTGAAATGAACGATAAATGCGGGAAAAAGATAGATGCGAAAACATAACAAAGCAATATGATCGTTGGGACTGGATTTTGAACGACACATACGGAAAAGCGATGGATCCGAAAACGATCAATCGAGATTCCACTGTATTACAGAAAGAGTACAGTGCAATTTAAAGTTGCGCAAAAGAATAGCGAAAGATCGAACCTAGTTCAGCTTTCTAATTTTAAAAGTAACATTATATAAAGAGTTGATATACAATTTTTGTTGAGAAAGTTGTACGTTCCAGTTTTGTATTTGATATTATATGCGCACCTTTGTACCTGGGGGCACCGAACTCGTTCTCTGTACTTTACAATGGTGGGGGTAGGAGGGTGTCATCTACAACCTTATACGATGCCTTTGAAATAAAAGTTATTCCGAAATCTAGTCTTTTGTCGGCAGACACCACAAGTCGAAAGAGCCTCTCGTCTTCATTTCATTATTCGAAAAATCTGAGAGTTCATGTTTACATAGCTACCTCTTGTAACGATTCCCGTACACTAGCGAATATTTTGTGCGTGGAAATTACGGGAAGACCAATCAACGCACGGTTTGTGCACATAATTGATTCAGACGGACGGCAGACTGACAGTCTTGGCGACATAAAGACCGGAAGGTCGCGGAACAGTTCGTCAGCTACAAAAGGGAAGTTGCCGACCGGAGACGCCTAGTCGTCTGGGAACAATAACTGAATATAGAAAGGTGACTTTTCCAGACCATTCGAGAACGTTCAGAGAAGGTATATAAAGTCGACGGAAGCGAATTAAAGTCATGTCAGTGATTCAGAGAGTAAGTTATTCAAAGGGACGCTGGAGCTGGAGACAAGGAGATACTGTCGGGCCTAGAAAGACTTGAATGAGCGCAGCGACAACTCAAGTCTGACCTTCCTCCTGGATGTCGTGAACCCACGAATTTATATATATATATATATATATATATATATATATATATATATATATATATATATATAAATATATAAATATATATATATATATATAAATATATATATATATATATATATATATATATATATATATATATATATATACATATAAATATATATATATGGATCATGGATTGTACGGTGTCTGAGTGTGTTTATTGTATAGATCATACTCATCGAAAACAATCCATTGGTTTTTAGACAGTATTGACACCGCTGATGAAGAGATGCTGTCTAAAACCTCCTTCATACTTTTCTTTTCATGTTATTTGTTCCTGGCTGCAAGTAGCTTTCGGGCTATTACTGGTATTCTCTTTCATCTATTTCTTATATATATATATATATATATATATATATATATATATATATATATATATGTGTGTGTGTGTGTGTGTGTGTGTGTGTTAGTTAGTTACCGCGGAAGACCGAAATTGGAGAATGTCGACATTCTTCGGTGAATGTCAACACATACCAAATACGTCGGTGAAAGACCGAATATTTGGTTATATTCTTATACTTTCGGACCATCACCGTCGACAAACATAGGTATACTCTGGTGGATGTCGAAACGAGAAACCTCTAAAAACTACTTTAAATGCTGTCAAGAAATCTTAAAAAGCTCTCAAGAAAAGTACTCTAGAATATTTTCTGAAGTGATTTCTGCTAAAACTAAGTGCAGTACACCTTTGGATTACAGACAATTAAAACGTTTTGGCGTTTTCAAAATTAATGATGAAGAGAAGTTAATTGAACCTGTAAAACCAGGATAAACAAATATACAGTATTATGTTACCAATGATGAATTGTTCAGTATACTGTCTAAAACTCAGCTGTTGTTGCAATAAATAAGATTTTATAACGTCAGTCACATAATTAAGTTTATTATTGATGTTATTTTCTTTTCTCATTTAGAATGTACTATTCGTTTTAAGTTCAACAGTTTATTTATATGTGCTGTTACTTAAGCTTTCTCCTATTTTGACATATATCATAATATGTTTTAATAATAAAGTATGATTTAAAAACGTAACAAAAATGTTTTTATTCAACATTCACTATCAGTGCATGGTGAATGTCGACATTTGCCGGTGTAAGTGAGAAATAAGGATATTTAGCAAATATTGCGGACATACACTAAGCGACTATGTGAATGTTGACATTCACCGGAGAATGTCGACATTCCCCAGATTTCGATCTTTCACGGTAACATATATATATATATACATAAATATATGTATATATAAATATATATATATATATATATATATATATATATATATATATATATATATATATATATATATATATACATGTATGTATATATATATATATATATATATCTATATATATATATATATATATATATATATATATATATATATATATATATATATACATATGTATGTATATATATATATATATATCTATATATATATATATATGTATATATATATATATATATATATATATATATTGTAAGTAGCCTGTATTTAGTCGAGAAATGCAATTAAAGCATAAAATACAAAAAGGCTGGCAGTCGTTTATTTAAGGCAAAGTCCTTACACTCTTATACTTTACATCCCAAATACGACATTCAACTTGATTTATCGAACTATTTACGTAACAGGGAGACCTCAGGATTCGAAAAGTTTGCTCAAGTCCACACCGTCTTCCATATGGCGATGCTTTTTCCCTCTATCCATGCCTTTTCAGGTCATTTCTATAGGGATTTTTCGCCCCATACTTTTTTTTTCAAGTTGTTACCGTTCCGAACAAGGCTCGATTAACTTACACGAGACGCATGGTGTGTCCTGGGAACTGATCTATACGTTCGATTTCTTGGCGTACTTTTACCGTCCATCACGGGGACAGTTGTTTTGGCAGAGCATCAGAAAGCGAACGGGCCGAAATCGATTCGAGACGCGCTAACCCTCGCCCCCTAACCGCGTTCGTTTCCCAGACGTCGTTTGTCTCTGTCGAGCCGTTCCGCACAGGACGGAGAAGAAATAAAATACCCCACTAACACAGAAGGGCACTCTCTCCGAGGTCGTCGCGAGATCAGCGGTACGAGGTGCCGACTGACGCCAGCCCCCCCCCCCCCCCCCTTTAGATGGCAGTCCTCATGCCGCCCTGTCCCCATTAAAACAACTCCGTGTTTGTCTCAATCGAGGAGAGGTAGTTCAGAGAAGTCGCTTTCGATTATATAACACTTAAAGGTAAATATGATAAACTTTCAATGAGCGCCGCATCTGTGACAGGTAGGTCTAAAGCAGTGGTTCTCGACCTGGGAGGCGCCCCCCCCCCACCCCCACCCACCCCACAATTCGGAAAGTAGATAGTTAGAAAAAAATGCGTGGAATGTATTCTATTAGCGTTACTTATGCTTTTTAGGCCTATGGAGGGAGGAGGGGGGGCGCGTGGAGTCTGAGGCTCCAATTCCACACACGCGAATCAGCCACTCCCCTTTCCCACGCGAGACATTAGTCACGCTCCAGGAGAGCGACTAATCGATCCGACTGACCGTTCTCACATTTCCGCGTCTCGCAACTTCCCGACGTCATTATCCCTTTGACCTTTGACCTCCCCTCCCGGTCATTTGTTTCCGAAAAGCGCGATCCGGGACTCCCCCTTTGACCACCCCCAACGTGTGGGAGAAGGTTCCTCGTCCCTTTGATCATTCGTCAGAAAACCGCCCTCCGAAAGGAACGCCTGAGCGGGGAGGCGAATGATGGGTTTAACGGCGAGGGGACCCATAAATCACTGTTTCCCCCTACAATTCGCTCCTCTTTCGCGAATGTGTATTCGCGGTGTTAAACTCATCCTAAAGGGAGCAGAGACATAAAAAGGTTGAGAATCAACGCTGTAAAGGATCACTTCGGTGAAGATGGTTATATGTCAAGAACTATAAACATACGACGCGGTGGCCCAGTTGGCAAGAGCAGCGGGTCAGGTGATCTGAAGGTCCCTGGTTCGATGCTCGTCGCTGCAAATCCAACGCCGTGTTCATTAATGGTGCCAGGGGCACGTCTAATAGGTCGTGGCTGCAATGTCCTCCAAGCCCTCAAATTTACCTCTGGGGGTGCGGGATCAAGTATTCCAGTCTCGTCACTTGACTCTGTTCAAAATTACAGGACCGGTCATTTAGCCAAGTCGGACTCCGACCCATGTGGTGCTAATTCAAAACAGAAGCCGCCCCTTTCAGCCTATAAGGACCTGGTGAATGGAACCTCCAATCAGGGGGCATTAGCAACAACAACAACAACACTATAAACATGAGAAACGAAACTGCTGAGTACCGTACGCTTCTCTAGGAAAGGTAAGTCAAAACGATCCTTTCGGTGAAATTGATGTTAAGGTAAAACATGGAAACGATAAATGGGTAGTGTCCAGGTAAATGGAGAAGATCCGGCCAAGAATTAAGTCATATTTGTAAAGATCCTAACATTAAAGGTTTATTAAAATACAAATATTGAAATGGGCTGGTCATCGGATGCGATCGACTGAAGAGAGTAACCGTAAAAATATTTGTATGTCTAAGCCAAATGGCAGTCGACGTAGACCAAAACAAAGATGCTATTGACAAGGACAGTCCCCCTTTCAAGTTGCAGGAATTGGAAAACTACTGCTGAAACCAATTCAAAATGGAAGAAACTCCTTGACAAGGCCAGGGCCGATACTTGGCTGTTGACCAGTGAATGATGAAACACGAAAGACGTACGTTCCACTTTATAGGAAAGTTGGGTCAAAAAGATTTCCTGCACTGAAGATGATAATTAGGTGTACGTAAATTTCGCATAAAAAATATCGAAATTTCGTAAAGAAAAATTTACAATATATAAAATTTCGCATTTATAAAAAAAAAATCACAATTTTACTTACTTGGTTAGGTAAGTATCAAAATTCTTAGTTAAAAGATAACATTACAGTAGTTTCCACATTCTTTTCCTTAAGTCTGTAGCAATAAGTAATAAGCAAATTTCGACAGTGAGATCTCTCAGTCAAAGACCATGGATGGTCTTAGATAAGCAATTATGTTAATAAATTACTATTATTACCTAATTTCGCTTAAAAAGCCGTTTATCAGAGTTTTCGCCGAAAAGTAATTAAAAAATTTTTTTTCGCATTTATTTGCTTATATCGGCAAATTTCGCATTTATTCGCATCTATTTCGTAAATACGAAAGACAGGTATTCCTAATGATAATATATTAAGGAAGGTAAAGGCGATAAACTTCGAACGCCATGTGCTAGAACGTTAAGATAACATAAGTTATTGTTATAAAAAATTCTCATTTGCTGACACTACTTTCACCAGAGAGAATTTGCATCTTTTATTTCTCCCCCAAATAATAGGCTTTCTATATTTAAACAAGCGAAACTTGCAAGCGTTCACTTTCCGTGACTAAATAATGTTGAAATCAGAATTTTTAGAGTATACATGCACGAAATTAAACTCTTTCTTTGCGTCTATTTTGCCGCGTTGTCAGTTAATCAGTCTTAGATGAAGATAACATGAGGCCGTGAGGTTGACACTTCCAAAAAATAAATAAATAAAAAGATGTATCAGTTTATAGGCATTTCTCATTTACTCACTTCCTCAGTTCTTAACAGATCACTTTTTTCCCCTCTTTTGTACCTAATCAGTATACTTAAGAGAACATTGATTCCCAACCGGTGCGGGCGAAATTTTTTTTTTTTTTTGGGGGGGGGGGAGATAAACAAAAAAAAATATGAGTACAGCGTTCTTTAAATAAATATTAAGTTTAAATCGCTTTATAAATTCATGGCGAAACAGTCCGCTGTCGACCAAGGCCGGCGGTGCCCATCTCCGCTTTCTTGACCGTGGGCTTGGGTTGCAATATATCATATGTACAGTCAGGTGGTCAACCTGACGTGGGACCCCCAGAGTTTAGTTCCCAAGCATTCTTGGTCCTCATTTTATCGACCCACTCGAAGGATGAAAGGCTAAGTTGACCTTGCCCAGTTGACTGGGTCGAACCCTGGACCTGTGGTGTGGCAGCTTGAAGCCTTTAAGCACTAAACCACCGAGCGTCTAAATCGCTTTATAATAAATATTAATATAAAGCGAAATTTTATAAAAAAATATTAATATAAAGCTTTATAATAAATATTAATATAAAGCGAAATTTTTGGGTCGCGAAAATTTAATTCTTATACATGAATTTAATCCTTGTCGCCCGCCGTGAGTATCTAAGACACGTATATAATTTTATTTACTACTCTTTTTCATATATACTACTATTTTTCATATGTATATTGTTTACCAAAGAAACAAATTGATTTTGAGAAAATATTTATCTTTAAAACCTTATTTCCCAGGGTCGTGAAACAATCTCGATGATAAAAAGGGGTCATGAATGAAAAAAGTTTGAGAAGCGCTGCTCTAGTGCAGGGATTCCCGACCTCTTTCGAGTCGCGACCCCCTTCAACGGTTTCCACGGGTCATGCTACCTCCACCCCATCCCTCCCTAGCATATATTCATTAAAAGTCATTCAAGACATAAAGAAAAATACTAAAAGGTATTCTCCATAATTTAAATTCCAGCTAAATGTTTAATTTAAACAAAAATGAAATTTGTCGGAAATGGAGACCACGGAGAAATATTCATCCCTCAGTCAAAGGAGTGTAAAAGCAAAAACAGAACAGATCAGAACCTCTTATATATATATATATATATATATATATATATATATATATATATATATATATATATATATATATATATATATATATATATATATATATATATATATATGTGGTACCTCGACTTACGAGTTTAATTCGTTCCATGACGGAAATACTCGTATCTCGAATCAGTTTTCCCCATTGAAATGAATGGAAATGCCATTCATTCGTTCCGGGCTCCCCCAACACACTGAAATTTTTTGTTACATGTTTTTAAATAAGAAAAATGTGCTTATAAACGACGAACATTGTATAAAATCGCAATACAATAGAATGAATGTACTGCAATAAATTTGTTTTTTTAAGTGAAATGTACAACATTTACCTCGGAGATCAGACTTGAAGATGCTGATGGAAGAGGAGGAGAAAAGCTGAACTGAAAACTTAAATCTATTTCGTTGATTTTTGACCTTTTCGCCCCGCTTTCCTCACTTTCGCTTTTATTACCAGCTACCCTCTTAAAGTGAACAAGTGAGACACGGAAGCTGGGCGATTGTTGCATCGTTCACTGTGGCTGTAATATCCAGATTCTTCTTTTTGAAGAAGGGCGAGAGCGTGCGAACCTAGGACCAAGGTCATCCCAACCCTTAGACCCCATGGGGAGTTCCAGTGTGG
>OU015491.1:217154413-217204413 GCA_907164885.2 Dolomedes plantarius
TGGTGCAGAGAGTATAGAGATTGGAGTATGGATCAATGGGCGACCGTTCTCTGCACTGATGAGTCCCGGTTCAGCCTAAACACCGATTCTCGCCGTACGTTCATATGGAGAGAACCAGGGACCCGCTACCTACCCTCCAATGTCCGCGAAATCAACCATTATGGCGGAGGAGGTTTAATGGTCTGGGCAGGCATCATGTTGGATGGCCGCACACCTCTCCATGTCTTTGAAAGAGGCACTATGACTGGTGTGAGGTATAGGGATGAGGTCTTGGAGCCCTATGTTCGCCATTTCAGGGGTGCAGTTGGCCCTGAGTTCATTTTAATGGACGATAACGCGAGGCCACATAGAGCTCTTCTGGTCGACGAATTTCTAGAGAGTGGGGATATTCGCCGGATGGATTGGCCAGCCGGATCTCCAGACCTTAACCCTATAGAGCATGTCTGGGACGCTCTGGGGAGGGTAATTGCAACTCGCAACCCCCCTCCGAGAACCATCCACGGAATGAAAACAGCGTTGCTGAACGAGTGGGACCAATTGCCACAGGAAATGATAAACTGCCTTATATCAAGTATGAAATCACGCTGCGAGACCTGTATATCTGTAAGAGGGGACCATACCCCCTATTAACCCATTTTTTTGTTTATTCTGCAACCGCTGTTTCATACCTTCCGACTCCAACGAGTGTTACGCACGATCATGCGTGTGTATCACAATTATTCAATGGTTATTTGTTTTGTATTGTATCAATGTATGTACATATCAAATTTCATTAAAATCGGTACAGTAGTTCTAGTGATAATCGACCAAGTCTTCAAATTCTCTTAATTTCTTACTTCAGTGTACATATAACTCATGGCACAACAGTCCGAATTACTTTTCAGCATTGTGGACAAAGCCCTGCGGTGCCATACAACATATGTCTCGGTCAGGTGGTCAACCTGACGCGAGACCCCCATTTAGTTCCCAAGCATGCTTGGTCCTCATTTTATCAACCCACCCATGAGATGAAAGGCATGAGTCGACCTTACCCAGTCTCACGGTGGAACCCTGGACCTGTGGTGTGGCAGCTTGATACAAATATATATATATATATATATATATATATATATATATATATATATATATATATATATATATATATATATATATATATATATATATATCTCAATTAGTAAAAGTTAAAACTATAAGATATATTAAATTTCTTAGTCTTATACAACTCGTATTATAAAATTAAGATAATATTTTTAACATTTCATAACGCTGCCATTATGTTAAATAGTTAAATAATATTTATCGAATTTAGTTCACTTTATAACGGACAGTGAAGCTTTCCCCCTCTCACTAAAGCGCCCCTACAGGAAAGCATCCAAGTTCGGCAGTCTGCTATGAACCGCTGACGGAGTAGTATGTGCTATGTCTGCCATTCATTTGGAACCCCTTCTCTGTAAATATATTCTTTTCTTTATGTGTAATGTAGTTTGTGTTTGTAATTGTTTTAATAAATATTTAGATTGATGTCATTTTTATTCTTGTATTGTGAGCAGTTATAAACGTAAAATACGCCTAACTACAACTTGATATAATGAACAGCTTAATATTTTCTTATTTTACTTATTAAATTTATAATAATATTTAACTATTAAAATCATATTTTTATTTATTTATAATATATATATATATATATATATATATATATATATATATATATAGATAGATAGATAGATAGATAGATATAGTAGCGTACACTTTATATTTTATTTTCAACTGTTTTTGTGTTTTGAGTTATCGGTGTGAAGACAGGTTTTGATACTAAAGCCAATTTATTCGATAATTTTCTGAATGCAAATTATCCGCATATTTTCCTTCCGAGGCAGATTAAAAATTCCTTCGGAACTCATGCCTCTCAAATAGGTGAAATAATTAATATAACTATAATAATAACAAACACCAGTTAGAAAAACCAACAACTTTTACATCATTCCCACACAAGTCGAGGGGGGGGAAATGTACAGCTATTAGCCCAGTGATTCCCAACCTTTTAACGTTAGCGGCAAGCTTGGGTATGAGATGAAAAACGCGGGGTACCCTTGTTAGAACTTTACTCTATAATAACACACAGAATGGCCATTAACGCGCTTTTGCACTCATTCTTCTTTATAAACATAGCTCTCACTTTTTTTTCTAGCTTGAAGAGAAATTTTTTAATTGTTTAAAATTTCAACCATTGTTTTTTTTCACTGTTATGCCATTGAGCGCATGATATCACCAGAACAGTTTGCTGGAATACTATGAAATTTTATACATGGGCAATATAAACATGTATCATTAAAATGATCTACTATTATGTTATACTTACCATAAAAATTTTAATTAGAGTAAAATTTATGAAACTTTTTTTGAAATTATAAAAAAATTTCAAAAAAACATTTTTTTCCCCATGAAGAACTAAGAATTTTCATTTCAAAGTTGGTCATTTTAAAGCCATTTCATTATATAACTTAATTTTAAAACTAGAAAAAAATATGCATATTCATTAATATATGGGCGCAAGTCTGCGCGCAATGACATAACATTGAAAAGAAAACAATGGTTGAAATTTTAAACAATTAAAAAATTTATCTTCAAGCTAGAAAAATTTGAGAGCCAGATTTATAAAAAAGAAAGTGTGTTTAACTCACAGTAAAATTTTCTTTTTCTTGAATAAATTATTTTCATAACTACTAATGATTGAAAATAGGGATATCTTTGTCGAGTCTCTTAGCTTTTAAAAGGTGCCTAATGTAATTGGCTACAGTGGTTTTTAAATCGGACATTAAAACTGATGTATGGGGACATTAAAACTGATGCATTGTCTGTCGAACTGTAAATAAATATTTCAGGTAGTCTCTTCTAACAAAGCTACTCCGGGTAATTAACGTAGGATTACTTATCGATGTTTACCTTTTTTATTAAAAAAAAAAAAATGTTTACATGCATTTTGGTACTTTTCTGTTTAACTTTTCACTGCTACTGGATTTGATGCGCTGCCAAAATTATAACTCGCGACGCAGGACGGACAATTTTTTTCTTTCCGGAGGACTGTAATCCTACGTTTAAAGTTCCATTCAAGTTAGGCTCATGACATTTCGTATGTAGTTTTTCTTCACAGTGTTCCTAAGCTCATACATTTTGAACCTAATTTGTTTGTCCGTTAAAAAATAAATAAATAGATAAACATATATACATATGTTTATCTATTTATTTATATATATATATTTATCTATATATCTATAACTATTTATCTATCTATATATACATATGTATATAACTAACTAGCTAACTAACTAACATACACACATATATATATATATATATGTATATATATATATATATATATATATATATATATATATATATATATATATATATATATATATATATATATATATATATATATATATACAGTGGAATCTCGATCGATCGTTTTCGGATCCATCGTTTTTTCGTATGTGTCGTTCATTTTATCCAGCCCCAGAGATCATATTGCTTTGTTATGTTTCCGCATCTATCGTTTTCCCGCATTTATCGTTCATTTCAACCGGTCCCTTGAAAAACGATAGATCGAGATTCCACTGTGTGTGTGTGTGTCACATCGTGAAATGGGAATATTTCTTAGTGTAAGTGACAAACAATTCCACAGCATTAAGATAAGATCTAAAGATTTTACGTAGAGTTACGATATTTTGAGTTACACTTTGTTTATTCCATTTTTTTTTAATGTCAAATCAAAGCAGAATTTATATCAGAAACATGTCAATTTTAAGTTCAGATAAATACTGACTCTATTGCTGAGTTTACTTATTTATAGAAAGATATAAGTAACAAACACCAGCATAGGATATTTATGGTGCCCGGTATAAAGAGCTTCAAGTTAAAAAACGTTTGATATAAATATACCAAGTTATTGGCTTGGATACCAATCGGAGAGCAATAATTTCGACTTTAGTACAAAGAAATGTACTTTTGTATACAATATTGATAGACTCAAGCCTTTTATGCAAGTCAAAAAAATTTTGTTATTTTTTATCAATACTAACAAATATCTAAAAATCACTCTTTTTTTTTACTAAGCCCTTTATACCGGGAACCATAGATATATTAATACAGTTTCTAGAAATAGCCATGTGGTTCAGTGTAGTATGAACCTAGAGGAATACAGTGGAAATCACTAAGAATAGTTTTGTTTTATCGATGTGAGACTTGCGATGGGTGCCTAGATAACAAATATCGGATATCAAATTAATATTTATTTTAAGAGGGCCCTAGTCATATTTTTTGTTTATTCCCCAAAAAAATCTTGCGGCATCCTTTTGATTTTGCGCTAAACCGGAATCGCTGTATTACCCTTACTTTCAACGGCTTATTAATGCACTCTCAATACATACTTCAAGAATAAATAAATGTTAACGACAAAAGATTATTTCCCGAGTCCCAGTCCCCCCCCCCCCCTTCCTCCTTCCATTCCATTCTTTCCCGTTCTTTTCTCCGACAATTTGCCTTGCAGTGTCCCGTACCTGATTGTTACGCTAGCCGCAGCATAATGCGATTGATTCCACTTTTCAGTCGTCACTGAAATTGTCATCGGTGTTTAGTAGGTGTTAGCACAGTTCAGAATTTGCACAGGATCGTGAACATTACGCAGACGAGAAAATGGATGGGGGGGAACGGACTGAAATATGCATATCGTTTTAAATGCACATACCCGAGCAAAGCAGAGTTGATTCTATAATAACACAGAGAATGGCTCTTTACGCGCTTTAGGTCAATGCAGTCTTTAAAGACGGTTTTTAAATCGGACGTTGAAACTGACATATTTGAAAATGCATCGTTCGTCAAGCTGTAAACAGAGAAATTCAACCGAAGCACATGACATTTTACAAGTAGTTTTTCTTCACGGTGTTTCTAATCTTATAGACCCTAACCCGCTGATTTATTTGTCCGTGATTTAAATTTTAAAAAATCCCACTGTGAAATAGAAACATTTCCCAGCGTAACTGGTAAAAAATTTCACGGCATTAGTAATGGGCGCAGTGGCCCAGTTGGCAAGGACAGCAGGCTAGTGATTCGAAAGTCACTGGTTCGATACTCGTCGCTGACAAATCCACTGCTGTGTACACTAATGGCGGCTGGTGCACGTAAAATCTGTCGTGGCGGCAATGTCCTCCAATTTCTCAAAATTACCTCTGGAGGTACGGGGTCAAGTGTTCCAGTCTCGTCATTTGACTCGGTTCAAAGTGACGGGACTGGTCCTTTGGCCAATTCGGACTCCGACCCTTGTGGTGCCAGTCAAAACAAGAGCCGCACCTCCACCGCCCATTGCCTTCGGGACTTGATCTGATGTTGCTGTCGATCAAGTGGCCTAAGCAACAAGGCGGTATTAAGATAAGATCTAGAGATTTTTATAGAGTTAGGATATTTTGAGTTATATTTTTATCATATTAGCTTCAGTGACTTTCTCAGCTTAACGAAACTGATTAGGTTTGGCCAAGATCCGTGGTAAGAAATCATAACTCGGTATAACAAACCAAAATTTATTACCACTCGACTAGAGCCTACAAATAAGAATGAATGTACAATAATACATCACACGCTACAGGAATCGCACCCCCACAAAAATCACTGCCCCACGCACCCACTTCCGCTATTTTTTTACTCGTGGAACTGAACTATATTCCTACACTTCTATTCTGAAAGACTGGAGGTCGTTGTCAATTTCTTTGCTGACTCGGGACTCCGCTGCAAAAATACCTATCTCCTTGGCGCACCACTTTTTCCCATAACTAGCTCGTTTTGTTACAACGCCATACACTTTTCAATTCTGCATATCGTTGACTGCTTCTTCTCGCGTCCCGACAGAGATGTGCAAGGCTTTAGGCCAGTGGTTCCCAACCAGTAGAAGTCTGCGGACCACTGAGCCAGAAATTGAACCATGGGCGGACCACCACCCTCATTCCCACCGACTTGAGTGCGGGGAGGGAACCTTTCGAGGATATGAAAATTATTTTGTATCATATTCTAATAATAAAATAATTGTTAAACTTTTAAGAAATTTTTATTTAACACCTGATAGTCATCGGATATATTCGGCCCATCTAGTTCAATTAACATTGCTTTCAAAATCCCCATTCATTTGGCAACTTTTTCATATGTGGTGCCGGACCACTCCCGAGGCTCTCGCGGACCACCGGTTGGGAACCACTGCTTAGGTGAAACGTAAAGCCAAGTGCAGCAACAGGAAATGCTGAACTTCACCAAAGCTGGCCAGCAGTAGAAAATAAAAATATAAGGCCTACTGTTATGTTTAATAGTTAAATAATATTTATCGAATAACATATCGAATGATAGATTCATTCTGTGTTTTGTGCACAGGATCCAAACATAAACCTTTTTTTCATACCGATTTTGGATTCAGCGTTGTAAGTCGACTAGTTAAGGATTTTCTAAACCTGCCAGCTTGACGAATTGATGACTCGCATAGAAAGAACTTATTAAAGAAAATCTCTCAGAATGATAAAAATTATGTTAAAAGACATCCCCCCCCTTTTTTTTTTGGTACATTTTCGGTAGAATCGTAAAATGAATTGATTCATCCAATTTAAAAAACATAGTAATGAAAAGGGAAGGTTCTCACTTTTATATGATCATTACAGTAGTTTCCTCCACTTTCCAGCAATAAATCCTAGATTGAAATATTTCCATTGATTTCTCGCTGGGAGTTAAACTTGCACGTTTTCCCCAAACATCAACATCAACGTCCTTATTTCTGATTGAAATAGCAATTATGTATCCGATATATCACATAGTAATAATATCCTCTCGGTTTTCTCAACACAATGAAAATAATTATAAGATAAAAAGAACTTTATATGTACCAGGTTTTTAAATTTTCTGTTGAATCATATAAACTTGACAATTCTATGTATTAATAAATACTTTTTAAAATTTTTTTTGATGCATTATCCCATCAACTTGAAAAAAAATGAAGTTAATTGGAAGTTAACTCGCGTTTAACTTTTCGTTCCCGTCCCGGCCGATAGATGGCTGCACCAGTCTACAAAACAAAATTAACTGAAAATGAATTGAATACTGCTTAAAGATGGCTAAAAGTATTTAAAACATGCATTGTCATCGTGTTCTGTGCTATTCTAAAAGTTTTAAATGTCTAGCTAGTCGGGAAGTTAGATAAAAATCGATTGCAAGATTTGTACTAGACAAACACACACAAAACAAGAAAGCGAGTTCATAAAAACATGGTAAAAATACAAAACGGTTTCGATTAACAGATATCTTTCAAAGCAATGGTGAGTTCCTGTAACTGCTATTATGCTAAATCCTTAGGGCGCGGTGGCCCGGTTCGCAAAATCAGCGGGCCAGAGTGACCTGAAAGTCGCTGGTTCGATGCCCGTCGCTGATAAAAACCACCGATGTGTACACTAGTCACGGCTGGTGACCGGAAAATATTTTTCGTAGCTGCAATGTCCTCCAAGTTCCCAAAAATACCTCTGGAGATGCGGGGTCAAGTGTTCCGATCTCAACACTTAACTCGGTTCAAAATTACGGGACCGATATTCTTCGAAGTCAAGTCAGTCTTCAGCCCTAGTGGTACCTCGCCTTTAAAGTAAAGCTGCTGACTACCCTTCGCAAAGGACCAAGGTCCTTTGGACTCGGTGTAGGCCTTCCTATACCAAGGGAATTGGAAACGCTAAATCTTAAAAACCAAAGCGAAGATTGACCTTCATTGAAATTTTCGGTGGCGTTCAAGAGCACGTTTGAATTACATAATTAGTTACTTTAAACGCTGGATAACCCGAAACTGATTATTATCTAACAATAGTGTATATATATATATATATATATATATATATATGTGTGTGTGTGTGTGTGTGTGTGTGTGTGTGTGTGTGTGTGTGTGTGTGGCTATATACAAGAAGTGCCTAAGTCAGTTTTCTCCAAGATCACTTTGTTTGCTTATGTCTCTTTAAAAGAATATTATTTTCAATTTAAGAAGCACCCAAGTCTGTCCGATGCTTCAAAAGTATTTTCTAAACCATTGTACAGACTTGGGTAATTCTTACATTGAAAATAATAAGAGACATAAGCAAAGTCATCTTGGAGAAAACCGACTTAGGCACTTCTCTTGAGAATTTGCACATTTTATTGAATTTCTGAGAAACTAATGGTGAGATTTTAATGAAATTTGGTATGGATACTTAGTTATGTGAGAGTAAACAATATCCAATACATAGTCATGGCACACACACACACACATGATCGTCAGTCAGGTTAATCAGCACATGAGTGTCCGAAACTCACTTTGCAAGATCGAACATAAAATGACACTCTAATACGGGGTATGGATTCAACACGATGCCTGCCATGACATCTGTGCTGCCACAGCGGTCCTCTTCTGAGATGTTGGAGGAAAGGTATCGTGCTCCATGTTCTCTCCAGATGAAGGTACGTCGAGAATCGGTGTCCAGTTTGAATCGCGACTCGTCCGTGAAGAGAACGTTACCCCATTGCAGTCTAGTCCGAGGCTGATGTTGTCTGCACCATGCTAAACAGTCGCAAACCTCTCCATGTGTTTGAAAGACAATCACTGACTGGTGAGAGGTATAGGGATGAGATCTTACAGTCCTATGTTTGACTTTTCAGGGGCTCAGTTGGTTCATTTTTATGGACGACAACGCTTGTCCACATAAGGCTCACCTAGTAGATGATTATCTTGAAAGAGGAGATATTCGCCGCATGGATTGGCCAGCCAGATATCAGACCTAAACCCTTTTGAACAAGTATGGAATTCTCTTGGAAGTACAATTGCAGCTCGCCATTCCCTCCAAGAACCACCCAGAAGCTGAAAACTGCGTTGCTGCAGGAGTGGGACCGACTACCACGAGGAAACTGCCCCGTTTCCAGTATAGCAACGCTCTGTGAGAGCTGTATGACTGTGAGAGGGGTCCATACCCCATATTAGAGTCCTTTTATGTCCGATCTTGCAACGTGGGATTTGGACATGCGGTGGTGAACATGACTGACGATCATGAGTGCGTACCATGAATGCTGTATGATATATATATATATATATATATATATATATATATATATATATATATATATATATATATATATATATATATATATACATATATATATACATATATATATATATATATACACACACATATATATATATATATATATATATATATATATATATATATATATATATATATATATATATATATATATATATATACATATATATATATATATATATATATATGTAAAGGATTTAGTGGGAAAAGAATGATTATTATAAATTTAAAGGGGGCTTGGGAATTAAATTATATTCGTGGCGTAATTCGCCTCTAATTGTTCGTATTCAAAGACGCGAATTGGGAAAGGGAAAATCCCTTTTTATTATATAATCTTCGCGCGCCTCTGAGTTCTGCGGTCGAGGAGGAACGTTTATATTTTATTTAGCCTTGAAAGATGTCTGTTTCGGGCTCTGCGCATGTCCAAGGAGAGTTGGCGCGCGGAGATTCCCGCGAATTTGGTTAGACCATGGGATAGAAGTCGATGCTATCAGATGTGTTTCGCCGCGGCTCTAAAAAAATAAATGGCGAACGACTAAATGCGTAGATCTGGAGAGGTGGTATTATGACAAAGAATAAAACTGGATTAAATTGAACTGATGCCTGCTCAATCATTGATTGGATTACTTTTGCTACACCACCGGATATACCATGACTGCCATAATTTGTAAGATGACGGCCGTAGCCCTACGCCTGTCATATATATATATATATATATATATATATATATATATATATATATATATATATATATATATATATATATATATATATATACATATATATATATATACAGTGTCCGGGCTAAAAGTATTCAAAAGTTATGGCTTATTTTTACGGAACTATACCCATTAGAATTTTTAAAAAAAGCTATTTAAATAAAAAGAACATTTCACCAAGTTTTAATATCAATAGATTTCGATGTGTGCACCTTTTGACGTTTAGACGACAAAAGTCTAAACGGTAATCCAGTTCTCTTCAAGTGACGAATTACTCTCCAAATTATTAGATGAATTACTTAAATGATACGCTTCTTCAACTCATCCACCATTTCAATTTTTTGTTTGTACACAAATTTTTTTGTTTATACACTAATAACTCCTGATACGCTACGAAACACTTGGAGAGAACTGGATTACTGTTTATATGTTTGTAGTGCTGCAAAAGTTTCACACATCGAAATCTATTGATATTAAAACTTGGTGAGAGATTTTTTCTATTTAAATAATTTTTTTGTTAATTCTAACGGGTAGTTCCGTAAAAATAAGCCATAACTTTTGAATACTTTTAGCCTGGACACCCTGTATATATCTGTGAATCCATACCAAATTTCATTAAAATCCGTCCATTAGTTTTCCAGAAATTCGGTAAAATGTGCAAAGTCTCTTAATTTTGAACACCAGTGTATTATATAAATATATATATATATACACTATTAAATCTTTATACATTAAACACAAACTGAACCTTTTTCTTTATTTCTCCAAAAGCGGTAAATCGGATTGTTATAATTCGGTTCAACAGTATCGAATCAACAGTTAGTTAGTCACTTTGTCTACCAACTCTTCCTTTAAAGCCCAATAACAAGAATATTAAATATTATTATTCAAAGTGACGAATTATTTCTCATGCGCGAGACACAACTCCCCAACATCCAAGCTAATAATACAATAAATTCCATTACAAACACGGCTATCAAAAGGGAGAAAATATCCCCATGGCTAATGTACACGAATATTTCTCCCACTATCCCAAAATCGTCTGGCGCGAGGGCCGCATAAAATCGTATCGTTTTAAAATGATAATTGCCTGCGTCCAATTGAAGAACGAACTCGGAAGAATACATCTTTGTTAACTTGTTCGCATTAAGTCGAGACATTCAATGAATCATCCATCATGTTTACGAAAATTGATCGATATAAAAAGGTAGTAAAGTTTAAATGATTGGGTGTAATTAATTGTTCTGCTCCCGACCGTAATATATGTTGGAAATCAGAATTACTGACATAATAGTCGTAACAACCGATTTCTGCTCCAGATGAATAAATCAGAATCAATGTACGCTTTTAAGTATTTATTTGGGATAGCTGCTGGTTTATTCATAACATAATTTATATCTGATCTCTCTTTTCTCGCTCTGGATTTAAGATTAAATTAAACATCCGTCACTAAATTAATTGTTGCCTTAATAAATACGGTATTTGAACAAACAGAAAATAATTAACCGAAGTATTAAAAATTACTATTCAATAATGTCAAATATTTTCTTATCGTGGCTGAATGGATTCGATATTAATAAAGTTAAAATAAACATAAAATAATTAAACAAAGTATTAAAAATTATTATTTAAGGATGCCAAAATATATATCTTATCTTGGCAGAATAAATACGATATTAATATGGTTAAATATAAAATGATTAACCAAAATGTTAAAAATTGTCATTAAAGAATGCCATTTTTTTCTTATATTGGTAGAATAATTACGAAATTAATATGATTAAATCTAGAATTATTTACCAAAATATTAAAAATTATTATAAATAAGGCCAAATCTTACCTTGGTAGACTTACAATTATAAAATTAACTTGGTTAATGTAAAATAGTTAACCAAAATATTAAAAATCATTATTTAATAATGCCAAATCTTATCTTGACAGAATAATTACAAAATTAATTTGATCAAATATAAAATAATTAACCATAATATTAAAAATTATTAAATGCCAAATCTTATCTTGGCAGAATAATTACGAAATTAATTTGTTTAAATATTAAATAATTAGCCAACATATTAAAAATTATTAAATAATGCCATATCTGACCTTGGCAGAATAATTACGAAATTAATTTGGCTAAATATAAAATAATTAACCAAAATATTAAAAATTATTGAATAATGGCAAATCTTGGCAGAATAATTACGAAATTAATTTGGTTAAATTAAAAAAAAATTAGCCAAAATATTAAAAATTATTAAATAATGCCAAATTTTAGCTTGGCAGAATAATTACGAAATTAATTTGGTCAAATATAAAATAACTAACCAAATTATTAAAAATAATTATTAAAGAATGCCAATTTTTCTGTTATCTTGGTCTGAATAAAATACGATATTAATATGGTTGAAATAAATATAAAATTATGAGATAAATTTAAAAAATTATTATTAAAGATTGCCAATTTTTTTGTTATTTTGATGTAAATACAATACGATATTGATATGGTTAAAATAAATATAATATTATTAAACAAAATATTAAAAATTATTATTAAAGATTGCCAAATTTTTTTTTATCTTGATCTGAATACAATACGATATTTATATAGTTAAAATAAATATAAAATTATTAAACAAAATATTAAAAATTATTATTAAAGAATGCCGAATTGTTTTGTTATCTTGGTCTGAATACAATAAGATATTGATATGGTTAAAATAAATATAAAATTATTAAGGAAAATATAAAAAATTATTATTAAAGATTGCCAATTTTTTTCTTATCTTAATCTGAATACAATACGATATTGATATGGTTAAAATAATTTATAAAATTATTAAACAAAATATTAAAAATTGTTATTAAAGATTGCCATATTTTTTTCTTATCTTGATCTTAATACAATACGATATTGATATGGTTAAAATAAATATAAAATTACTAAACAAAATATTAAAAATTATTGTTAAAGATTGCCAAATTTTTTTCTTATCTTGGTCTCGATAAAATACGATATTAATATGGTTGAAATAAATATATAATTATTAAACAAAATATTAAAAATTATTTTTTAAAAATGCCAATTTTTTTTCTCATTTTGGCTGTCCTAATACGACATTCATATGGTTAAAATAAAATAAAATAATTAACCAAACATTAAAAATTATTACCAAAGAGTGAAAATTTTATCTTATTCACACTGGACTCCAAATTGTACGTGCCAATGACATTAACAGCATCAATGGTGCAAGTTAAACCTGAATACGCTCAAATCCAACCAAAAATCGCCTGGCAATGGAGAAAAATAAAATGAGAACTTTTCAAAGGGTTTAAATGAACTACATAAGGAATAAAGTAGTAAATAGGATTAATCGAAATAAAAAAAACTTTTTTTTCAGTTTCCTGTCTCACCCCCCCCCCCCACCCCCAAAAAAAACTTCGTTATAATCTTTTACCAGCGAAACATTTAGAATTTCTTTCGAACAATCAATATTTTATACCTAATCTTTTTACGTTCTGATCAACGGATATGACCAAAGAAATAATCGAGAGTTCACTCTAACAACAATCAAGCTTAAGACAATTAATTCAAAAATTATTCACTGAAGATAAGAGCATTTTAAATCCCTAATAATTATTAGTGATAGCGGCAAGTTTTGGGCTAACAAGTGTAACCTTTCAGAAGATTTTCAGAGGTGTTAGATAAGATTGTCCCCACGGGCAAATCAGAAACTCAGGCGTTACAAACAACTTAAGTTTTACACATGTAGGCTCTATAACCAGCCGCCTCCTTCTTAGATATTCATTGTGGATTTAAGATCTTACAATCTCCAACTTTACATTCCCCACAAGTACTTTCTGAGCAATATTTTCAATTACCTCATTCAACTCGCTTTTCATAACTCATTTTTAATGTATCAACTCTATACGAAATCTAATATTAGGTAAGCTAGCTTTACAACTCCGTTATACGAGGTGTCGGGGCTAAAGGTATCCAAAAGTCATGAATTACACTGCTGGCCACCCAAATTGCAACACCAAGAAAGACAAGAGATATCACAACAAAATTTATTTTGTAGATAACATGTTGACCAAGTATCAAATGATTAAATTTATAGACTTCTGTGAAGTGTGGTTCCTGCCAAAATCAGTAGCCAGAGTAGCCGCCATTGTTGGAGATCACCACTGCCACACGCCTCGGCATTGATTCAAAGAGACTTTAGATGAGTTCTTGGGGTACAGCAGACCAAGCAGCTCACACACGTTGCCAAAGTTGATCTGCGGTGGCAGCTGGGGATGGAATCTGGGTCAATCGTAGAGCAACCATGGACCACATGTTTTCTATCGGCGAAAGATCCGGAGAGCGAGGTGGCCAGGGAAGCAATTCAATCTGGCGATTGACGAAGAACCGTTGGACAATGCGCGCCACGTGTCGTCGCGCATTATCCTGTTGAAATATGGCTGTGGGCAAGCCCTGAAGGTAAGGAAGGACAACTGGCTCCAACACCTCGGAGATGTAGCGCTGGCTGTTTAAAGTACCGGCAATGCGTACTAGAGGTGTGCGAGAGTGATATCCAATACCGCCCCATACCATAATACCCGGTGCAGGACCAGTGTGGCGGTGCATAACGCAGCTGTTCAGCATCCTCTCTTCACGGTGTCTCCAGACTCGAATGCGACCATCCTGGTGTTGCAGACAGAAGCGTGACTCGTCAGTAAAGACAATTTCATTCCATTCTGCCGTCCACATCCTTCTGTCATCGCACCATTGGCCGCGGAGACGTCTGTGGTTCTGCGTCAAGGGTAGACAAAGCAATGGACGTCTTGCGGACAGACCACTCTGCTGTAAACGGCGTCGAATGGTACGCGCAGACACTGGATGATGCGTTACAGACTGCATGTGCTCTGCTATGGTTCGTGATGTGACTGAGCGATCCGTCACTGCCATGCGCACAATTTCCCTGTCATCACGTGAAGTGGTGCGCTGAGGTAGATGCGATCGAACACGCCGGTCCGTCGTACCCTCCTGCATCCAACGATCACATATCCGCATTACAGTTGTTTGGTTTCGTCCAACACGACTACCGATTTCCCTGAAAGATAATCCACAATCTCGGTAGGCCACTATCCTTCCTCTGTCGAACTCGGATACTTGATCAAAAGATGATCGCTTTTTTCGACGAGGCATAATTGATCGTTTTTTTGAAAAAATCACAAGAAAAACACAATTGCCGAACTTGAAATCGTTGAAATCTCCAAGCCTTAAATAGCGCTTTGAAGTGGCGCCACAGGCGCGCGTGATGTGCGTCTGCGCTGAAATTCTAATCATTTGCATATCTCACCTCCGCTAATGCATGTTGTAAATTTCATGTTATTTGCATGTTTCCTTCAGGGTGTTGCATTTGCAGTGGCCAGCAGTGTATTTTTACGGAACTACCCATTAGAATTTTAAAAAAAATTATTTAAATACAAAGAACTTCTCACCAAGTTTTAATATCAAGCATAGACTTCGATCATAGTATCATAGATTTCGGTGTGTGCACCTTTTGTAGCACGACTAACGTCCAAACGGTAATCCAGTTCTCTCCATGTGTTTCGTAGCATACAAAAAGTAGGAGGTTATTGCTGAAGGAGTTATTGCACGAATTGTTTGGATGATACGCTTCTTTAACTCATCCACAGTTTCAATTTTTTTTTGTTTATACACAACGGATTTAATGAATCCCCAAGCAAAAAAAGTCTAATAACGCCTCATATGCTACGAAACACTTGGAGAGAACTGGATTACCATTTAGACGTTAGTCGTGCTACAAAAGGTGCATGCATTGAAATCTGATACTAGTAGCTGAATACCCGTGCTTCGCTATGGAGTACATTCAAATTAAATACAACGGTCAATGTATGCAATTAATGCCTATATATATATTTATATTTATATATATATATATATATATATATATATATATATATATATATATATATATATATATATATATATATATATATATATATATATATGTATAAATCGTAACGGATATTTTTATAGAGAAAATAATGTAGAAGAAAATATTCAAAGTAAAAACAACGGTCAATGTATGCAATTAATTAATATGTTTAATATCCATCAAACATACTAATTTGAATTAAATTCTTAAAAAACTTCCACCTCAATGAATCTAGTGGTTAAATTTTATCTTCTACCGTTTTTTAATATTTTTTTGTCAATTTATTTCGTTGTTATACACGTGACGCAAAATTAATTTGAAGTACCACATAAAGAAAAAAAAAACCACGTTTAATAAATTAAATTCTAAAAATTAATCTTTAAAAATTCACCAAGAATCAGAAAATGGAGGTTAAAAATTCGAAAAAGATTTCATTTTAAAGAAATTCTTATGATCTTTCTCGTGATTAAATTTTATAACCCTCAAATTATAATTTTAAATGCAAACTTAAAAAAAAGTTAACAAAACAGCTTAAAAATTTAATTTTTAAAAATCTAATTAGATTTTTTCAAAAATCTTTCGTACTGCACCCCTACACACTTTGCATCGCCATGCAAAATTTCAGCCCTTAAGGTCCAACGGTTTGGTCTGTGCGTCATCTGTCAATCAGTCAGTCTGTTACGGAGCTGTTATATATATATAGATGATCAAAATGAATAATTGATATTAAAACTTGGTGAGATGTTCTTTCTATTTAAATAATTTTTTTTTAATTCTAATAGGTAGTTCCGTAAAAATAGGTCATGTCTTTTGGATACCTTTAGCCCGGACGGCCTAAATTTAACTCTTTATTTTAATTTAATTTTTTTTATTTACTTATTTTTTTAAAAATAAACATCTTGCTTAAAAGTTGATATCTCTTCTAAACATCGGATAAAACTAACGAGCATTCAATGTTTTCAATTTCCGACACGCAGCTCATATTGTTAATTCTTGTTGCTGTTTTTATTCTGCATTGGAATATAATCATTCTCATTTCTACTGAATGAGTCGATACGGAGACAGCATCACTTTCTACTGAAGGTTCGGGGAAGGGTGGCTCTTTTCGTTCCAGGAGAAGAGGTGCGATAAAATTTACAGTGGAATTAATTTTTTTTTCCCCAGCAAAATTTTTGTCTCCTGCGGGGGCAACCTCCCCCCCCCCTCTTACCCCGCGCGGCGCCACTGTTCCTGCGACGGCGCCACTGAAAAGACCTACATGGAAGGCGTTTTTAAGTACATTAATCAAAGAAAATGTGTAAAGATGTGTGAGCCGATATTTCACAAAATTTTAATGGCTTGTTGAAAGCGAAATGGTGCGAGAGAGGACGGCATGATACTCTCCCTCCCCCCATCCCCCCAATGAAAATAGCACTAACAACCCTTCATCATACATCAGATACGGTCCGTTAGGGGGTGGTCAGGAGGAGTCCCTGACTCAGAAAGAAGGGCGCAAATGACATTCGTCTTCCCTTACTTGGCCACAGGAAAAGGATTTCGACCGTTTCCCAGAGTTCGCAATCACAGTTAGAAGAAATTCTTTCCGAGAAGGTTTCACGTCAGAAGAGAAATATCATTCCGGTTCCCATGAGACATTCCCGAAATTTATGAGTGAATTATGGGTGCTTTTTGCTTGAAACGGCGTAAAATAAAACTTCTTAATTCCATTTTTAATCGGTTAAAAATTCGTTTTCAAGAATCAAAAATCGATTTTAACGATTTTACGTTCCTCCATAACGCTCCTCCGGAAAGCAAAATTTCAGACGCTAAAACCGTCCGTCGTCGCGAGTTATAATCGTGGCAGCGCGCCAAATCCAGTCTGTATCGCTCGGGTAAGCAGTAAACAATTAAACAGAAAATTACCAAAATGCGTCAAAATTTTGACGTGTATATATAAGGTGAACCAAAAGTCTTGCATTAAATATAAATATTTTTCGTGCTCAAACTATTATAATTAGACCTATGTTTGTTTGGATATAAGTACTGTTTACCTCAAGACCATTTACCTCAGTAAATTTTAATAGCGCATACAGATTGGTACAGAGTTCTCTGCATCTGCCAGTGATTTATGTCTCTCTGTACTCTTTACTATGCGTGGATCGCCTCCTCTGGCGGTCCATCAAAGAAAGAGTGAGGGGTCAGCGGGTCAAATGGTGTCGAGCGGGGTCGGGGGACACACCACATCAAAGAAATCTTGCGCGCGGGAATGGGGGTGGTTCTAAATACCGTGTCTAATGTTACCGTGACTAATGTGATGACAGGAGACGGGGAGAGAACTCTGTACCAATGTATATGCACCATAACGTGTGCCCTCTTGGTAGCTCGGAGAATGTCGAAGCGGTATTCCAGTTACCGCCAAGTGTTATTTAATATGTCTTCTGTTACAGTACACACAGTACATGCTTCGTCTAGGAAATCACGTACTAAAGATCCCCAGTGTGTGTGTGTGGGGGGGGGGGTGACATCTTTCTGAAAAAGTTGCAATAAGTCTTAGTAAATGTTAGGGGTAACGCTTTTTGGGCTTTCTCTTGAATCGACGCCATTCCGGCCAAAAATGATGTCCTCCTTTCAAATATTCCCCTGAGTCCCTCTTGAAGGAGCATTCGCGACTTTTATTGCACAACAAAAAAAAAAAAAAACTAAAACTGACCTATCCACCGATACAAAAGTTACATTATTATATTAAACGGTTATTTTGTAATGAATTTTTATAATTAGGGCAAGACTTTTGGTTCACCCTGTATATACAGACGCACATATATATAGATACATATATACATAACACATACATACATATATACATACAAAAGAGGTAAGCAACGATAAGAAATCCTACTTTAATAACCCGCGGTAGTTTCGTTAGAAGAGACTACCTGAAAACAATTTTTTTTCTTCTTTTCGTAAAATGAGGCATTATTTTCCACTCTCAGAGGGCACAAGCGAGCTAACTGATGTATTGTGTTAGATTCCGTCCAAATTGGAGAAAGCCCAAACGTATTGTTTTTAAAACCAACGACTTTCTAAGTTGAATACTATCTATCAGTACGTATCTGCAGCATCTTCGTACATTACACTTACATCAGTTTCGCCACTGTTGGAGGGGCTTCCCTACAGTAAGACAACGTTGTAGGGCTGCAGTGCAACAGTTATGTAACAGGGAACAGCTTCATTTTCTCCTTCGAAATGCAATTGTCCTCCAACACCCAGAAAGCTCCAAGAAGAAAAAAAAAATCATAATACCAATGACGCCCTTTTGAACAACAAACTTCGAGGATAATAACCAGTTACGAAGAAATGCTACCTACTGCCCCTTACACAAAAACCGGAAAATGTAAACCAATATATATATATATATATATATATATATATATATATATATACCCCAAACGTAACTACACACACTCACAAACATATATATATATATATATATAAAAGTTCCGTAACTGACTCACTGACATACAACGCACAGATCAAACCGCTGGACCTAAAGGGCTGAAATTTTGCATGGCGATTCTTCTTATGGTGTAGGGGTGCACTAAGAAAGAATGTTGAAAATTCTTAGGTTTTTTAAATTAAATTTTTAAGCTGATTTTGTAACTTTTTTTAAGTTTGCATTTAAAATTATAATTTGAGGGTTATAAAATTTATATCACGAGAAAGATCATAAAAATTCCTTTAAAATTAATCTTTTTCGAACCTTTACCTCGATTTTCTGATATTTCGTGAATTTTTAAAGATTAATTTTTAGAATTTAATTTATTAAATGCTGATCACGTGATTTCTTTTTAATAAATTTATCGTCACGTGCATAACAACTATATAGACAAAAAAAAAAATTTTTCTTGCTAATGCGGCAGACGTATGGACATTATCCAAAAAAATATTAAAATACAATAAAGATATTATGTTGTTCAAACTGTACTATATTAACTGTACTATATTCTTTATTCTGTCCTATTACATTTAATTTCAATATTTTCTTCTCCATTATTTTGTCTATAAAAATATCCCTTACGATTTTTTTTATAAATATATTTTTTTTACATCAATTGTATACTTTGATCGTCGTATTTATTATAAATATATATATATATATATATATATATATATATTTGGCCTTAATTGCATACATTGACCGTTGTATTTAATTTGAATGTACTCCGTAGTGAAGTGCGGGTTTTCATCTAGTATATATATATATACAGTGGAATCTCGATCGATCATTTCCCGAATCATCGTTTTCCTGTATGTATCGTTTATGTCACGCCCGACGATCATATTTCTTTGCTATGTTTCTGCATCTATCGTTTTCCCACATTTATCCTTCAGTTCAGTCGGTCCCTTGAAAAACGATAGATCGAGATTCCACTGTATTTACAGTGTAACCCCGGTTTAACGTAACCCGTATTTAACGTTTTACCGCATCTAACGTCATTTTTCATTAGTCCCAGTTGATTTCCTATACTTGTTATGTTTAAAAAACCCAGATTTAAAGATATCATTTTGAAATATTACCCGCATTTAATGTGTTTGAAGCTGGAAAATCTCAATGAAATTTTCCTAAAATAGTCAGAAATTGTGAAAAAAATCTTGCATATCCATATGTGCAATACTTGCGCAACCGCTAAAATGAGGACACAAAGTAAAATAACCGATCTCTTTAAAGCATAATTTAGAAAACTGATGTCTAAACCCTTGTAAATGAAAAAAATAAAAGGTATGTTACCTATATTAGTCTTTATTTTAAAGCTCAGTGTTTTGTTTTTGTATTACCCGATTTACACGTTTTCCCGCATATAATGTCATTAGTTTTTGGTCCCTTGAATACCGTTAAATCGGGGTTTCACTGTATATATATATATATATATATATATATATATATATATATATATATATATATATATATATATATACTCTAGCATTATTGCCCGGCGATGCCCGGGTAGATATATAGATATACAAATTTTGATGCATTCCATCAAAAAAATACTGGGCTGCACCCCCCGCTCTTCATGTTCATCTGGCTAGACATATTGCGCTTAGCACGTTTCTACTGAAATGATATACAAACAATAAGAAAGAAAGAAACTTTGAGCTTGCGGACCTTCGTCTGATTATACGTCTGATTTTATTGAGAATTAATAACACAGTGTAGCGTGATTCGCACGTTTGGATTGAATAAGTTTACTGCTTAATTATATTTGTTATATACTGTTTAATTAGATTTAATTAGATTTGTTTGATCCACTGTTTAATTAGAAATAAGTTTTATAATTTACATTTGCCTTTATTATTTATTTTTCCCTTAAAAGCTCAGTTTGTTCCACAACACCCAAGAGACGCACTTTTTTCCACATCAAATAAGAGGTAAAGTGCAAGATGCATTATCCCCTTTATTTATTCAAAGTAAGGCGCGATTTCACATGAAGCCTATTTTCCTTACTTTGGTGATTCGGTTTTTTATTGTCGACAGGCCAAAAACCGTATCGGTTTTTAATTTTCTCAAGGCCAAAAACCGTTGAAAAAGCGAATTGTAATGCGGTTTTTAATTTTCCTAAAGCCAAAAACCTTAGAAAAAGCAAATTGTAAATCGGTTCAAGCGATGAGAAACACTGCAAATAATAAAGGACAAAAAGCAGAGCCGGGAAAGTTGTGTTAAAACATACAAATTTGAACTGCATTCTTAAAAAACTCCCATCTCAGTTAGTCTAGTGGTTAAATTTTATCTTTTACCGTATTTTAATATTTCTTTTGTCAATTTATTTCGTTGTTATGCACGTAACGCAAAATTATTTTAAAGTATCACAAAAAGAAAAGAAACCACGTGATCAGCATTTCATAAATTACATTCTAAAAATTAATCTTTAAAAATTCACCAAAAATCAGAAAAAGGAGTTAGGTAAAGATTCGAAAAAGATTTCGTTTTAAAGGAATTTTTATGATATTTCTCGTGATATAAATTTTATAACCCTCGGATTATCATTTTAAATGCAAACTTAAAAAAATTAGAAAAACAGCTTAAAAATTCAATTTTAAAAAATCGAAGAAGAATTTTTAAAAAATCTTTCTCAGTTCACCCCTCTACTATATATCCACTATAGAAGAATCACCATGCAAAATTTCAGCTCTTTATGTCCAACGGTTTGGACTGTGCGTTATCTGTCAGTTAGTCAGTCAGTTAGGCAAGGCCAGAGATTATTACCATGAAGCTCTCCCCCCCCCGTGCACCCCTCTTCTCCCGCGCGGGGGAAGAGGGATAGGTTCGGATTTCACTGAACGTATCCACAGGGGGTACCTCGCACCTCTTACGGGCACAAAAAATCATTAAAAATTTAATTTTTAAAAAACTAATAGAGACCCAAACTTTGTTTTTGCTGATTTAAGTTTTACGGGTCCTAAACATTAACTGTGCCGAATTTGGTCCCTGTGAGTGAAACAGTGTGTGATTGTATAGCGGACAAACAAACAGACAAGCTCTTATATATATATATATATATATATATATATACAGTCGAACCTCCATATATCGAAGTAGCAAATTGCCGGAAAAAAATTCGATATATAGAAATTTCGATATATAGAATTAATCTTAGTTTTATCATAATTCTCCTAAAAAAAATTAAAGCTAATTTTCGTATACGAAACTCCATTTCTAATTTATATTCGAATCTCATTAAATGAAAGTTAATAACTAAAAAATGAATTAATATGAAAGATTTATTGAGCACTACATACCTTTAAAAAAACAATAATCCAGACAGTGGTTACAATGATCACAGTTACATTCTTTTTAAAAAAAACTTCGAATATCTTGCTGAACAGCCAGTTTTGCGGAAAGTTCAAAGGAATGTTCGTATTTATTCAGTCCACTAAAAACTTAATCAGGGACATTTACTGCGAATTGAAGTCCACGACATATTGTTTCAAATGCCAAAAATTGGTAGATTTTATTCTAAAGTGGAATAAAATCTCCCAATTTGTCTTGAAAAAAATTTCGATATATAGAGATTTTTTCGATATATAGAAACAATTTTTCTATGTAATGAACATGGATATTTGCTAAGAGTTCGATATATAGAAAATTTCGATATGTGGAAGTTCGATATATGGAGGTTCGACTGTATATATATATATATATATATATATATATATATATATATATATATATATATATATATATATATATATATATATTTAAGTTGCTAAGCCGACTTTTTGGGCAGTCCGTGAGAGAAAACTACTGCATCAATTTACTTCATTTTTGTCTTAAAAGAAAGATTGTAAGCTGTAGATTTGTCAAATTCGGTTTTTGTAACCGCAATTTCTATTAATTAGCGATAATTTACAGTTAAAAATATATTTCTGCGCATGCTCAGTAGCATGTTCAAATCTCTCTTTAGAAACTCACTGTTTCTGCGCATGCTCAGTGATATGTTTTAATGATAAACACGATTATTCCGAGAAGTCTCTCTAGATCTCTCTCTGCCATTTTTATTTTTATGATAATTATGTTTGTGAAATATAAGATTAAACCTGATGGAAATTGTTTATCTCGCGCTGTTTAATGAGCGATAATTTACAATTTAAAAAATTGATTTCTGTGCATGCTCAGTGACATTTTTAAATCTGGCTTTAGATACTCACTATGCACGAGGCTGCTTAAACACATTAATTTGTTTCTGCGCGTTATTATGATTTTCAATATTTGGAAATGATGTGTTGAGTATAATTTGTGTATTAGTACATTTATTTGCTATCTAGCCGTCATGTTTTGACGGGTACCAACTAGTATATATATATATATATATATATATATATATATATATATATATATATATATATATATATATATATATATATATACATATACACACACACACACACACACACACACACATGTATATACTGTGAAACTTCTGTAAGGCAGCCAGTCACGGATCCTAAAAAGAGTGGCCGTATTGAGGGGTCGCAGGCTAGAGATGTTTCAATATATATATATATATATATATATATATATATATATATATATATATATATATATATATATATATATAATTTATTTATTTATTTATTTAATTATTTATTTACAATATTACAGGAAAAAAATAACGAATCAGTTTTAAACTTTCAGCTGGAAGTTTTAGTAATACGTTATAGGATCGATAAGTGAACCGAATCCTTATCAGTCGATGAATATTGACCGGTTATGCAGAAATAAACATACTTTTTATCTCAGCTACTTTAAAAAAAATTATGTCAGTGTATATAGGCGTGTACGGCGTTAATTCGCATCAAATGCCAATTTTTCTGTAGAGAAATACTGCAGTAAAAATTTCGGAATCTGACTGAAATCGTGCGCTTGAATTCAACCCGAGGTTATTCTTTGATTACACTGTAAAAATGATATGCCGTTTTAGGTATATTACAAAAATGGAAGTGTTAACTATTAGAAGGGTACGAAAGCATGTTTAAGATACAAAAGTGGGATACCCAAAACAGGTCCATTCGCTACCCAGAAACATGACACACTGAAACAGGTAGCTTTCTGGACCTGAAGCAGCATTTTATTTTGATAAGGCGTCCACATTCATCTGCACTGCACACTATTCTGCGGGGGAAACCAGTGATTTATGGGCAAAGCGTTCTGCAACGATCCTGCGATCGGGCGATTTTTCACAGAGCATCAAAGGCGGGGGGGGGGGGAAGGGGGGGGGTCGTCATGACGAATCGACCCCAACATGGTGTCAAGCGGGGTCGGGGACTACTTGTCTGCATGAATGTGGAAGCGCTAGTACGCATGAATGTGGAAGCTTACAGTGTACAGTCGTTTGTTTTCGTGATTTAGCTCCCTACTCCCAAAAGTCAGTGCCTAAATATCAGCAGCAAATAAGGCAGTTCGAGAGTGTTAATTCGCCCCCCCCTCCCTCCCCAAACTAAAAGATAAAAAAAAAAACCATATAGAAAGTGATTTTGGTTGTTCCAATAATTCATTTACATGCATCTGACATAGCAACATTTTTCGGACTACTTTCTCCGCGTTTACCATTATTCCATTACATGCAGAATTCAGGCCTTTGGGAATGAAGCGTTATTTGTTTAAAAGAATCTTTGCGTGGAGTTTGTTTGTCACCAAATATTCAAAATACCACTGTTAAACAAATGAAGGCCCGCTATTGGGAAAATCGGCCAATGACTGATCAGTGGCAGATGTGTTCGTTCTAGATGTGTGTTTTTCCGTAAGTTACCCCACCCAAGAGGGTGTGACCGTGCAATTTTCATTACGTCCATCTGTTTAGAAATAGAATGCTGGTTTTCACTGTAGTGTGACCCACATAGCAAGTAGTAATAATCGCAAAATTTGACCAGACGAAAAATGGTGGTGTGTGGGGGGAGGGGCTAAGCCTCGTTGGAGGACATATCTACTTTCCTTTTATGTGTATATATAGTGAATATTCTCGATAGCGGCCAGTAATGGTTCCAGAAAAAGTGGCCGCTGAGAAGGGGTTTCTTCCATAACATTGGCTCTATGGAGTATTGAATCGGTTCTGAACAAAATAGAGCCGTTGAGAGGGATGGCCAGATAGAGAAGTTTCACTGTATATATATATACAGTCGAATCCGGTTAATTGGACCACCTGTTAATCGGAGCAGCCGCTTATTCGGACCGAATCCTAAAGAACCGAAGCAAATCCTATTGCATAAACCTAATAGGGCATGTTCGTGTAATCGGACCGGCTGGTTATTAAGACCAAAATGATCGCGTCCCGATGTGGTCCAATTAACCGGAATTGACTGTATATACATATATATATATATATATATATATATATATATATATGTATTGTTGGCGCCACCTGTCTTCTTTCATGGCGCGTCTTGACCACCCCCGCAATAAGGGCTCCCTCTGTCGCCCTACTCCATGTACTATTCAGTCGTGTGCCAGACGCCAAGGCACTTGCAGCGCGTAATAGCGCATTTATATAATTGTTTACCTGCCGCCGAGGCATTTGCAGCGCGTCATAGCGCAATTTCTCTTTTTAATAAACTGTTGTTTTTGTTTTCAATATACAGTCCATGCTCAATTTATTCATGCACCATGCATGCCACTTACATGTATATATATATATATATATATATATATATATATATATATATATATATATATATATATATATATATATATCAAAGACAGAGTTGAAAATGAAAATTCAGCATAAGACATATTACACTATGCAGCGTGAAACAAAAAAAAACATGAAAAGATAAGCATTTAAAAGGTTTTTGACAGTGTCTTTTCATCAGCGGTGCCGATACTGTCTAAAAACCAATGGATTGTTTCTGACAAGTATGATCTAACCAATAAACATACTTAAACACCGAACAATCCATAAGATATACATATTATATATATATATAATTGGCATTCCAGGAAAATCTCAACCAGAGACAGGCAGGTTGATTTTCATCGTAAAACGTAACACGAGTAAGAGGCAGTACACGAGTGAGAGGCACACAGCAAGAGGCAGTTCCTCTTGCTGTTCGTCTTCCATTCAGCGCATCAGTTCCCACAGGCAGATCGACCCGTCGTCGTAAGCAGCCAGCGTCTTTTTCCCCGAATCCAGATCTCCCAAACAAAACTCCGGCTTCACGAAAATCTCAGACGGTGGCCGATTACATCTATATCCATTACCTCAGATCAATCGTAAACGCGCGGCGGAATGAACATGGACTGCGAATCCGGGTTCTATAAATAATTTATACTGCAGAAAGACTTTTTTATTTTCCTTTTTCAAGAAAGAAACCAAAACTGGAGCAGTGATTTTTTTTGTTTCCCCCTTCCCCGGGAACAGAAACACCTTTAATATCCGCTCCCGACTGACTCTCTCGAACCTGACAATTCGCAATCTTGGTGGAGAAGACGGAAAAAAGTAAGTAAGGAAGGGAAAAAGAAAAACCCCAGAGGAACACATTCCGAGGGGTCATTTTCAGGAGAAAGTCGAAGGTCGAAAGCGGATCGAAACAGGGGGTGGGGGGTGGACCGCCCGTCGCGACGGTAGTGCCTTCCCACTCTCTCTCTCTCGCGCGCGTCGTCCGTGTGTCATCTGCTTGCCTTTGCAGTTTTCCCGAACGTTCGATTTGTGCGCTTTTGCAAGGTCTACCAGGAGAGCGCGGCACACACACACACTTTATTGAGCGGTGGACGGGCGCCAGAGAAAGGGGGGAGGAAGAAGGGTGGTCTGCGAACGCGCCAGAAGGGACATCACGTGATAACGTCTCTCTCCACTCCGCCCCCCCCCCCCCCTGCAGTGACTGAAAGGGAATTGGGCAGGGAGGGGGGGAATAGGGGGGCAGTCGAGGAGCACTGGCGAGTTCGTGGAATAATTTGGTGTGTGCAGCGAAGATGGAACAGGGGGACCTTCGCTAAAGGAAAAGAGGGGGTGATCGAAAGCGCATCGGTTCGGTAACTCGCAAAAGAATTGAACGGAATAAATTCGAATGGTTGCTGGGGGACAGACGGATGCTCCGCTTCCAGATTATCAACAAGAGTTACCCAAATAACATGATTCTGTATTTCATTGATTTAATTACCTGAAATCCAGAGTAGCGCAATTATTCTTACTAATTGCTAGAGTCAAGGATAGGAAATCTACCCCAACTCCGCCAAAATAGCAAGGCAAGGGCACAAGTCCCACTATCACTCAAGGTACACTTCATAATCCGGGCAAATCTATAACAGACATATGACTATAACACATAACATCCCATGATATGTTTATACAAACTTCGCATTATTAATCGACATATCACCGTATCGGCGTTACTCTGTTGCCACAACTGATAGTAACCTTAAGGCCTAATACTCATACATTACGATGACAGCTACAAATGCATTAGTTATGGGACTTTACAAAGCAATAATGAAACAATAATGAAATGATACAATAATGAAATGATATATTTCTATTTATTTGTTCACAAATTTAGTATAGTTAGACCAAAACCAAGAAAAACCATTCATTAAACTACAGTTAACACTAGAACTACTGACCATTCAGATAAACCTCTTTCTACCAATGATATAACAAGACATGCTTGATGGTTCTCGTGTTTAATTGGTTTCAGCCCCCATATATTACACTCTCATACCTAGAGTTGCGTCTACTTCTGAATCCAACAATGTCGATTATTCTTTTCTCTTAACCTTTTGCGAGCGGGTGTACAGTTTATAAAAATGAACCTAGAATCTAGAATTGACTGTTTTCATCTTTACTTTCCCTCAAAATCACCCTCTTTACTGGTAATATCTTCTCAGAATTAAAACTAAAAAGTAATGCAACAAAGTAATATTTATTAAAGGCTTACATAATGATACTTTGGGAAACTTAGACAGAAATATCATCCACCTTTATATTATACAGCTAAGTCAAAAAAACAGTCACGAGGAAAATTTTTGAAATCATCTGCCAGACAACCAATAAATATTGAGCAATTTAACCCTAAAACGAGTGCCGAAGAAGTTTCCCCATCCCTCAGATTTTCCTTCACGAACTGTTATCTAAATTTATTACCACACCAGTTGGATTTATAATTCCTCCTCTAGTTTCGTAAGCATTTATTGGAGGCCGGAAACTGAGACTAGCATTGGTTGAGAAGTTCTATGTACTTACCTACCAAAAGGAAGCATGAAAACCGTTTGTATTCCATCGTGGTATCTGCAAAAGAAGAAAGAAAAAGAAAACTTAGCGAATTAAGAATTAAATTAACCCAAAATATTATGGTAGTGTATTTTACAAAAATATCACATACTAGCTGAAAACCCGTACTTCGCTACGGAGTACATTCAAATTAAATACAACGGTCAAAATATGCAATTAATGCCAAAAATATGTATAAATATATTTATAATAAATACAACGATCAATGTATGTAATTGATGTAAAAAAAAAAACGAAAAAATATACTTATAAAAAAAATCGTAAGGGATATTTTTATAGACAAAATAATGTAGAAAAAAATATTCAAATTAAATCTAATAGAACATACTAAATAATATAGTACAGTTAATATAGTACAATTTGAGGAACATTTCTTTTACTGCATGTATTTTTTTGGACAATGACCAATCGTCTGCCGCATTAGCAAGAAAAAATTGTTTTTGTCTATTTCGTTGTTATGCACGTGACGCAAAATCAAAAGAAGAGAAACCACATGATCAGCATTTAACAAATTAAATTCTAAAAATTAATCTTTAAAAATTCACCAAAAATCAGGAAATGGAGGTAAAGATTCGAAAAATATTTTATTTTAAAGGAATTTTTTGGATCTTTCTCATGATATAAAATTTATAACCCTCGGATTATTATTTTAAACGCAGTCTTTAAAGAATGTTACAAAACAGCTTAAAAATTTAATTTTTAAAAAAATCTAAGAAGAATTTTTCAAAAATCTCTCTTAGTGCACCACCACTACACTATAAGAAGAATCGCCATGCAAAATTTCAGCCCTTTAAGTCCAGCAGTTTGGTCTGTGCGTTATATGTCAGTCAGCCAGTCAGTTACGGAACTGTCTTTTATATATAGATTCGGTGACAAAGATAAAATAAGCATTTTCTGCGTAATTCTCTGCAGTTATAATTTCATATTTAAAAGTCAGTTGCGTAAAGGAGAATCGGAAATCAAAGCGCGCAAGTCATTCACACATTTTATTAAACATGGATGTTATTAAGTCATTTCGTGCATGCTAATACAAAGAAAAGTAATTAGTTCATTAATCGGTCGCCATTCGTTCAGCATCGACATCACAGGTTGGTGATATTCACACAATGAACCAAGAAATTACTTGATTTTTTTTAAAAAGGCACTATTTATTCCCAACGAGTCTTTCTATCGGCTGCACAAAACGAAAACAAGGAACTGATCGGAGAGTTTTTATATTTCTCCACCAGAGGGCGGGAGACGTAGGAGCAACAAAAACAAAAAAAGTTTTGATTAATATTTAACTCTTCATTACAGCAAAATAATACAGTATAAAAACTGTACATGAGTGTTTCACGTCTGCAATTCGTTTAGCTGAATTCCGATGGTGGAATTCAGTAAATATGTTTATTGCGAATACTACTTTTATGCATGTGTGATGCCAGGCATCCTCCTCCTCCCTCGAAAAATAATAATTAATTAATTAAAAAGTAGTATTGGCAAATGTTTGGCGACAAGTACCTCCGCTTAAAAAAAAAAAAAGTTTTTCCTTTACACTTCTAATTCAATAAAACTGATAACTTTACTGTACAAAATATTACAGCTAATGAGGCTCTAAACGGAATTACGCATTTCACTATCAATAAATTTCATTACGATCAATTCAAAAATTTAGCCCCTCTTTTCGACTTTTAATTCCCATTCTTTAGCACTGCTCGATTATAGCCCGATTCCCGTTAAAACGGTCGGAATGTTTTCGCTACGTTTATTTCGACTGTTTTTGTTTCTTTTATGAAATACTCCTCTGTCCGATTAAACAGGTTTATCGTCTTTACTTTTAGCTTGATGCAGTATAACTACCTTCTGAAAAGCCATTATTACCACTTTGACAATTATCCTGAATATTTAAAGTGAGATTGTTTAAAAACATACTACAACTTCCAAGGTTGCATTAAGAGATATAATTACATTTGTTTCGTGTAATAAAACCAAATTTTTTTTAACCGATATGAAAGTCATGGTTGCAGACATAAAACTTCCCTTGTACTGTTTAACCCCATCACTAAGTTCTTATTTCTTGGGAAAATAATAATAAAAAAAAAGCCACAGACTACTTAATCGATATATCATATAATAAAAAAGACCAATCATCGCAGCTAATCCTGTTTCTATCACCGAACAAAACATGCTAAACAAATCGCAAAAACGCCAACTGAAATTAGGAAAAGTCGACTCAAGCCAGAAGTTTGGGGGTCTGTAGCGCCATCTGTTATTTCCAAAATTAGTCAAAATTAAAAAAAAACAAAAACAAAGAAACCCACCATTTTAATCTTCAATAAATATATTTTATTCACTTTCTTTCGTTATGAGCGAATGTTTTCGAGGTATTCAGCTTCGTAGTTGAGGAGGTCTCGTACACCGTCTATCAGTTCATCACCATAACCAGAAATTTAGTGCTTAAAATTCACGATATGGAATTATTTATTAATTCCATGAACGGGAGTTCTCCGTAACAGAACTTTTCAAACACCGTGGGAGATAGTGAGTACATCTCTTCTGAGAATCATTTTTAACATTTACACACCTATTCACCGATTTTTCGAGCATATTGTTTCCTTCATGAACTTGAACAGAGAGGTCACTGCGGTTTCGAGGGTAAAAATACGGGCTGTGGACAACTGTTTTAAATATATTTGCTTGTTTATTTTTTTTCTTTTTAGGGGCTCAACCAAAATTGCAATACAGACGAAGAGACTGTCATTGTTTGGCATGATATATACATACAAATATATACAGTGAAACTATCCTGCCACCCCTCTAAACGGACATATTTTGTTAAGAATCGATTCAAGACTTATTTGAGCCAGTGTTATGGAAGAAATCCCTTTTCCACAGCCACCCCTCAAAACGACCACTTTTTTTCCAGAACCATGACTGGTCGCCATAGAGAAGTTTCACCGTGTGTGTATATGTATATACACTGAAGAGCCAAAAAAAAAACTGATACAAGCGTACGTATCCAAAAAACGCAGATATGCAACCAATCAGCCTAACTCGATGCGGTCGGCAGAGCCTATATAAGACAACAGGTGTCTGGCGAAGCTGTTAGATCGGTTCCTGCAACTACAATGGCAGGTTATCACGATTTATATGACTTTGAACGTGGCGTTATAGTCGACGCACGAGAGATGGGACGGAGCATCTTCAAGGTAACGATGCAATTAGGATTTTCTCGCACGACAATATCACGAGTGTACCATGGATAACAGGTAAGACATCAAATCTCCGACAACGGTGCGGTCCGAAAAAGACCTTGAATGAACGGGACCGTCGACGACTGATGAGAATCCTTCAACGAGATAGACGTGTAGCACGTCCTCAAATTGCTGCTGATTTCAATGCTGGGGCATCAACATGTGTCAGAGTGCGAAATGTTCAACGGGCCGTCATTGATATGGGCTTTCGGAGCCGCAGGCCCGCTCGTTGTTGGCTGCACGGCACAAAGCTTTACGCCTCGCCTGGGCCCGCCAACACCTCCATTGGACTGTTGATGACTGGAAACACGTTACCGGGTCTGACGAGTATCGTTTCCAATTGTATCGGACGGGTGGACGTGTACGGGTATAGAGACAACCTCTTGAATCCATGAACCGTATATGTCAACAGGGGACTATTCAAGCTGGTGGATCCTCTGTGATGGTATGGGGCGTGTGCAGTTGGCGTGATATGGGACCCCTGATACGTCTAAAGACGACTCTGACAAGTGACGGGTACATAAGCATTTTCTCCGATCATCTACACCTATTCATGTCCATTGTGTATTCCGACGGACTTGGACAATTCCAGCAGGGCAATGCGACACCCCACACGTCGAGAGTTGCTACCGAGTGGCTTCAAGATCCCTCCTCTGACTTTAGACACTTCCATTAGCCACCTTAATCCACAAACATGAACATTTTTGAGCACATATGGTATGCCTTGCAACGTGCTGTTCAGAAGAGATCTCCAACCCCTCCCACGCACACCTATGGATTTGTGGACTGCCATGCAGGATTCATGGTGTGAATTGCCTCCAGGATACCTTCAGACATTAGTCGAGTCCATGCCACATCGTGTGCTCGTAGGGGTGCTACACGATATTAGACAGGTGTACCAGTTTTTCTGGCTCTTCAGTGTACATGCAATTGTAAACTTCCTGAAAAGCTTAAGGATGAGAGAGTTAAAAAAAAATTAAAATAAACTGATGAAGTGATGTTATTTTGTAACATATGAATACATATATGCACAGAAGGAAAAAAAAAAAAGAAGATATTTATTAGCTTGTAAATAAACGGCATGAAAATGCCCTAATCTCCCCCTTGTTTAAAAAACCATTACTCAAACATAATCTGAAGGCAACAAATGCCGAGTGGGAGGGCAATTTCCTAAAGTTAAAAATCGATTTTAAGACCGGCTGGCTGAAAAATTTTCTACACCGCTATTTCCGAATACCGTTTTCGAAAAGAAAGATGTAAACCGCGCCAGATGTCTACTACAACTTTATTAAAATCATCTCGAGATGTTTTTTTTTTTCTTCTCCTCCTTAATCCATTCTGTCAGCCGAGAAGAAACAGTTATTTACTATAAATGATAAATGTGGAGGCTGTTGAGTGCCTTAGCTGAAACATTTCGTATACAGTGTGATATCTCCGTAACAGATTTGGTTGCAACAAAACCAGAAATGCACAGCTCGGATACTGTAACCAGTTTGGACTCTGGTTTGGACCACTGCTGCTCCGGAATCCGATGTGAAATACGGGAAGTTCTAGCTTCATCTGCCGATAGAGTGAACTGCATTTAAAACCTCGTAAAATATAAAATAGAGGATCCTAATACATAGATGTCAAACAAAAATCATCTTACCCTGCCTCATCCTAATCAAAAGCTATTGCGCCTGGCGAGTCAGTTGGAAGGAAACATCGTTTGAAGGACAAAAAACTTTTGGTATCTAACCATTCAAAGCATCTAAAGTAGTCAGAAGTATGCCACCAAACTTATAAAGAACATAAAAATAAGTTAATAGAAAGCAAAAAAATGATTTAATTATAAGTAAATAAAAAACCACGTTCATCTTTTAACATTTTTTTCCCATTTTCGTTCTTCAGAAATATAGTTGTACCAGACAATTTTTAAACTTATTAAATTATTAATATGCATGTAAAACGTAGAATAACGCATTAATTGCAGACCCTTTCCTACAGTCTTCTCTATGTTGATAATGCTCAGTTTCGAAAGATTTGTTTCGGATTTTTTTTTCCCTTTTATTAAATAATTTTTTTTGAAATTTTTAATGAGTAAGGACATAGCATTGAGGATAATACAAAAATGTTATATTTGTCAACCACTGTCCTGGCCATATATCAGTCCTTTGTCTAAATAAAACAAAAATTAAATAATTCAACAGAGCAAGATAATTATTAGCAGGAAGAATGTAGACAAAACTAAACAGAAATCACGCACTTAGGACTCAATGCTCCATAATGCAGGATTCTGTAGCAGTAACGGAACTAAACCATATATCGAGGTAACCGACTGGTCTCGTCATCAGGAGGCCTAACCAAATCAGTTACCTCAAAGGGAAACTTTCAGAATAGGATGCAGGTCTAACCAAAAGACATCCCAAGGCCCCGAGATCCCCATTGAAATAGATAGTCAAATCAAATAAAAAATACACGGACAACTTGCACTTAGGACTCAACGCACCATAAATGTAAGTATACATACAATCCTAAAGAACACAAATGAAAAGACAGAAATACAAAAAGACAGATATGCAAAATGGCACACTTACTCTAATTCACACATTTTAGCATATTTTAGCACCATAAATTCTTTATTCTTCAACAAGTAGGCCCGACGGCGAGGGTAAGATTCTAGTGGCCCAGGAAGAACATTTGGGGCCTGTTCACATAGAATCCGTCAGCATCGGCGTCAGCGTTACACGTATTGAAATATATTTAACCAATTACAAACCTCCAAACGATTAGCCACGAAATCGTTAAGGTCTGTGATTGGTTTAAATTAGTAAGGGCCTGTTCACATAGAATCCGTCAACGTCAGCGTTACCCGTACAGAGTAACGCTGACGCTGAAAGATAACGGCATAAGATCTCGACGCCACGGGCAACAAGCTGTCAGGAATTGCAACCAAACAGGCAATAAAAGGAAGGTAGAGGTAAACCATCTGTACGGAGACTTCTTAGGAACTGACAGCCGATTTCTTCAAGTTCGGATTCGAGCGTGGTCGAAGCAACCCCTCTGAATACTAATGATGTGGGGCCATAATTAAAAGCATCAGAAGTGGGCAAATACGCTTCGATTTCTACTAGAGTAGGGCAGAATTACCACGGACGCACCAGGAGAGAGAGTATCTTAGACAAGCAGGAACAGAACATTATTCTGTGGTTAATGAATCTATTGAGTTTAATTAACCACGTGGCTGTCGATAATCAGAAGACAGAAGAAAAGAAACGGAACGGGTAAACCAAAGCGTAAAAGGAAAGAGATTGGAGAAAGAGATTAAATCACGAAGCGGCGTAAAATAAAGTTTAAAAAAAAAACAGTTGATTTTAAGGCCGAGTTAAACGCCCTAGGGGGGTGCACAACAAATGACGTCATCGCAGACAACAAATGAACAAAATCTGGAATATTTTATCAACAAATCACCTTCGCCTCGGAACCCAATATTGCTGTATAAAGGTTAAGACGGTAGGGCTTTTTTCTTTCCTCTCGGCAAACGATTCCTTTGAATTCAACCGGACAAATTTGAAAGAGATATTTGAAAAAGAAGCTTTTGCTCGTTGCAAATAAACTCAGAGAGTGATTTTTAAATAATTAACGAGCTGTTTGGGCTCAATAATAAATTCTAGTGTCAGCGGAGAATTGTGAGGTCGCCGGAACAAGAATACTTTGCATGCTCTTTAAACTCGTGAAAGGAAGCTAAAGTTGCGCTTTGTTTAAATTTTTATGCTTGGGAAGTAGTGTGGTATGTATTGCACCGAATGTTATTTTCAAGCCTAAAAAAAAGTAAATTATCGATTCTTTTTGAACTCCTGTTAAGGTTTCTGACCGAAAGTGTCAATCGCTCACATTATCGTGTTATTTGCGACTATAAAACAAATTAAATGAAAGTCTAGCTTAATGTTTATCTAAAAAGCTTCTTGAATTAAGAGAAGTTGGGTTAAAAAATTAGTTTTGATGAAAATACTGCCAATCATCGACATAAGCACTGTTCCCTAAATAAAAATTACCATAAAATTTTTTCAGTTATTATTCATATTAGAGGAGTTACTAGTTATATATTCTTATTTATCCTACTAAGGTATACCCTTAAACGAACATCAGAATTTTCAGTAAAATTCACGATTATTTTAAATTTAACACTTTTTCTGTTTTCATTTAGTACTTTTTATTTATTTACTTTTTAAAATAAATTTGGGATATTAATCATGATGGTTATGTGGTCTTCATATCTAATTCTCGATTACTTCGAAGAATGACCTAATGGTTAGGGTCTCCGACTCTGTCGATGCGTGTCTCGCAACTGGCATGGCTGTTCATAGCCACTCGGAATTGGCTTCAAACTGTAGGCCCCGGTCAGTTTAGCCCCTCGTGCTACAAAAGATGGCCATCCAGATACAACCAATCAACCTAGCCCGAAGGATTATTTATATGTTTTTCTTCGATTGACTGACATCTTAACAGAGTATTTATTTACAAATAGATATCTATTTAAATAAAAGCAATAATTTTTTTTTCACCGCTAATAAAAGCAAACTTGTGCCAACAGAATGCCGAGTTACGTACGACATTCCCCCACTGTGCGAATATTTAATGCTCACGGGCTTGTTAAGGTAATTAGCCTTTAATCATTTAGTTGGAAAGTGATGTATAATCATCCATTTAAGGTTGTTCCATTTTCTTGTGGATATATTTATCCCTCGTATATTATATAACAAAATATCCCAGAAGCGACAAACCCCGTCTAGCCCGTACACTGTCTTCGCTTCATCACACAATCTGTACATTTATCAAATCGTCCCATTCCCGATTACAGCCTTTGCTAAATGATATTTGGAGGTTTTTTTTTTTAAGGCTGGAAATGCACAAAAAATCTCTTTAGATTAATTAAGGTCAATCGCTTCTTTAAGCCATTTCGGCTAGAGAACAGTTTCTCAGGGAGAAAATCTGTAGAAATTAAAGAGGATAGCAGGAAGAATAATGTACACCCATCTCTCGATTTTCACCAGGGATTCCCAACGGGGTCCAGGTGGACCCCTTGGGGGTCGATGAAGTATAAAAAGGATCTATAGTATTCCAGGGGTCTATTGGGGCTCGACGATAAATTTTTCTGTTTTAAAATTTAATTTAATTTTTTAGGAATGTAATTATTAGACAATAATATCCTTTTTAATATGTATAAATATATATTTATATTCGTTATGTTAGTTATTGTGACTATACAATGATGAGCAATTTCAGGCCAAACATTAAAAAAATTATATCAATGCAGACCTGCCAACCTCAGTAAGAGCAAAATACTGCAGTATTCTACCGTGCATAAAATAATCGACATAACACAAAATAGTATAGAAAAAAAAATCATAAAAGAATTATAATGTATACTTATTTATAGTTTATAGGATCTCTTTAATAATATTACGTAGTTCAAAATATTTCCTTACTGTTCAGCACATCTTGAAATTATAATAGTAAACAAAAGTTATATATTTGGAATTAGTAATCATACATTTTAATGTACATCTAATTTACACTAGCAGGGACCCCAGCAGTCTATATTTTGAGCACTTCGATTTCTTTATAATGTTTGTTTTCATTAATTGCAGAAAATCTTGGAATTTTTGTAGCATTTGCTGTAGCTGATTTTGCTCTTTTTAAAAATTCATTGTTAAATTGTTCTTTATAACAGCGTCCTTGGGTTCAATTTGCATATTAGCAAATTTTGTAAGGTTTCCCTTGACATAGATGACCTGAACTGAGTAGATATTTTTGTTATGTAACTAAAAATCCGGTAATAATAGTGTTCATTACGGAAACCCGGAAGATGCATTAAAAATCCGGCATTGTAAATCCGGAAAGTTGGCAGGTCTGACAATGCATCAAGCACAACCACCACATTAATTGAATCGATTACAATCTGTGTTTCCGAAATCTTGTTTATATTTGTGAAATTAAAAATGAAAATGGTACAAAAATAAGAAAACATAAACCGAATGAACTACTTTTTATAATTTTTTGTTTATATTCTTAGTCAAATTGTTATCTTTAAGTGAATTATGTGTAATTATTAGTATTATAATTATGTTGTATGCTGCATATTGAGAAAATGTGAGGGGGTCGATGAAGAAAATGATTCTTTTAAAAGGGGTCGGTGTAGGAAAAAGGTTGAGAACCCCTGATTTACACGGTAGATGCGTTCCACGACAAATGGAAACCGTGTAAGACAAAACACAGCATTCTTATTAAACAAGGGAATAGATGCAAGCCGTAGTTATGTTTATAAAAACAGTGTAAAAAATGCAAAGAATTTATGCCGAAGTGAAGACAAAGCAATTTAAGTAATATGCAATGATAAATTATTTATTTACATATGTGTTTCAAAAACTAACGTCTTACCTCGTGTAGAACTGAACGAGGAATGACAGTTTGGAAATGAAACACAATCTACTTCAATGACGCCAATGCTAAACGCAACGCAATGCACTTGTGCCGTCTGTGCAGATAATTATTGCGTGCGTTCAATATAAAACACTATGATAATCAAATAACACATCGATATATTTTTTAAATTTATATTATTTAGAAACCGTGTAAACCGAGAGACAGGTGTATATATATTACCGCCAGCCGTTGTGCTCCAAGTTCACGGACTGGGTTGCATTCTATTATGAAAGCGGGGATCGAACTGACTTCATAAATTTATCGATCTCACATGCACTGAATATTTGGGACCCCAAGCTCTCCCCCCTCTCTTTTTTATTTATTTTTTAGAAAGTAATTTGAGAAAATAAAAAATGCAACATGATATATAATATATGGCACAATATTTTTATTTACTTAAATTAAGTGCAATTAAAAAAACTATAAAACAAAATACCTTACACACATGCATGCACACACATTCGGGCTACCCTCCAGTCAAAAGCAGAAATGCTACTTCCATGTAAGCTCCATCAGGAGTAAAGTACTCAATTTCAAAAGTTTTACAGCTTTCTTCAAAGGGGTGGTTACGAACTTTTTTTTTTTTTTTAAATCATCAGTTTTTCTTTTCTTTCCTTCTTTAAGTAATTTAAGAAAATAAATAATGTAACATAACGTTACATTTTTTATTTTCTTCATTGTTTATTTCATAATATTTTTCTTCACAAAATATTAGAAAAGTAAATTTATTTAAAAAAAAAAAAAAAAAACTGCTAACCCCGCGTAAGCTCCTTTAGAAGTAAAGTACTCAGTCTCAAGATCTTTAGAGCTTTCTTCAAAAGGAGGGTTACAAACATTTTTTAAATTAATTATCCTTTTCTTTCCTTCTTTAAGTAATTTGAGAAAATAAACATGCATGCTATAATAAATAAACATACTGTACTATACTGCATAATATTTTTCTTCACAAAGCATTAAATAAGTAGATTTTTTTTAATACTAGCCCCGCGTAAGCTCCTTTAGAAGTAAAGTACTCAGTCTCAAGATCTTTAGAGCTTTCTTCAAAAGGAGGGTTACAAACATTTTTAAAATTAATTATCCTTTTCTTTCCTTCTTTAAGTAATTTGAGAAAATAAACATGCATGCAATAATAAATAAACATAGTGTACTATACTGCATAATATTTTTCTTCACAAAACATTAAATAAGTAGAATTTTTTTTTAATACTAACCCCGCGTAACTTTCTTTAGAAGTACTCAATTTCAAGAGTTTTAGAGATTTCTTCAAAAGGTGGATTACGAACATTTTCTTTCAGTTTTTCTTTTCTTTCCTTAGAAGTCATTTGAAAAAAAAAATAAACAATGCAACGTAATATATTGTATAATATGTTTCTTTACGTAACATTAAATGAATTTATTTTTAAAAATTGCTAAGTTCACTTAAGCTTCTAATCGGCAGCCCATATCGTATAGTGGTTAGCGTCACGGGATCCCTCGGACTGGGCTCGGTTTCGAATCCCGACCATGGCAGGGATGTTCTTGTGTCGCCCTTTTAAAGGAAATAATATTGATTCGCCCTGTAGGGTGTTCGCATAATAGAGAAGCCACCGCCCACTTCGTATAGCGATCAGCGTCCCCGGCTTCCAAGGAGTAGGCTCCGGTTCGAACCCCGACAAGGTCATGGTCGTACCCGTGAGGTCATTGTCGTACCCGTGTTGTTGTCTCATGGGGCGCAATGTTGGTTCAACTATAGGGAGCTCCCATAATAAATTATCCTACAAACATCGCATCGAGGACAAATATCGAAAAGACAAGTTAACAGGACCCCTATAGCAGTCTTCAAGAGAAAAAAAATTATGTATTTAAGTTGCTAAGCCGATTCTTTGGGCAGGCCGTGAGAAAAAACTACTGTATCAGTTTATTTCATTTTGGTCTTAAACGAAAGATTTTTATCTAGAGATGTGTCAAATTTGGTTTTTGCAACCGCTTTTTCTATTAATGAGCGATAGATTACAATTAAACAAATTGCTCTCTGCGCATGCTCAGTGACATGTTTAAATCTGGCTTTAAATACTCACTAAGCACGAGGCCGCATAAACACGTTCATTTGTTTATTTCGAGGAATCTCTCTCTCTCTGTCATTTTTATTTTTAATTATGTTTGTGAGATATAGAATTAAATCTGACGGAAATTGTTTCATTTCGCGCTGTAGAGTAACCCTATTTCTTTTTATTGGGTTCAATAGTAATTTTGGTAAAGTGTATTTCTTTATTCTTAATATTATGATTTCCGACATTTGGCAGTGATGTGTTGAGTATAATTTGTGTATTAGTGCATTTATTTACTATCCAGCCGCCATGTTTTGACGGTTACCAACTAGTTAATTATGTAATTTCTGTATTGCTTCCCCGTGGTTTGCGATCACTGTAAAAAATAAGAGATATGACTCTGTATATAAATATTAAAAAAGAGAATACAATGCCTAAATTTTCCACTTTTATTTCTTCCTCGATACTTATGTATTCCCCTAATATCAATTAACGGCATCTTTTGGGAACAAATGGAACAGGCGCTCGTGGGTTCCCCATCGAACAAAAACGGCATATTCTGGCAGAACCATGTGCTTCAATGAATTCAGTTAATTTACCTGCTGTGTTATAAACGGCAAACGCCATTTAAATGAGTTTAATTGAAAGAATTTGCGCAATTAAATGCCATGCTATTTTCAAATGCGGTATGAGAACTTTAAAAGAATGCCATTAATGAATTCTAAACGAGCATTACCCAAGTTCTTCGGCAAAACTATTTTAGGTTCAATCAGACTGAAATATTTAAAATAAGGCAATGACGGAAGAATAAGGAACTCGAACCATAGATTTAATTTTAACGAGCATATTTCAATCACGGGCAGTTGTTGAAACACCTGGCCAGTAATACGGACTTTTATATCTAGAAAGTTATAAAACGGGTTAGAGCTAAAAATAAGTAAATAAAACGAGAGCATTTACAAAGAAAATAGAAGATGTAAGGCATTTTTGGAGCTTTTGATTTTAGATTAGATTTTTATTTATATATATATATATATATATATATATATATATATATATAGGTTAAATAATAATTATTTCCGAAATAATCATGAAAAATCAGGATTAATATAATTTGATTTAATCAACGCTTTTTAATGAAAAAAACGGGGTCCCATTCACAAGCCAAAATTGACCAGTATGAAAGGTGAATGACCGTAGGCGTAGTGCCCCCCCCCCCCAACTTAACTTGAAATAAATTAAAACGTTAATAGAATATCAGTTAAAATCGGAAAATTGTAGAAAACTTTTAAGAAAGTTGGTTTTTCCTGCTTTTTCAAACTATGAAACTGAAAATTCCGATTATGTCTTCTGTCTTAATATAGTTTTTAACAATATGTTCCATAACAAAAATTCGATGCTATTTTTTTTCTCATTTAATTTATAATATATTTATTTTTCTCATTGTACAACTTTTGAATACTACTCAAACATCAATTCTATTGTTATTCAAATTAAAAAAAACATAATACTTCATATTTTAAGGACCGTCCGGCAGTCAATGCGCTGAGGTAGGCCGTAACTGAATTTATATCGCCCCCCCCCCCTCAAAAAAATATATAAAAAGTTAGAATCACGCTACGCCTATGTGAATGAAGGTATGTAAACTGAAACGAAGAACAAAAATGAACAGTTGTGAAACTGAAAGATTTTTACACATTTTTAACGCATGAGTCCATACGAGCTAATTTAAAATTTTTTACTAATTCTCCGACGTGAAAGTTTTCTGTGCATGGAAATCACGGATAAACTGGTAAAAGGAACCAATCACGCATCCCATACAAGTAAATGTAATACACAGCTCCGATCGAAAAGGTTCTGTATGCATAGAAAAAATAGTATGCATAGAAATACTACACACAATCAACTTTTACAACTTGTAGCGTCATTATGCCCATTCGGTCTGGGACTCGAGTCCAATACCCCCGTTTCACATTGAACATTCCATATCCACAACTTGCAGTACGGTTAATATCCTACCAAGAGCCTCTCGCATACTTAGCAAATTTTTTTCCCTACTATCCCACTCACTATGTTAATATAAAGAATCATAGACGAACAGATCATTCACCAAATAAATGGAATTCGTTGACGTGACAATAAATAGCTAAAAGTGAACTATTTGGATTAACCTTTAGCTTACTGGGCCCATTTTTCCAATTCCCTCTTTAGAACGGGAAATTATATACCCCCTTTGTAAGAACGGTCTTTAAGGGATTTGTATATATATATATATATATATATATATACAGTAACCACCGCTTATAGTGATCAGTGGTTATAAGAATCAACCGTTTATAAGAATCAATATCGCGAAAACAAAAACAAATGTATTATTTCCATGTTAAAATTTTCGCTTTAAAGAATCAATCCACCGGTTTTAAGAATTAGTTTACACTCTTCGCTTTCCTTTCATTTTTCCAAAAAAGCCACTTAAACCCTCAAAAGGCACAAAGTTCTTTCTTTCTTTTTTTTAAAGAAAGATTGATAAGATGGGATGGATTATAGTCATAAAAATCATCCCTTTCTTTGTTAGACATAACATAATAGTTTCCCCTTAAACGCTTTAGCACAACATTGTCCTATTAGCTTGATCCGGGGGCAGCTTTACCCGGCCGGGTCCGATTTCACTTTTCTCCACTGATAAACAAAACTAGGGACTCTTTTTTCCCACCTCCCGCATCCTGGTTGCGGCTTCCTGGACCCTGAAACACATAAATCTTCGGCGAAGTGTCCACTATCACTTAGGCAAGCGTGACATTAGTAGATTCAGCACTTTATCAAACCGCGAAATGTAAGCTAGAATGTGGATCTTCGTCTGAGACTATTAGTATTGAAAGAGGTATAAACAGCCTCCTGAAAACTTCATTACGCCAAACTACCATAGAAAACTTTTTCTTGCTCCCTTCCTGTACTTGAAATGTTAAAACTGTTAAGCAGGTATGTTGTAACAAATATTGGATTTTTTCTTCTCTTACTACAATTATGTGTATCAATTTATAGTTCTAAAAATTATGTTGTATTTTTAAAATTATAAAAAATAATTTTAATAAAAGATAATTTACGTAAATTAAAGAGTATTCTATGGTAAATTATCTAATATATGTATATATAGGTGTGTGTGTGTCTGTCCAAAAACCTAAATTTCGGCTATAAGAATCAAAATCAGTAATAACGAACGTGATTCTTACAAGCGGAAATCACTGCGTATATATATATATATATATATATTCATTCTTGGAATACATGCTGGATACATGCTATCCCACCCCGTAAGGAAAAGGTTTATGTATAAATAAAATGCCATATTTTACGTTTTTAGCTAAACTATGTATTTTACAAAAATATACGTCTCCAAAAAGTAGAGCGACGTCTGGTGGCTCGTACCTTCTTCCACCTTTATAGACCCCCGGTGGGGCTTTCCGGCCTACAGGTTCAAATGCACCGTACCGATACCCGGCGTACATAAGAGTGCATTCAGTAGCGCTTTTCGGTACTAATCCATATGTAAGGCAGTTTTATAAAACCTACCTTAAAGCAGCAAGATTTATAAGCAATGAATTTTATTTTATTCCCTATTGCTTTGTCAAGGCAACTAGACTAATTCCTCTCCTAACAATACATAAGCTGTTACATCAAAATTTCCTATTTTTGGAATGCATAGATTAAACGGATAGTTACCAGACAACCGAAAAATCTGAATATGGTAAAAGCATACCACCGAATTTCTTTTACCTCCCTGGAATTGCGTTCGAGAGACAGACACAATAGCAGACGAACAACGAACGATCCAATCTATCTAGATTTGAATACGACCCGGGACGTCAGATTTCGCAGAAACTCAATTTTAGATTTTTGTCTGAAATGCAAAACTTCTGCAGATTACTTTGTAAAATATGGAAATAAAATTGTAAATAACGCTAGTAAAGGCACACATCTAAAGGGCACAATTCATCGAACAAATGCTATTTAGCGGCATTATCCAATAACGGCAATTAAAAACAATCATCTTATTTTAATTTTTTTTTTTACAATTTATTATTAATGTTTGGAAAGGGAAAGAGAATTCACTTTAAAAAATGGTGTCTTTAAGCACTATCCCCCCCCCCCCCAAAATTGCAATTTAGTATGCGATCATCTAAAAAAGCGTATGAATAGCAAATTGCTGCATCAGTGGAACAGCGTTTTATTATGAAAATTATATCCACAACTTTTTTTTTTTACTAGTCCTTCTCATAAATGACGAGCTATACACACGAAAGGCACTTTTAAATGCTCCAAAGACATTTTTTTCACCTTTTCATAATTGGGCATAGGGTCAGTTTGTTACAAATTATTTGTGAAAAGTGGTTACCTTTAAAGCTAAGTAGCTTTTATGAACGAGAAAAAAAACTTCTGTTGAAAAAAAGAAGTGCATTGAAAGTAAGTGCGTACATTAGCTATTTTTTAATTGCTCCATTATTCTAGGATCAACATGAAACTGAAGGATAAATTATTGCTATCTATTGATCGCTTGTAAAAAAAATAATAAAGCGTATGGTGAAGTTCGAATTCAGAGATGAGCGAAACGCTCTAGGGATTTTCTGCAATTTTGATACCACAACAATGAATTATATGCAATTTACCTTTTCCCGGTAATGAACGAGCAAGTAAGTGGCAAAATTCAGCATATCAGGTGTGTTCGAAGGGAAGTTCATGGACCGATCCAACTCCCTCTACCGATTTTACCAAGAACCTTATCACACGATTCTGTTAATCGAATATTTTCCCGCTGTTTGTCTATTAAGTTCTACGCTCCGGAAGATTTCGGTGAAAGTTGTTTAAGTACATAAAACAGAATAGTACGATAAGCCAACAATAAGTGGAGTGAAAACTACAACATGACCGGCGTTTTAGAGAAGTTTCTAGAGTTCACTTTTATTGTAATGTCAACTAAGGTTTTTCTCCTTCTCTTTTCTCGGTGGATTGAGAGGAAAGTTAATAAATTTAAAGTAAATAAAAATATATACACGTTAAACCAACAACATTAGCGGAGAGAAAACTACTATATGACGATATTGTAGAAGATTTTGGAGCTTATTTTTTATTACAGTGTCTACTAAGTTTTATTTTTCTCTCTTATCCCAACTGATGGACTTATGGTTGTTGGTCCGAAATCATGCCGAGGTCCGGAAGATTGTGATGAAAGTTGTTAAATTTAAAGTAAAAGAAGAGAGTACGATAAGCCAACAATATAAGTGGAATAAAAACTACAATATGACCGTATTAGAGAAGTTTCTAGAGTTCATTGTAATTTGTACTTTTATTGTAATGTCAACTAAGGTTTCTCTCCTCTTTTCTCGGTGGACTGAGATGAAAGTTAATAAATTTAAAGTAAATAAAAATATATACACGTTAAACCAGCAATTTTAGCGGAGCGAAAACTACTATATGACGATATTAGAGAATATTTTCAAAGCTTATTTTTTTATTACAGTGTCTACTAAGTTTTATCTTTCTCTCTTATCCCAAGTGATGGACTTATGGTTGTTGGTCCAAAACCATGCCGATCTCCGGAAGATTGTGATGAAGTTGTTAAAGTAAAAAAAGAGAGTACAATAAACTAACAATATTAGTGGAGCGAAAACTACAATATGACGGTATAACTCAAGTTCTCAGAGCTTACTTTTATTACAGTGTTAACTAAGGTTTACCTCTCATGGACTACGGATGTTAGTCCGAACTCATATGAACTAACAGCAAATGGCAAAATCGGTAGCGCGTGTTTTATAAAAATTGTTCCAACTTTTTTTCTCTCCTGCTTTTCTCTTAAATTGGCGAGCTGTATGCAGAAGAGCGATATTATTGGACATAAGGTCCTGTTTGTTATAAATTATTTATAAACAATAGTTATATTTAATGCCCTACATTTGAATCTCTTTCTATCTTTCTATCAGCAGAAGATAGCGTTTCCAAAGAATTATTTCATTCTTTAATTCGTTATTCAAAAAGGTTAAAACTGTAGACACTTTTGAGATTAAAGATGGAATCTGTCATTAAGACTTTTCAAGTTGAAAGTACGGGACGAAAAAATACGTCTCAAATGCATAGAAGTTTAAAGCTAAGTAGCTATTACAAAAAATAAGTTTTAACAAAATATGAAAAAGTACTTATAGTAAGGCCAGGCATATAGCCGGGGGGGGGGAGGTCTATTTTTAGTTATACATTGTTATTATAACTAATGCCATCATAAGTATATATAAAGGATCCAAATCGTCCAAGGGCCATCGGCTACGTTCTTGTATTACACTTTTCGTACTATGGACCTGCCGCCTTTAAAGAGCTCAGTTTTGCTTCACAATACGGTGCGATTATGTAAAAATTAAACCCCTCTGTAACATTATAATAAACAATTGTAAATAACTTCTATCGTCCAACTAGGATCGACGTCCATGGAACATGTTTTTGCGAACGACTCATATCACGACGATCGTCGTTCATGCAAGACTAAGACGCGAACACGGTGGCCACAATATTTTTTTTTATCAATAGCGGTGAAATTGAAACGCGTATTTATAATTTATTCTAACGGTCGATCCCAATCATTTTCATTGACGCTTAAAATGGGTTTTTGGTAACTGGAATAACGGATATAGTTTACTGAATCCATCTACTCAATACCTCGAGCGAAACTATAATCCATACACTCTTTTGTATTCCTTCTTTTTAAAATCCAAATTAAAATACCGCTTAAAAATTATAGGAATATACCCATATTTTCACGTAACTCTTCAAATATTTCAGATGCCCCGGGTGTATACATAAGCGAATGAGTCAATCAGAATTATTTGATCTCTTTCATAATGCTGTTCGGTGAAACATCAACTGTAACCATAATCTCTTTCGATGGATGATGCACAAATATTCCCCCATACTCGCTGACAGCCATACTTCTGCCCAGTTTCAGTAAATCATTTCCAAACTTCTCTCATTAAAACTTCTCTCAACTTTGTTCTTCGATTCTGCATTTCTACAATGCAATGACGCAAGGGTTATTAGCACTTAAAGTTCTGGGGGTGTTCGGGTCGAATCCCGGAACGCGCCTTTAAATACCTCCATGTGTAAGCCTGATATGGGCATGTTAAATCCATAGACCGGAAAGTCCCTCTATGAGGTCAGAGAGGGTGGGAGAGGGTACGATCCCCCCAGATGTCGCCCCTGGGGTTGTTCGGTCAAAATGTAGGTGGTAACTAGCTAAGACGGATTCCGACCCCTGTGGTGCTTATTCATACCGGAGCCGTAAACTTCAGCCCTCAATTTATATGGACCTGGTCTGGAACTTCCAACCAGGGGGCGTTAGAAACAACAACAACAAAGGTGCTGTTGTCTGCTTCCAAATTTGCGCCTCTGCCTTTTCCAAGTTCGCCAAAATGTTCAATAAAACAAGTAATGTAGCAGGGGTTGGCCAAGGTAAACAGTGTTAAGAGCCAGATTTGAATTTCTACATTCTCAGAAGGTCTAAAAAACTGAAAAAAAAAGTTGTATTTGATGTCAAAGGAATATTAAGGAGTCTTTTTTTCTAATGTTTTCATTAAAAATATCATTCTCCAGTTGTCAAGTAAGTGATATTCTGAAATGGTTTTAATAGCTTTGATACTCATTTTTCTTTGGATTGTTTTACCAAATTATTCAAATGTGCCATGTATTGAGTTGTTGGAGTTCGTAATTCTGGTGTATCAACATCAAGTTTTCTTAACGTGGGATTATGTACCTCCATAACGGTAATTCCGAAAGGAAAATTTCAGACGCTAAAACCGCCCGTCCGTCCTCGCGAGTTATAATTTTGGCAGCTCGCCAAACCCAGTCTATCGCTTTGCCAAGTTAAACAGAAAAGTACAAACATGTGTCAAAATTTTGGCATACATATATGTATGTATATACATACGTACACATATATAGATACATATATACATACAAAAGAGGTAAGCAACGATAAGTGATCCTTCGCTAATAACCCGCCGTAGAGAAGGAAGAGACTACCTGGTGAGTGTTAGAAGAGACTACCTGGAATTTTTTCATTATTATTTTTTTTATGATACATACACAATACGAGGATTCACAGCTATAAGTTGCATCAAAAATGGAGGCCATTGGATAGGCCGCTGATTTTAATCATGGACATAGGCGTAGCGACGAGGGGGGGGGGCCGTGCCCCCCCAACTTAACTTGAAATAAATTAAAATGTTTATAGAAGTTCAGTTAAAATCAGAAAATTGTAGAAAACTTTTAAGAAAGTTGGTTTATTTCCGCCTTTTCAAACTGTGAAACTGAAGATTCCGATTATGTCTTTAGCCTTAACACAGATTTTAACAATGATATAATACATAACAAAAATTCGATGCTATATTTTTTTCTCATTTTATTTATATTATATTCATTTTTCTCATTTTATATCCTTTGAATATTACTCAGACATCAATTCTATTGTTATTCAATTTCAAAAATTCATAATATTTCATATTTTAAGGACCGTCCGGTAGTAAGTGTGCTGAGGAGGGCCCTAACTGAATTCAATTCGTGCACCCCCCCCCCCAAAAAAAAAAAAAAAAAACCTTAGAAGCACACTACGTCTATGATCATGGATATTTCCATTCTGGCGCAAGTTAGGTGGAAATAGCATTTAGGAAAGTGTCCAAGGGCTGCATTTGGCTCGCGAGTACTATAGCAATGCCTTCGCGACAACAATCTTTGCTCGACGCATTTTCGTCCAGTAACGATTTTGATGGGAAAACCTCGCCCCACCCCACCTCAAAAAAATATAAATAAATAAATTAAATTAAATTAAATTAATTTAAATTTCACATTTATAATAATCCCGCTCAGAGAATCATTGGCGTCTTTGTCTTTGCTCAGATGTATTCCTGGGTAAGCCCGTATAGCAACAGAGTTAAACTAGAGCATGACTGCTTACGCCCTGCGAGTGAGAACTCGAAAAAGTTTGGGGCGTTCACATGAAGGTCAGTCAAGGACATCGCAAGTTTTTGGGGTTCCGCAGTCGGACATGGCCGTAATGGACACCGGATGCCGAGGGTGGAGAAGAGCACAGCCCAACACGTACGTACGTCAAGAGACCGCTCGCGGGTGCGTACGTGTGTCCGAGGCAGTGGCAGACGACAGTCCGGACTCGGAACAAATCGAGCGAACTTGAATCCCTGAATAACGCAACACCCTAGGAAAAAAAAAAAAAGAATTAATCTCGAGTTCCGAATTTCCTAGGCGAAGGAGTGACGCAGATGCGCCTAGAAGAGACATCGAGAGAAGGAGGTTATCTTTTACCGATGTACAGGGACTTAGGAAAACCCAACAGAATTAAGAGGAAGGAGATACAACGGCAAATCCGAAATTCTTTCTTTTTTTCTTTTTTTTTTCCTTTTTTTTTTCTTCACTCGATAGCCGATCGAGCCGCTGCGCTATCTTTGGCCAGAAAAGGTAATACGTTCCTTTTTAGAATAGGTCCAGGGGAAAAAATAACTGCAAAGGAAAAAAAAAAATTCAACCCCCAAAAAAAAATCGGCTCCGTCTTAACACAAAACACTAGAAAAAGGAACGGGGAGGAGGGCAGTCGAAAGGAATGGGGAAAAATATCCTACAAATTAAAACGGGGCAAGGGAAAAAAAAAATTTCGAACGCGCACG
>OU015491.1:217209413-217226913 GCA_907164885.2 Dolomedes plantarius
TTGTGTTGCCATTCAATTTAGATAATTTATTATATCACAATAAAACAGGGAGAAGCAAAATTTTGAGCTTAAAATTTACGAATTAAAAACTTCCTGTTTTTTGTGCCTTGCTTAAAATTAAAATCTCAGTCAAAAATATCCTTTAAAGAATTACAAGTTTTCTCTCTAAAAATTCCGTAAATACCTAAATGTTCCTTCTGCGCATTCCCATGCACTATAAGAAGGGGGGAAAATATTGAGTATAAATTCTATGATGAGCTGAAATAAATTTTTAAAAGTTGAAAAGCAGTAAAAAATCCCATACTAATCCATTCTTAATGATAAATGTCTGGTACTCCATTCAGGAAAATGGAAAAACGTTTCAAAAATTTTCTCATACTTAGTATTTGATTTCCGCGGCAGACTCCGCTTCGTTTTATCTTAGATTTGTAAACTAAGAGAATGGGGAATTGCTTTATTGGGTGATTAAACTTTTTTTAAATATCCGCGATTGAAGGATAAAATTTTCCTACCATTTAAACAAGTCTCTATTCTTTTCATAACACTTATATCTTGACATCTAAACTTCAAATTTTTCTGGCATAAATGCTGGAATGATATAAATTACACTACGACAACAATGTTCATCGTCGTTCTTCATTCGTTTTTTAATGATAATTTAAGGACATCGTAGTTTTCATAGTTTTTAAAAACATCGTCAGTCCACTATGATGGAGACATTGTGTTCATGCTTTCTTAAACAGTTGAGATAAATGGTGACAGATATTAAAGCCTTTGAAATGCAAAACTGGACAATTTGAAGCTAAATCAGTTCACAAAATATTAGCTTCTGAGCGCGGAAGTCAGTCACGTGATTCTTTTGCTCACTGCGTAAAATTCCGTGGGATGGTCGGATTCAAGAAAATATATTACCGGATTTGTCTATTGAAAACTGAATTCCTAACTTGTTGCGACCGTAAGTTAATTATGCAAAACGAAAAAAAAAAAAAACGAAGCTCCGAAACAACCTGTTTAAAAGACTTTGTGCCGGCTAACAACATTTAAATGATATGGTCATAAAGTCATAAAAATCTTCTCGGGGGGGGGGGGGGGTGAAAAAAAACCTTGCATATAATGATTTCTACTTTCTGGACACTTAAATTTCTGCTAGTTTGATTGTGGATTTTTTTTCTTCCATTTACAAGGGTCATGACTGGCACCCTTTCGAAGGTTAGCACTGTAACGACTTCCGTACAATAGCGATTTTTTTTGGGCGGGGAAATTCCGGGAAGACCAATCAATCAACGCGCGGTTTATGCACATAACTGATTTGGACGGCTGCAGACAGACTGTCGCCTGGCGACATAATGGCCGGAAGTGCTACCGACAGCTCACAGAACAGTTCGTCAGCTACAAAAAGGAAGTTGCCAACCAGTGGCGCCTAGTCGTCTGGGAACGTAACTGAATAAAGAAAGGCGGCGTTTTCCAGATCTTTCGAGAACGTTCAGCAGTGGTATATAAAGTCGCCGGAAGCGAGTTAAAAAAATCAGTGATTCAGATATTAAGTTACTAGCCGGGCTTCGCCCAGCTACGCTCAAGCCATCAAAGGAAGACGATGAATGAATCAAGTGAATGAATGACTCAATCGTTGTTTATAACCAAAGCGGAGAATTTGCCATTCTTCCAGTTTGAAGAACCGATAGAAAATTTGTGTTAAGTATCGCTCTTTAAAATTTTAAGATAGAGACTTGAAATGAGGTTTATATGAATGAGAAAGCTTTCATCTTCCAGATGATGTAAATATTTTCTTTGTAAGATAAAAACTCGAAGAGCATCGACCGTAGATCCTCAAAAGTGCGTAAATATCTCGAAATAGTGGGTTTAATATTTTGATGAAAATATTAGTCTGTTTTAAATTATTTTTAAACAAATGAGGTCTTGTTTGAAGGAGAAATGTCTGTAGTCTTAGATTGCAAAAAGATCAAAATTCTACGACCATTTTTTGCCGAGATATCGTAATCTGAAATTAATAAAACATAAAATAAAAAATTTTCTAGAATAAAATTTAGAATTAGGGCTTCGAGGTGCACTTTCCCATAGTCTGCACTACCCGTGTGCCAAATTTCATGGCTGTAAGTTTCATAGGCCACACACACGCACACATTGAGGCGGTACACCCGGAGAGTGTGACCGACAGACAGACCCGGAGCTTGCTTTATTAATATAGATTCAGAGTGACGCTGGACCCGGAGACAAGGAGATATTGTCGGGCCTAGATAAGACTTGAATGAGCGCAGCTACAACTCAAGTATGACCTTCCTCGTCGATACCGTGAACCCACGAACTTAATTAATTATATATATATATATATATATATATATATATATATATATATATATATATATATATATATATATATATATATATATATATATATATATATAAATATATAAATAAATAAATATATAAATAAATAAATATATATATATATATTGTAAATAGCCTGTATTCAGTCGAGAAATGCAATTGAAGCATTAAACACGTAAAGGCTGGTAGTCTTTTATTTAAGGCAAAGCCCTTACTGCACCTAATTGCCTATCTGCGACTCTGACTATAGTGTCTATGATGGTTGGGTTAGGCTTTTTGGCGCAAGATCCAGAAAGAACAAGCTGTGCTAAACGCAAGACAAGAGGTGAAAATTACATATATAAGAGCGCCAAACGCAAGACATGAGCAGAAAATTACATTTATAAAGGGAGTACATTACATAGATTAAAAGATGTGTAAAGGTGATCAAAACAGTGATATATAAAGGTGATAAAACAATGATATATGAAAGAGATAAAAACAATGATTTATAGAAGTGATAAAATGAGTCAAAATTAAAAAGTATTAAAATATAAGAATAAAATAATGAAAACATGATCAAATTGACCTTAAGAAAGAGGCCTGTTTCAGAAAAGAAAAGAGGGGAGCATGATTTATCCGCCAATAAATATAACGTTCAAGATCTACGCAGTTAAAACTGTAATATCTGTTTGGTAAAGGCAGTGAGACAATATTCTAACTGAACGGTATGATTTAGAAAACATATCGGTATTTACGGCATCTCAGTTGATCTAAATATAAAAAGTTCTTGAAAATTGGCTTCAAATATTTGTTGTCGAATGGTACTGCTGTTAGGGAAAAAGAAATTACAACCCGACCTTTTTTATAATCATAGCAAAGAAAAGATTTATGACAGCAAAATTTTAGGAAAGTATACACTTTTAGACAAAAATAATTTGAAAAAAATAGATGATTTTATGCAATTCACGTGTTTTTAAAAATTTTTGGTTGCATTTAATTTTAAAAATAAAGGATTTTAATTTTGTAGCGATAGACGTCAATTTTTTTTGGCCCTGTGAAAAATTAAAAACCGAAAAATTTTACTTTTTAAAGGTTACGCAATCTTTATATTGAACGTTTACTGTAGCTTCATATGAAAAAAAAAACCCACCCAGAATGAATCTATGATTCAAAATGTACTGAGAAACTTTTCCCTTATATTGACATCAGATTGAAGATCTGCGAGATCAACTAACGCACCTCTCTGTGCGAATAACCAACTCAATACTTTTGGGTTGCTATTCAATTTAGATAATTTATTATATCACAATAAAACATGGAGAAGCAAAATTTTGAGCTTAAAATTTACGAATTAAAAACTTTCTGTTTTGTGCCCTGCCAAATATCAAAACTTCAGTCAAAAATATCATTTAAAGAATTAGAAGATTTTTTTTTTTTATTTATTTATTTATTTTCTAAAAATTCCGCAAATACCTAAATGTGCCTTCACCGCATTCCCATGCGCTATCAGGAGGGGGAAAATATCGAGTATAAATTCTGTAATGGGTTGAAATAAATTTCTAAAAGTTGAAAAGCAGTAAAAAATCCCATACTAATCCATTCTTAATGATAAATGCCTGGTACTCCATTCAGGAAAATGGAAAAGCATTTCAAAGATTTTCTCATACTTAGTATTTGATTTCTAATTTCCGCGACAGACTCCGTTTCATCTTAGATGAAAAGGTACTAACTACGTACGTTGAAAGTGGGTTTGTCGTGTAATATTTTAATTTCGAGGGAATATATTCTAATACGTTTAAAATCCTGTAGAATTACTAACATCCTACTGAACCGAAATAAAAATTTCAGATACAGAATTAAATTTTATAATACAGAATTACTGATTTGTTTTATTTATTGACCCACTAAATTCCTACTCAACGCTCGTGAGAAAACCTCAGTTTTACAGATTAAGGGGGTCCAGGAAAAAAAATTCTTCAAATTTTCCAAAACAGTTTTATAGCATTATAACATTCAGTGTTCTTTTCCGTTTGAAATGACGTTTAAATCATGTTTCTATCTTAATTAGAACAGGATATATTAATTTTTTTTTTTTTTTTGGCATCATTCTAATAGCAGCCAATCGTTGTTTAAACCTGTAAATGCGTTTTCTGCATGATGGGTTTTTTGACCATTTCTCGTCTTTAAATTGTTATTAAGTCAAGAACAGTTAAAGATGGTTCAAACTTGGAACATGTCTTTTTCAATTACTTTACCTTAATTTTGATTCAGCAAATTTGAAAAAAAATATTTACTTTTGAAAATATGATTTTTTTTTTAAATTAATATTTTAAAAAACGCTATATCAAAATTAAAACTTCTATTTTTCTGTTTAATTAAATGAAAAAAATTTGAAATTCGACAAATAGTATTTGGAGTTACAACGATTTTAAATTACCCCACCAGTTTTTAAAAAAATTTTCAAACTTTCAAATTTTTTAAAAACTTATGAGAAGTTTTATGATGTGATTTTGTTTACAAATTATACGGTTAACCATCACAAAAAAAATTCAAAATTTTAACTCAATAAATTTTAAAAAAAAAATAATGCGTATAAATGATTTGCATTTTATACGCAGTACAGTCGGATCCCGTTATAGCGAACCCGGTATATATCGAACTCACGGATATAACGAATGAAAATTTTGGTCCCGTCGTTTTCCTATTGTAAGTAATTTAATTAGTATTGTGTCAGTTTAATGTAATCGATTTTAGTCGATTTAATTCCTTAATGATCATTTTTAATATATTTCTACCATTTTTTTAATACATCATTATTGAATACACATTGCAACTAATGGCTTACAGTCGAATCCCGTTATAGCGTACCCGGTATATAACGAACGAAAATTTTGGTCCCGCCGTTTTCCTATTGTAAGTAATTCAATTAGTATTGTGTCAGTTTAATGTAATCGATTTTAGGCGATTTAATTCCTTAATGATCATTTTTAATAGATTTTATCATTTTTTAATACATCATTATTGAATACACATTGCAACTAATGAGTTATACATTTTGTGAACCCTAGCATTTTTCTTAACGGTTCGGATATAGCGAACCACCGGATAAAGCGAACAAAACCTTTGGTTCCTTGAAGTTCGTTATAACGGGGTTCGACTATATACTACTTTTTTCCTCCGAATAATTCAAATTTAAAAATATATTATTCACATTTTTTTGACTAAAAAGTGTCTTTCTCTGTTACGAAGTACAGTTAAATACAAAATCTTTCATTCCAAGTCGACAACTAGTGGAAAATTTTTCTTCATAGGTTAACACTAAACATCAGCGAATCCAATAAGGCTAGTACTCTGTCCTAATGTGTCTCTAAAATTTTCAAAAAATATAAGAAGAAGAAAAAACAATGAATATCGGCCTAAATGCACTCGGAAATGAAAAAAAAAATAAGATTAGTTTTTACAAAAATACAAGGGATGAAAAGAAAAAAAAATGGAAAACGAGGTATACGGAGAGTAGAGAATGAAACTAGTAGAAAATAACTGGTGCATGCGATGAAAAATTTCCAAGACTTCTCTCCACATCGGCTTCTTTTAGTGCGGCGCTTTAAGTAATGAGCGAGTTCTTTACCGGTAATTTTACTCAGCTAAGTTAGTGTACCGTGAATGGCAACGGTAGAGCGAAGTCTCTTTTTTTCTTTCTTGGGCTCTATTATTTGATTAATAGCTGTCGACTTTGGTTTTTCTCTGCTAGACCTTCCAGAAGGTCAGAGCCTCGAAAATATTTTTTTTAGCAATTTTTTCCCCTTCCTCTATCGCAGAGCGTGTCCTTTTTCTTAAAGTAATTAAAGTCAAATAAAACTACCGAATAATTTAACCAAATAATCAATCACACACAGGAAGGAATTTTTTTCCAGGATTTTTATTTTTTTTATTATTTGTATTCGAGAGAGAATTAAGCGCTAACCCCTCGGAAAGAGGGAAAAAAATAGCAGATAGATCTTTATGATAACACTTTCTGGCTAATGAGTTTGTTGCTTATTTTGCATGAGACGCCCCCATACGGAAATAGGTTGGTAAAATTTGGCATAGGTTCGAAATCGAGAGAGGACAAAGTTAAAACAAATCCTGTAACAATTTATTGTAATTAATCGCAGAAAAAAACACATATGCTAATGAGTTTTTTTTTCTTATATGGCACGAAACGTCCCCAGGCGGAAAAAAGGTTTGCAAAATTAGGCATAACAAGTTTGAAATCAAGAGAGGACAAAGTTTAAATAGATCCTATAATAATTTATTGCAATCAACTGTAGAAAAATAATATGCTAATGACAAAGTTAAAACAAATACGGTAACAATTTATTGCCTATTTTTGTTGCATATTTCCCGCCAAACTCCTCCATACGGAAATACTCGTAGATTGGCAAAACTTGGCATAGCAGGTTCGAAATAGAGAAAGGACAAGGTTGAAATAGATCCTGTAATAATTTATTTCAATCAACTGTAGAAAAAAACACATATGCTAATGAGTTTGTTGCATATTTCCCGCCAAACACCTCCATACGGAAATACCCGTAGATTGGCAATATTTGACATAGCATGTTCGAAATCGAGAGAGAACAAAGTTAAAAAAGATCGTGTAATAGTTTATTGCAATCAACTGTAGAAAAAAACATATGCTAATAAGTTTGTTGCATATTTCCCGCCAAACACCTCTATACGGAAATACTCGTAGAATGGCAATATTTGGCATAGCAGGTTCGGAATAGAGAGAGGACAAAGTTAAAATAGATCCTGTAATAATTTATTTCAATAAACTGTAGAAAAAAACACATATGCTAATGAGTTTGTTGCATTTTTCCCGCCAAACACCTTCATACGGAAATACTCGTAGATTGGCAAAATTTGGCATAGCAGGTTCGAAATCGAGAGAGGACAAAATTTAAAAAAATCGTGTAATAATTTATTGCAATCAACTGTAGAAAAAAAACACATATGCTAATGAGTTTGTTGCATTTTTCCCGCCAAACACCTTCATACGGAAATACTCGTAGATTGACAAAACTTGGCATAGCAGGTTCAAAATCAAGAGAGGACAAAGTTAAAGTAGATCCTGTAATAATTTATTGCAATCAAATGTAGAAAAAAAAACACATATGCTAATGAGTTTGTTGCATATCTCCCACTAAACACCTCCATACGGAAATACTCGTAGATTGGCAAAATTTGGCATAGCAGGTTCGAAATCGAGAAAGGAGAAAGTTAAAAAAGAACCTTTAATAATCTGATGTAATCAACTGTAGAAAAAGCACATATGCTAATATGTTGCTTATTTTGCGCGAAACGCTCCTAGACAGAAAAAAAGATTAGCAAAATTTCGCTTAACAGGTTCAAAATGAAGTGAGCACACCGTTAATACAGATTCTGTAATAATTTATTGAAATCAACTGTAGAAAAAAAAACAAATGCTTATTTCGTACGAAATGCCCCCATACGAAAATAGGTTAGAAACATTTGGCATAACAGTTTCAAAATCAAGAAAGGACATAAGCTAAAACCGATTCTGTCATAATCTATTGTAAACAACTGTTAAAAAAGCAAAAAATAAAAACAGAGAGCACATATGCATAATAAACAATGAACAAACAAAGGTAGCAGTTTACTTATGATTCAAAAGCTATGAAGAAAATTTTTTCCAAAAGTTTATTGGAGGAAATCAGGCTTATTGAAAATAGTGGCCCAGTTACTTTGCATTTAAATAAACGAGAGAAATAAAGAAATAACGCTAAAACCTCATTTCTGAAGACAGACAAATAGGGCGTACGGACAAACTAAATCTTCAACCCAGTCAATCAAAATACGCAGAATTTTGAGAAATTTTTAATTTCTTGTATTATCATTCGAACAATCGATCACAAAATGTAATTGTTGCTCAGACATTTGCGTTATCATTGGGCGCATTAGTTTGGATTCCTTATTAGGATATACACTTCTTACCTTTTTATCTCGTATTCCATTTTTTTATGACCACACATCCTCCCTGGAGCACAGTTAAAGTATACGCCAAAGTCTACCTGTTACATTTAAGAATAGACTTGTAGGACTTTAAACTGAAATTTCTGGCAGGGCGCCACTTTCGGTTCTAACAAACTTTTATGCCGTGAAATAAATCATTTTAAGTGAAGAATAACTATAATTGTTTTTATGGGCTTGTAAATTCGTTTGCATCGACGGTAGTGATAATTTAATGAAGAGTTCAACACTCAACGTCGTTTCGTTTCCCTTAAACTTTATCAGATAATCGACAACGTCCATCTCATAAGGAAAAGGTTAGTTTTATTCGTTATTAGGAAAAATATTTCAGTATGTTAATTATACACTATTTTTCTTTTCAGTTGCACCTAACGAAAAGCTAATGGTTACCAATGGATGATTAGAGAATCCAATCTTTTTTCAATATCCCGCGGAGTCGATGTCAAGCACTTATGTAAACAAAAAAGCAAGAAGACCAAATGTTATTAAGAGGTCAATGAACATTAAGAGATCAAATTATATTTTTAGGCAATTTCAAACATTGGTCATTTTTTGAAATGTCCAGTTAAAATTAATATTACTGCTTTTCTGCTATTTTAGCTAATATAACTCTAATCGTCCTCACTGATTTTATTGCTGGATCATTTTTACTTAAGATCTAATCAATAAACTTTGTGTCGAGACGGGATCAAAATCACGAGGGAAGAATATATATATATATATATATATATATATATATATATATATATATATATATATATCCAGTGACGCACCCAGGATTTAATCTTGGGGGGGGGGGGGCGAGATGAACGGATAAAAATATTTATAATCCAAAATCAATATTCATAATGCAATTTCTATCTTTTGGGGGCCCCTGTTTGTTGGGCCCCTTGGCCCAACAAATCTAATGCCACCTAATTGTTCTTTGGGGGCAAAGACGTTAGGAAAGTCACAACGAAGTGGAATTCGAGACTATATCTCTGCCGACATCACACCGTATTTCTCGAAAGTATGTGCTTCGGATATATGCTATCCCACCCCGTAAGGAAAAGGTTTAAAATTTTTAAGATTCAAGTAGAGGAGGTATTGATAAATACAAAAAGGATTTTTGAAACAGGCAACGTTAAAGGGTTTATTGAAGGAAACTACATTTGGAACTACGCTTTTTATTGGACATTTAAGGTAAAAAAAGATTTACAATTTATTGGCTATCAACTGGAAATTTATTGGTATAATATTTTGTTCAACCCGGACAAAGTCGGGACGGGCCGCTAGCCCTTCATTAATTGAAGTCATTGAGTTTGACTGCCTACGTTCGGAGCCAATTATTCAAATTAATATTACGTTAGTAAATAATTAAAGTTAATTTTTTAAAAGAAAAAGGCGTGCCGTCGAACGGCTAGGTTCGAACCACTATCGCCAGAACAGAAGCCCACCGCGATAACACCACGCTAAGGATCGTTGAAGACTTCGGCACAAAAAGCGGTAGAGGACAGTAGCGGTAACAATGGAGATTGTTAGGATTAAGCCCCTAACTTTATTTCTACTGATCAGATACACATAATATATAGCCTATGTCCATCTGGAATAATGTACCTTTCAAACAGTGAAAGAATTTTTCAAATAGGTGCAGTGGTTCTGGAGATTACCCTCCATGTACAAAATCGCTCTCTCTTTATATATAAGTACTAGCTGAAAACCCGCGCTTCGCTACGGAGTACATTCAAATTAAATACAACGGTCAACGTATGCAATTTATGCCAAAAAATAAATATATATATTTATAATAAATGCGATGATCAATGTATACAATTGATGTAAAATATATATCTATCTATATATATATATTTATAAAAAAATCGTAAGGGATATGCATTTTTTTTTGGATAATATCCAATCGTCTGCTGCATTAGAAAGAGAAAAAAATATTTTTTTTGTCTATTTAGTTGTTAGGCACGTGACGATAAATTTATTGAAAGTACCAGAAAAAGAAATCACGTGATCGGCATTTAATAAATTAAATTCTAAAAATTAATCTTTAAAAATTCATGAAAAATCAGGAAATGGAGGAAAAAATTCGAAAAAAATTTCATTTTGAAGGATTTTTTATGATCTTTCTCGTGATATAAATTTTATAACCCCCAATGTATTATTTTAAATGCAAACGTAAAAAAAGTTTAAAAAACAGCTTAAAAATTTAATTTAAAAAAATCAAGGAATTTTTGAAAAATCTTTCTTAATGCACCCCTACACTATTAGAAGAATCGCCATGCAAAATTTCAGCCCTTTAGGTCCAGCGGTTTGGTCTGTGCGTTGTATGTCAGTCAGTCAGTCAGTCAGTCAGTGAATGAATGAGTCAGTTACGGAACTGTTTTATCTATATAGATAGATATAGATTAAACGTTTGTCACTTGGAGAAACGTTTAATTGACAAAACGTTTACAATATAGACGTTTACAATATAAACGTTTACAATTGACAAATGTTTATAGATACACATTGGTATCTCCAAATTAGAGTAAGAGATGAAATAAAAATACAAAAATAAAAAAAGAATTTTAAGTAAAGAATATTTTTTTAATTATTTTAAGCACCTAAAATAATATTCAAATTAATATTACGTTACTTAATAATTGTGTGCACGTCCGCCATCTTGGATTTTTTTGCGCCAACTTGGCGATTTTACCGTGTTTTGAGGAGTGGAAAAATTCTCGCCAATGTGTTTTAAGCGGTGTTTTCAAAACGCTGGACTTTGAATTTTTTAGCTATTTTAATAAAAACCACCTATTTAAATTATGAAACTTAGAAAAATTTTTGAAAAATCATTTAAACGTTGGACTTAGATTTATTGTTGGGTTTTTGATAAAAACCACTTTTTTCTGAAAAAATCGTTCTCAAATATTGGAAATTTTGGGTTTTTCTTTTAGCTTTTTTAATAAAAACGACCTTTTTAAATTGTGAAACTTAGAAATATTTTTGAAAAATCATTTAATCGTTGGACTGAGATTTTTTTTGTCATTTTTAATTAAAAACTACCTTTTCAAATTATGATCCATATGAAAATTTGGTCAAATGAATTTTACTTACAGATAAAATTTCAATGCCATCTATTCAGTTTGCCCTAACTCTTTGACTAATAGCAATGAATCACCAAAATATTATGCCAATATATTGTTAATTAGAAAAAAATACAGCATTTTCGTACCACCTAAATAACTTGCAATTTAAAAATTATCTAAAATTCAGCTTTGAAAAATGTAAAATAATTATGAACCCATAAATTTATGGTGAGTAACCAGATCCTCTTTTTTTTTTTGTTGTTAGGGCATTGTGGTAATGAAATTTTACTTCAGATTTGACCTTAACCAAATATTTGGTTCATACAATAAAATCGGGACAAGGATTATTTGACCATTTATCCTGCTGTGTTGGAAATAAGAAAAAAAAAAACCCTTTTCCTAAACCAATAACTTAACCTTAACTAACTTTTTAACTTAGGTTCCTGGGGAGAGAGAAGTTGAACTTCAGTTATTTAAATTTATTTGTAATCCACTACAACTTGGAATTATAAAATATTTTAAAATATATTGTATTTAAAATGTATACTGTATTTTACATTTTACGAAAAAATGATGGCAGATAATTTTTACTTCAAATAAATGAAATGGTGTATCATTATAGTATACTAATTGACAATCGATAAACAAAATTAAAAGAAACTTAAATTTAATAAGTTAACGAAAAACTGATAATGGATTCAAAGAGTTTCAACAAAAAGACTCTTAGTTTTAAAAATAATTTACTCTTTTGAGTCTAGTCAATTTGACTCAGATTTCCAGGTCAAGGCCAAGATCTGACCTAAAATTATTATACTGTAATTAAAAGATCACATCAGAAATAACTGTTTGATCTTAAAATTAGAGAATTTGACATTGGGTTATTTTTACCAGAACGCAATAATTATCGCCATGCGAAATGCGCCAAACCCTGGCGGAAAAATCCAAGATGGCGGCCGTGCACACAAATCTAGAGTATCCCCCTAACTTTATTTCTACTGATCAGATATACATAATATATAGCCTATGTCCATCTGGAATAATGTACCTTTCAAACAGTGAAAGAATTTTTCAAATAGGTGCAGTGGTTCCGGAGATTACCCTCCACGTACAAAATCTGCTCTCTCTTTATATATTAGTATAGATAGATAAATAAAGTCAATGATAAAAAAACAGAAAGTCATTTTAGCTACGCAGGTGAGTCCATCATCACCATTAGTATACTGTTGCAACTACTGTTTAAGATATCATCAAACTGTAATAATATTTAAATTCGTTATCTTTATCTTTACAACATAATGCTTCGACGATACAGAGGAGCCACCAAAGACACCCCCAAGGATCTAAAAATTCAATCGAAGGAAAGGATTTGTTTTCCACCAGTGTCCCAACCATTCAGAAACAGAAATATAACCCTCACAAACGAATTCCGGCAGCGCCACCGTTGCGATATACAAAATTGATAGACACGAAGAAGAAATTAAATTAGCTTCTCCGAATCGCTGTGGAAATCAGGATATATTCAATGTGAATCTTTCGACTCATCGAGCATGCTTCCTTTTACAGATAATTTCCATAAACGGTGCAAGGTGCCGTGGAAGATTTTATTCTTTAACTGAGCAATAATTTATACAGGAAATAATAAAAAAAAAAGATTAGATTTGAATCCGTTCAGCTTTCGTCGACTGTTTTAACTGCTGCAGTTAAGACTTAAAAATGTTTGCCCGTGGTTTCAACTTTGCAGATGACCAAACATGGAGGACTACCGACTCGACAAAACGCTTTATTTCATAGTTATCTCAGAGTGAACGAGATTTTTATTCATTGTTTAACCGTATTTCATGTGAAACGGTAACAATAATCGTGGCAATGTTAAGGTCGAGGTAAAAGAGGAGTAAATAAGTAACAGAGATGCGGGACTTTGCTTTTTGGTTTACCTGTGAAATTTCGTAACAATGATAGTAAATATGCTACTCGCTATGTAAGCCATTCTTACGCATGAAAACGGGATTTTTAAACAACACGTTCTTCTTGGTCACTTCATATAAAATTATCACAAATGAAATATTGGGATTATAATTAAATTGAGCTGAACTGAATAAAAACTCTTAAACAAGCAAAGAGAGATTAAAAAAATCCCATAAATTTCTAATTTAATAGGCTATGAATGTTTCCCAGTTTTAGGTGCATTTGTGCGTAAGTTTACATTAGCGTGATGTGACGATCCACAAGGTATCCTGTCACAACTTCAGTTAAATTAATCTAGAGTTATATAGACTGACAGGGCTAGCCGCTTGGCCTCAGATCGTCTTTTAACGTAGGACTACGCTCCTCCATAACGGTCCTCCGGAAAGAAAAAATTTCAGGCGCTATAACCGTCCGTCGACGCTAGTTATAATTATGGCATCGCGCCAAAACCAGTCTGTATTGCTTGGGCAAGCAGTAAACAATTAAACAAAAAAGTATCAAAATGCGTCAAAATTTTGACATACATGTATATATATGTATATATATATATATATATATATATATATATATATATATATATATATATATATATATATATATATATATATATATATATATATATATACATACATACAATCAAGGAAATCAGCAAAGATATTAATCCCAGCACCTCCTACGAAGCAAGGAGCTCATACATCTTAAGGGGTCAGGCACCTTTTAAAAGCTAAGTGACTGGACAAACATATCCATATTTTCAATAAAAAGTAGTTATGAAAGTCATTTATTCAGAAATATGAAAATTTTACTCCGATTTAAACACTCTTTCTTCTGTATAACTATGGCTCTAAACTTTTTCTAGCTTGAAGGGAAATTTCTAAATTTTTCTAAAATTTCAACCATAATTTTTTCAATGCTATGTCATAGCGCACATGATATCACCAGAACGGCTGTGTAGAACACCATGGAATTTTATACACATGTAATATAAACATGTATAATTAAAATGGCCAACTTTTATGTTACTCCTATCAAAATTTTAACTAGAGTTAAATTTATTAAAATTTTTTAAATCAAAAATTTTTAAAAAATTTCTAGGAAGAACTATGAATTTTAATTTCAAAGTTGGTAATTTTAAAGATGTATTATATTATTTAATTTTTAAACTAAAAAAAAGTGTATATTCATTAATATATAGATGCAAGTCTATGCGCAATATATATATATATATATATATATATATATATATATATATATATATATATATAAAGGCTCACAGTATGCACCACAGTTGGCGATGACGATAAATATTCGAATAGGTTTGAATATCGACTTACCGCGAGATTCATTGATTCGCCATACAACTACGATTGATACAAAAATAATCGTAATGAAATATTGTTTGAATGATCTCACTGCTAGCTGTCCAAAAGATTAAAAGTTTCATTTACGCCCTTTCTGGACACAGGTTTGGCCTGGATCAGATCAACTTAATTTCACGAAATGCTATTTACTTTTCCCTCATCATATGTTGAATAATAATAAAAAAAAAGAAGTCAAGAATTGATTAGAAATATCGATCTCCAGATGATGGCATGTTTTCGAGATTTCGGGTAGATCATACTGAAAAACATGTTTTCATTTCCCCATATTACATATTAATAAGGAAGTTTTGACAACGAAGAAAAGCTGAGAGAAAGATGACAGAAAGAAAAATAAATTACAATATAAAAAGAACTTTTTATATACCACGTTTTGAATTTTTCTGTTGAATCATATAAACTTGACAATTCTATGTATTGCACAAACCTTCACTTAATTATTCTTTTTCACTTTCTTTTATTTAATTTTATTCACTTTTTAGTCGTTTCCACTCTCCACAGACTTTATAAACTGCTAACATTTATAATTTTTTTTTAAATTTCTCGTACAATATTTTTGTAAACAAACTAAATTCACAAGTTTTCTGTTTTCAAAATCATCAAACGCCGTTACGCAAAAGTGCAAGCATAGAATTCGATCGAAGCGCCACTTTGCGGATTTTTTTCCAAACTAACTTTCCATACAAAACAAAATTAACTGAAAATGAATTCAAATCTGCTTAAAGATGGCTAAAAGTATTAAAATAATGCATTGTCATCGTGTTCTGAGCTATTCTAAAAGTTTCAAATGTCTAGCTAGTCGGGAAGTTAGTTAAAAATCGATTGCAAGATTTGTACTGGACAACCACACAAAAAAGAAAGCGAGTTAATAAAAACGAGGCAATAAAGCCCCCGATTTGAGCCAGAAGGAAATGGATGTAGGCTAGAAGACAAAGAATCCGTCCATATATCTCCAATGCTTTAATTCGAGAACTAATTGTGATCACAGCATGTGGTGGTTATCCTCACTAAAGCATCCCGACTAAAGCATGGACGTGCCCGTGCTGTTCCCTTCTAGGGAGTAACGTTGGTTCACTTATAAGTTATTTCCATAATAAAGAAGCCAACAAATTCTTTGCATCGTATGGGCGAATGTCGGAGTGACAAGTAGCTAACCCCGACTTAGTAGCTTTATAAGTTTTTACAGGGTAAGTAAGCTAATTCCATAAGTTATGTAACTGGAATTATATAGAACAGTTAATTCTATAAGCTACTATATATAATTCCAATAAGCTAATCCTACATATGATACATAAATGTGAAACCGTCAAAATCTGAAAACGTCAGTGAACACGCAAAAACTTAGGACTTGAAAGTGTGCATAGCATATACATAGGAAAAAGCCAACATCAGTCAATGTAATTTCTGGGCCAGAGGTAGCCTAGTGGTTGGCTTTCGGTACTGAGGGTGCTCGGATCGAATCCCACAAGCACCATTAAATACCTTCGTATCTAGGCTGGATATGGGCACGTTAGATCCGTAGACTGGAAAGTCCTTTGAGGTCAGTGGGTGGGGAAGGTACGATCCCTCCAGATATGTCACCCCTGGGGTTGCTCGGTCCAAATTAAGGAGGCACCTGGCTAATTATAAACCGGAGCTTGCACCCTTGAGCCCGCAAGCCTATATGGACCTGATCTGGAATACATTCCGGCTACGGGTAACAACAACAACAACAACATAATGTAACTTTTTATCCGTGTTATTGTTTGCGATGATCTTTCACATGAAAAGGAAAATGAATATTGTGTGCAGCTCGCTTGCTGATCAAGTGAATAAATTTTACAAGCAGCAGTCTGCAAATGACCCAGAACATGCAGCAAGAAGCATTGGGAATTGAGAACAAGGTGTTTTCAACTGAGGCCATAGGCGTGGCGTCGGGGGGGGGGGGGAGCAACCCCAAATTAACTTGAAATAAATTAAAACGTTAATAGAAGTTCAGTTAAAATCGGTAAATTGTAGAAAACTTTTATGAAAGTTGGATTTTTCCTCTTTTTCAAACTGTGAAACTGAAGATTCCGATTGTGTCTTTAGCCTTAACATAGTTTTTAACAATGATATGATCCATAACAAACATTCGATGCTATATTTTTTTTCTCATTTTATTTATATTATATTTATTTTTCTCATTTTATTTATATTATATTTATTTTTCTCATAGTATAACTTTTGAATACTACTCAAGCATCAATTCTATTGTTATTCAGTTAAAAATAATCATAATATTTCATATTTTAAGGACCGCCTGGCTGTCAATGCGCGGAGGAGGGCCATAACTGAATTCAATTCGTGCCCCCCCCCCCCCAAGTTAGAAGCATGCTACGGCTGAGGCAGCGACAAAGATCCAGAAGTATCGTATGTCAGACTTATCGAATGTCCAAGAACTGTGTTACTCATGCAACGATAGTATTAATGCATCGAAATTTATATTTTTACTTCCCAAGTTTTCCACTTCCTAACCTTTTGCAGAAAAATATAAATGAAGGAATTGATTTATTGGTAGACTGAGGCAGGAGCTTTAAATAAAGATTTAATAGGTTTGTAAAGCCTGTGCAACCTATGTGGGTGTGTGTAAAAATCATTCAGTGGTTTGTCTGAAATTTCTTTTCTTTATTTTCTATGATGGAGAAACTATGTTAATAGATTGCTATAATTTCGAAAAAAAATATGAAAATAATGAGATATAGGTTAGCTACAGACACA
>OU015491.1:217231913-217249413 GCA_907164885.2 Dolomedes plantarius
ATCACTAAATATGCAGTGGAATAATTACAAGATAAAAAGAACTTTTTATATAACATGTTTTTAAATTTTCTGTTGAATCATATAAACTTGACAATTCTATGCATTAATAATTACTTTTTCAAAATTTTTTTGATGAATTATCCCTTTAACTTGAAAGAAAATGAAGCTAATTGGAAGTTAACTTGCGTTTAAGTTTTCATTCCCCTCCCGGCCGATAGGTGGCTGCACCAGTCTACAAAACAAAATTAACTGAAAATGAATTCAGTGCTGCTTAAAGATGGCTAAAAGTATTAAAAGAATGCATTGTCATCGTGTTCTGAGCTATTTTAAAAGTTTCAAATGTCTAGCTAGTCGGGTAGTTAGTTAAAAATCGATTGCAAGATTTGTACTGGACAAACACACACACACAAACAAACAAGCAAACAAGAAAGCGAGTTAATAAAAACATGGTAAAAATACAAAACGATATCGCGAAAACATTAAATATATAAGAAAAAAATTTGTAAACTCTTATAACATACATATATACTTTTCTTACCTATACTTATTTATATATCTTTCTTATATATACTTTTTAAAATGCATAAAAATTCATAATAAAAAATTTCTAAACTCTAAATATACACCGTGATGTAATTCTGTAGAACTGACATACAGATCAGACACTCATAAAAATTAAAATTGAAAGAAACGAAGACAGAAAATTCATTTCTTTCCTGCGCTTCCTCTTTCATGGATTCGGAATGAGATTTGTTTTAAAAACAAATAAATCCTTTTGTATAGGAAATAAGCATATATTTATATTACCTTTACATGCCTGTGTCTCATGTATAAACTCTTTCATTCAAAACAGAAACGACTGATCATTCTATTTTGCTCCGTATCAGTGGTGGAATAAACAGTAATCGGAGTTGCGATTCCATCTCGCAGTGGAAAAAAAACCAAGATTAATTCCACTTCTAGATGACTTATTCTTTCCATCAGTTCGGCCACTTTTTTAATTTACAAAGAATTGCTGTGGACGTCGGCAAACATAATATAACAGAACACGTCAGTGCGGAGATTTTAAAGGAGGTGGTTGGTGGGCATAATAACATATATATAATAGTACTCCTACAGCACGGTATCTTACAAAACGATAGGATAAATTGCGGGAACCCTCGTATAATACTGTAACCTGTAGCACGGTTTCGCTCTAACACGATAAAGAAATTGCGAAAACCTTTGTACAACACTGTACTTCTATAGCACTAGATAACATGAATTTTGTTTAACACATTTAAAAACTAAATTACACTAAAATAATGACGGGAAGGAATAATGAACCATGTTACATGAAAATGTATAAACAAATTATGATTTATTCATTTATCTATACTTATATATAAAGAGAGAGAGCGATTTTGTACGTGGAGGATAATCTCCGGAACCACTGCACCTATTTGAAAAATTCTTTCACTGTTTGAAAGGTACATTATTCCAGATGGACATAGGCTATATATTATGTATATCTGATCAGTAGAAATAAAGTTAGGGAGGATACTCTAGATTTGTGTGCACGGCCGCCATCTTGGATTTTTCCGCCAGGGTTTGGCGCATTTCGCATGGCGATAATTATTGCGTTCTGGTAAAAATAACCCAATGTCAAATTCTCTAATTTTAAGATCAAACAGTTATTTCGGATGTGATCTTTTAATTACAGTATAATAATTTTAGGTCAGATCTTGGCCTTGACCTGGAAATCTGAGTCCAATTGACTATACTCAAAAGAGTAAATTATTTTTAAAACTAAGAGTCTTTTTGTTGAAAATTTTTGAATCCATTATCAGTTTATCGTTAACTTATTGAATTTAAGTTTCTTTTAATTTTGTTCATCGATTGTCAATTAGTATACTATAATGATACACCATTTCATTTATTTGAAGTAAAAATTATCTGCCATAATTTTTTCGTAAAATACAGTATACATTTTAAATACAATATATTTAAAAATATTTTATAATACCAAGTTGTAGTGGATTACAAATAAATTTAAATAACTGAAGTTCAACTTCTCTCTCCCCAGGAACCTAAGTTAAAAAGTTAGTTAAGGTTAAGTTATTGGTTTAGGAAAAGGGTTTTTTTTTCTTATTTCCAACACAGCAGGATAAATGGTCAAATAATCCTTGTCCCGATTTTATTGTATGCACCAAATATTTGGTTAAGTTGTTTGCCAAATTTTTAAATTGCAAGTTATTTAGGTGGTACGAAAATGCTGTATTTTTTTAACAATATATTGACAATATATTGACATAATATTTTGGTGATTCACTGCTATTAGTCAAAGAATTAGGGCAAACTGAATAGATGGCATTGAAATTTTATCTGTAAGTAAAATTCATTTGACCAAATTTTTCATATGGATCATAATTTGAAAAGGTAGTTTTTAATTAAAAATGACAAAAAAAATCTCAGTCCAACGATTAAATGATTTTCAAAAATATTTCTAAGTTTCACAATTTAAAAAGGTCATTTTTATTAAAAAAGCTAAAAGAAAAACCCAAAATTTCCAATATTTGAGAATGATTTTTTCAAAAAAGTGGTTTTTATCAAAAACCCAAAAATAAATCTCAGTCCAACGTTTAAATGATTTTTCAAAAATTTTTCTAAGTTTCATAATTTAAACAGGTGGTTTTTATTAAAAAAGCTAAAAAAATTCAAAGTCCAGCGTTTTGAAAACACCGCTTAAAACACATTGGCGAGAAATTTTCCACTCCTCAAAACAAGGTAAAATCGCCAAGTTGGCGCAAAAAAATCCAAGATGGCGGCCGTGCACACAATTATTAAGTAACGTAATATTAATTTGAATATTATTTTAGGTGCTTAAAATAATTAAAAAAGACATTCTTTACTTAAAATCCTTTTTTTATTTTTGTATTTTTATTTCATCTCTTACTCTAATTTTGAGATACCAATGTGTATCTATACTTCTATAATCTATATATATAAAACAGTTCCGTAACTGACTCATTCATTCACTGAATGACTGACTGACTGACTGACATACAACGCAGAGACCAAACCGCTGGACCTAAAGGGCTGAAATTTTGCATGACGATTCTTCTAATAGTGTAGGGGTGCACTAAGAAAGATTTTTCAAAAATTCTTCTTAGATTTTTTTAAATTAAATTTTTAAGCTGTTTTTTAAACTTTTTTTACGTTTGCATTTAAAATAATACATTGAGGGTTATAAAATTTATATCACGAGAAAGATCATAAAAATTCCTTAAAAATGAGACCTTTTTCGAATCTTTACCTCCATTTCCTGATTTTTGGTGAATTTTTAAAGATTAATTTTTAGAATTTAATTTATTAAATGCTGATCACGTGATTTCTTTTTCTGGTACTTTCAATAAATTTATCGTCACGTGCGTAACAACTAAATAGACAAAAAAAATATTTTTTTCTCTTTCTAATGCAGCAGACGATTGGATATTATCAAAAAAAAATAAATATCCCTTACGATTTTTTTATAAATATATATATATATTTATTTTACATCAATTGTATACAATGATCGTCGCATTTATTATAAATATATATATTTATTTTTTTGGCATTAATTGCATACATTGACCGTTGTATTTAATTTGAATGTACTCCGAAGCGAAGCGCGGGTTTTCAGCTAGTAACTCTATAAAATTACAAGAAGGCCTAAACTAGCTGAAAATCAGGATTCATTTTTCCTGAATGTAGACCCTTCCTCCGAAAGAAGCCGAAAATTCAAAAGGGAGCTGCAAAATTGTCTATCTCCATACCGTGAATCTACAATGGCCTTGTAAGAACCAGCAAACAAACCAAAATTACAGATTTTTTAAAGAGGATAGAAGGTGCAAAAAATCTAAATGAAGAAAAAGGTTCTGAAAGTGAAGGTGATACCGTTCAATCGAAAAAACGTTCTCGTTTGATTGTACTGAACAGTGATGAGGAAGAAATTTATTAAATTAAGGTCGCATTAAATGAAAATATTATTTTTCTGTTTCTTTTCGTTTTGTATTATACATACATTTATATTTTTAATAAAAATTAAGTTGCTTATATGGAATTTAAAAAAAATGCTTGTTTTTAATAAGTTTTCAGAATGTAACCCCCTTTTTTTGAACTGTCTCTGGGTCTCGAATTCACACAACACGGCATTTTCTAGAAACCTATCTACCGTGTTATAGGAGGGTTACCTGTATATGAAATCATTTTTTCGAGTGAAATGTATTCCTCTCCTGTAGCTTATCTAGTTCACGACAATGACGTCACTTTATGTTAAAATCGAAAAAGAAAAAAAAAGTATTGTGAGCATATAAACAAATTTTGTAACTTTGAAATGATATCCGTCAGTGCAAGCAGAATGGTTAGTCACAGTATTTTGCTACTGGGGCGAAAACCATAGACTGCGTCGACTGTATATTGTTTAGTACTGAGCATAATAAATCGATATTTCAAAAGTCCTCCCGGGAAATTATAGTGGGTAGAGGTACTGAGGTACAGACATCGAGGATGCATCTCCTATCCGGGCGATAATGAAAGTTATGGCAGTTTCGCTTATCGCACACGTGTTGGGTTTTGATCCAAGATAAAAATCAGAAACAATTTTTAAAGTAGGCTTCTCATTCAATAGAAAAAAAAAAAAAAAAAAAAAAATGTCTTTTTTTTTTTCTTTTTTTTTAAAACTAGTACGCTCCTTTTGTGTTTTCGTACGGTATTTCAATCGATCGCGAGATTTACTAAAATGTCATTACTATTTCTGACCACATAGAGGTACATTCCAATCAAGATCCACATAATGCATGTTGTATGAGAATTCCCACAGGGCCGACATCTGGGATGTCGGCCCCGCGGCCGTCGTGCCTCCACCCCCCACCAACACACAAACCCTGCGGGTTTGGACTCACCGACTCACAGATTTAACATTTCCATACCCGATGTAGACACGAGAGCACTCGGTGGTGCTCGTCGGGACTCGAACCGAGCACCTCCAGCACAGAATCCCGACACGCTAATAACTAGGATAGTTCTCGCCCTTGTTCTATCGGTATTGAAAACATGAGTTGTGAAGCATCCCCCCCCCCCCCCAACCTACAAATATTATATTATAGTAGTCGAAATATTCACAAACCGAGCTTTTAGAACGAAATCTGACACTCAAAATAGATTTCAGCCCTTATTCAAATTTATAAAGAACCACGTATCCCAATTACTTTCAAGAACTTTTTTTCCTTCATGCGAGACTCCTTGGGGGGGGGGGGGGCTATCATGATACTGACATTTCTGAAGAAGCTTCGACATCCAGCTTGCGCAGCGCCAAAACGCACTCACCGTTCGCACAGGCCTCGGAAGACCTATTTCCAGTATAATTATTACTGCACACGCAATAAAAGTGTGCATGTATCTGGATGTACTAAAGTACCGCGCTTATGCTTTGAAATTCTTTAAATATAACTAGGGTGAACATGGAATTATAATGGACTTCCTCATAGAAAATGAACGACGTACAGGCTAAATGGACGGTAAGACTAAAAGACTAAATTTTTAAAGGGTATAAACGAAAAACACGGGAAAGAAAAAAAAAACCTCAAGGATAAAATTCTTACTGTTTTAACTCTAAATGTGCCTTAAAGTAAAGTTCTTTTTTTTACTATCGATATTTGAGCATCTGAGATGTTAAAAGTTCACTTTTTTGTTGTTTTTGTTGTCTTATGCAAAATTTTTTGGATCATTTTTAGCATATGAACGAACAATAAAAATAAATTTAAAAAAAACTTGATCTGATAGGGGGGAAAAATTGCGATTGCCATCAAACTTTCGAGAGTAGTGGGGGAAATAATTAAATTCCAGAACTCTTCCGAGACTCCAAGAACGCGTGGGAACCTTACTCCGAACAGACAGACAATCTGCCGATGACGTTAAGCTGATTTAAACAGATTCTAAATGTCAGTGTGAACTGAGAAAACAACCGGGATTTAAACGCAGAAAAGTCATCTTAATCTTAAAATAACCGAGAAAATTACACCGTAAAAGCGAAATCCTGCTTCAGGTTAATGAAGCTTCAGGGTGTTGTTGTTGCTAAGCCCCCCCCCCCTGGACTAGAAAATGCTAGACCAGGTCCACGAGGCTCTGTTACATCAGCAAAGGGAGGCAGTAGCATCCTAATCGTCTGCAAGCATGCTGACGGGGATACCTAGACAGTCCACAATGTGGGAAGGATTCGCAGAAGCAGCAGAACAGGAACAACTATGGAAAGGTCTTTGTAGAATGCTCGAAGCGCAAACAATTTATAAGGCCAATCCGAAGACGAGCCAGGGCAGACTGTAGTGGTCTAGGACCTCTAAAGAGAAAGGCCAAACCAGGGCGCTTGGCTGGATACCAGTGGTGAACAGAAGGCTCTCTTCAAACTCTGTAAAAACTAAACTCATGGAGCAACAGTCCACTATGGACCAAGGCCCATATCCGCTTTCTTGACCGTGGGCTTGGGGTGCCACACATCATATGTCTCAGTTAGGTGGTCCTGACGTGGGACCTACAGAGTTTAGATCCCAAGTATGCTTGTTCCTCATTTTATCGATCCACTCAAGGGATGAAAGGCTGAGTCAACCTTGCCCAGTCGCAGGGTCGAACCCTGGACCTGTGGCGTGGCAGCTTGACACTTTTAACCACTACGCCACCGGGCGTCTCAAACTCTGTATAGCCTGGTCTTAAAAACGGATTGAGCCTCCGGTGCAGTTAGGACCTCAAACAGGGGCGAAATTTCAGGGTGTAATATTTCTAGGTAGCAGGTTCACCCCTTTTAAGGGTATCCCACTTTAGTATCAAACATATTTTCTTACCCTTCTAGTTACATATCCATTTTTAAAATATGCCCAAAAACAGCATTTCATTTTTTCAGTTAAACCCAGTGCTCAGTAGATATTTAAAAATGAAACACAAGAGGCGTTTGCTCCCCAAAATAAATTTAACTCCATGAATTTGTGCGATATCGTTTGCTTTATACATAGATATTACTCCATGGTTTCGGGATCTCCCATGGGAAGGTTACCGATAAAAATCAACCCATGACTGCATTTACGAATAGTCAGTCTTAAGGGAAAATTTTCAAACATAAAATGCACGGAAATAAAATTTAAAAAAATTTGATGACTAGATACCTAAAACGCACACAACTCGCAGAAATAAAAGCTACAAAAGGCGACTCCTTTTTTTTCTCTCTCCCAAAGAAAACGTAATTCCTGGAAACTGTTTAACATTTCTATTAATTAGCTTTTACTGTAGATTTTAAAACTGCATCAAACAATTTCCACGGCGTAGCGTTTTATGTCGCGGAGTTGGGGAGGGGGGAATAAATGCGATTATGAATCAGAAAAAGAAATGATTCCCATGGAGACGATTAAATAATTTATATTTCAGAGAAGAATGTAAATACCTCGTCAAGCGTTTTTTTAGGCGCCTAATAACTTAAGAGGTCGTCAAATTTTCACTGAACACGAGATGTTTTCGTTTAAGTTAAAGCATTTTATTTATTCCGAGAAATTTAAAATTCACTGTAGATAATCCACAGGCAACGACGTTAAATAAATCTCTTAACTCGATACATCGACGAAATAAGTATGTTTTAATACCTTTTTTAGGAGTAATGGGCTGTTTTGGTTACAATTAAAGTTAGCAACAATGCCATTAGTAATTCGAAAATTCGGTATTTCTTTTAAATATAAATTCTTATTTCCTGTTATTATTGCAAAAACGCCTTCATAATAGTATAATCCATTCATAGTCGATATGATCAAACGGTTACTGAATAAATACTATCAATAAAATTGACATTTCTGCAGATTTCACAACAAAAAATATTTTTTAAAGCTACTAACAGACATGTTTATTTCTCAAGTATGATAGTGAACAAGTAATGCAGTCCGCGGTACTATAACATGTAGGTAACGTATTAAAAAAGAGGGAGGGGGGACTAATATAAACCTGTTCAAATGCTTTGAATTATGAAATATATATGATTTTGAACGAGGTGAAGAATTTATGATGATATTGACTTACATAAGAAACGGAAAGAGTTTGTGTGTGTGTATGTGTTTGTTTGTTTATTTGCTTCAGCTCTCTGGGTGAAATTTTGCAGATGGATTTTTAAATTACTGTGAGCTGAATTCCAGATATTTAATACTGAGATTTAACGACAAATATAAATGATCGTGTGTTTGCAAGTATCCTATGATAACTAATAATTCATCGAAATTTGTCAATTTTCATATTGCGTTGTTGGTTAATTTGACTTGGTTACGTGTTTTTATGTTAAAGTGCTCAAATAAATAGATGGTTAAATAAATATATTATAGAGCTAGTCAGATTCCTAACTGGTTGTGATGTGACAAACTCAAAACTGCTAATCGAAAACGAAAAAATAAAGCTCAATAAAATTATTCTTAAAAGCGTAACCTAATAGAATGCTATGCAAAACTGCCGTGATGTAAACACAGCGTTCTTTTTAACCATGCCAAACAAGGCTGAAATAGAGTAAAGTTAACTAATTATTTTAACTGGAGGAATAAACAATGCCTGAAGACTTAAGATCAGTCAGACAACCAGATTAAACTCTGAGAACTAACAAGCCAGTCCAACACATAACATTCGACCATACACATTACGTCCGTTGGCCAAAGAGGAGGGGGGGGGGGGTCGAACTCGGGTCTCCAAACATTAAGGCCCGTAATTTATCTGCTAAACTATCCAGCCGAAGCAAGGAAATTTGATTTTTTAAGACTTCCATCATAGAGTTGAATTACAGAGAAGGCAATGATAACCTTTGATTCGCTGTATTTAAGTAAGAAAGTCACTGACATCTACATAATATTAATAGCCCCAGGAGTGCATGCAAAATCGCCCAAACCAAAGGTTTAAAAAAAAACAATAAGCAGATCTTAGCCCAATTTCAAGCCTTGATTACGCTGCTGACATGACTCATGTTCATATTAGATGCACTCGAAGATTGATGCTCTTCGAAAACAATTGGCCTCGAAGAAAAAGTTTCTAACGAGTCTTTCTCCCGAAAAACAAACTAAAGAATGATTTTAGTTTCATCTGAACGTTCAGGCTTCGTTTCAGTTCACAGCTATTGCTCTCTTGAAAACAGTCTTTGGGTTGATTTTCTCTCTGATATACCAAGTAGGATATAAAATTGAGGAAAACACAATAAATGGGCAGTGATTACAGCGTGCAGCCTTATTACTTTTTTTTTTTCGATATGCTGCTGGTATCGACACATTGCAATGTATCATATTGTATAAACTCTTAGAATTAAAGAACTCGTAAGTAAAACCGCAAAATTACTTCAAACTTTTCAAGGAAATCCTAAAAAGCGATCTTATTGTTTTACACCTGAGTACACAAGGAGAAAAAAAAATTCCAGTTTTTAAAATAAATCGAACCCCTGATTATCCATTAGCGGGTTATCGGGACGGACACGGACACGGACACACACACACACACACACACAAACAAAAAAAAAAAAAAAAAAAAAAAAAATTAAAATTAAAATTACGAATCATTCAACAGATTGTCAAAAAGGCTCGTAAACAAAGAAATACCTTTTCTGCAAGAAAAATTGAAAATGACTTTTATTATTATTTTAATTAAACCTTTTTTTTAAATCTCTATAAGAAGTTCATTGAATAGGTTAATTTGTAATATACAGAGCTATTGTTTGATAATCCATGAATTTCAAACGCACGTAAGTGAAGGTTTGATGAACTATATTAATTTTTTTTCTATTTTTGTTCTCTTATTTTAAAGTAAAATCCACATATTTTGTTGAAATTGAATGTGAAATTGCCGTTACACCACAGTGTTAACTGAAGGCCTTATTTGAATAGTGGTCCAACTCCATTATTGTTCATTTTGAGATACAGAGCCTCAAAGTCTAATGAGTGCTGAGAAATGACTGCTGAAATCTGATTTTAATGCCCTCTGTTGGCAGCAGAAATAAGCTGGAGGTGTACCAGTTTTAAAATAAGATAGAAATGACTTGTATGAATATGAAAGTGAGGCTAACTTCATTTTCTTTTTTTAAGTGGAGTTGGACCACTATTCAAATAAGGCATTCAAATAAAGAATGCACTTTTCTGTGGTATAAGTAAATGCTGAAATTATTTTTGGCAACATTGGGACTTTACGTCATGTATTGCGAAACAAAACTATGATGGCAGCATTCGCCTATTGCGCTAGTATGGTATTGTGAGGAGCAGTTAATACACGAAAAGGCCGTTAATATTATTTTCGAGCCAAATACATTAAAGGATAAGAAAAATTTTTCTCACGCTCTGTTTCCTTACATCAAGACCGAAAAGGGAAGGTTTCCGTCCTTCCCTTTACACATAGACTACAGTAAAATCTGAGGTATACTGGATTCTAGAAACTTCAGTACATCATCTCTGGATTACGTAACCGTACTATTCCCCAAAAAACTTACACCGACGCTTAAGTATGTAATACTAACTCTTTTCCTTACTAATTTTAAAAAAAAACTATTTCACTAGTTTGTTTTTGCTTCCCACTGCAGCACTGTTAAGCTTCAATGATAACTTCGTGATTAACTTTGATTCCCGCAAAACAAAAATAATGGAGAAGAGTGTAACTTCCTTCAAAAGATCCGAGAACGAAAGACTTTCTGAACATCTCCCCCCCCCCCCTTCCAGTGGTTAAATAAATAGATTATAGAGCAAGTCGGCTTTCTAACTGGTTGCGATGTTGTGGAAAACTCAAAATCTGCTAACCGATAATGTTCGAAAACGAAAAAACAAAGCTCAATAAAACGATTCTTAAAAGCGTAACCTAATAAAATGCTATGCAAAACTGCCGTGATGTAAACACAGCGTTTCTTTAATCATGCCAAACAAGGCTGAAATAGAGTAAACTAATTTTTTAACTGGAGGAATAAACAATGCCTGAAGGCTTAAGATCAGTGAAACAACCAGATTAAACTGTGAGAACTAATAATAGTACAATAAAACATCTTACGAGACAAAATATCGGCTCCTTAAAACATAACTTACTGCGACTTCTACTTCCCCAATTCGAAAAAATAACGTTTAACAAATGTTTTGACGATATCGGTAGTCTTCAAATCTTATACAGTTTTGTTGAATTCAAACCATTGTTATGCTTCTACGATTCACTGATACTCTTCACTGATACTCCTCTTTTATTAAACAGTGGAGATAAATCAATGTAAATTGTATTTTGAACCTAAAACAGCGTACCATGCAAGTTTTCTTTTCGTATTTGATCAGTGACTGCCCTAAATATTGTTATATAAAAAGAATGGATACAAGCTGAAACATAGACTACAGTCGAACCCCGTTATAGCGAACCTGCTATATAACGAACTCACGGATATGAGAAAACGAAAATTTTGGTCCCGCCGTTTTCCTATTGTGCGTAGTTTAGTTAGTATTGTGTCAATTTAATGTAATCGATTTTAGTCGATTTAATTCTTTAATGATCATTTTTAATAGATTTTATCATTTTTTTAGTACATCATTATTGAATACACGTTGCAACTAATGAGTTATAGATTTTGCGAACTCTAGCATCTTTCTTAACGGTTCGGATATAGCGAACCACCGGATAAAGCGAACAAAATCTTTGGTCCTTTGAAGTTCGTTATAATGGGGTTCAACTGTATTTATTTTTCAGGGTTTTTTTTTATAATTTCGCAACCCTTAAAATTGAAACCGTATGAAGCCTGCTTCAAAAGTGCCCTTAAACAGTTTAGTAAAGTTAAAATGAGATCCCTCCTTCGTCCATCGCAGAGCCTTTATATCTTCGCTTTGCCTTTGGTCTTCTAATTTTAACGATTTTCATTCGTTTACCGACAGAAACGTGCTGCAACGTCACGGCCTGCTATAGAGACGTCGCAAAACATAATGGCAGCTCATCGGAAAACGCTTGTATGAGACCACCCCGGCTTCCCCGAGAAAAGTCGTTACGACCCGATACCTCCACAAAAAAATGCTTTTTTTTTTAATTTCCTGTCCACTTTTAAGGTGAGGCCGATACGTTCAACGATTTCATTTTTCTTAAAACACACACAAACCTCGAAATCTCGGCTGGACGATGCTTGACTTCAAATAGTTTAATGAAATAACAAATAAGTCCTTTTTCCCCCCGGCAATAATTTTGTCGCGTCGCATTGACCCTACAGTGTTTTAACGATTTTCTTTCGTTTCAGACACGCTACGGCCCTGCGATAAAGGCGTCACGAGGCATAATGGAAGCTAGCTCATCGGAAAACGCTTCCAAGAGGCCATCCCAGCTTCCCCAAGAAAAGTCGTTACGACCTGACACCTCCAAAACAATGCTTTTGATTTTCTGTCTACTTTTAAGTGGGGGTAAAGTCCCTCTAGATGCACAACGGTGGCCCCTCCCACTTCCCTCAGCATGGCACAGACCCAATTACTCCGACAAAGCTGAAATCTTTGCAGATAATCGGCGCGCTTCGGTATCTAATTAAACCCCAGGTATATCCAAATGGAAGGGAAAAAAACGCCTCCCCCCCTCGAAAAAAACCCCTAAAAATAAAGGATGATCCTTTCCTTAAATGAAACTAAGTAAAGAAGAACTGTATCGATTGCACCTTTTTTTTCCCCCTTCTTGGACGAAATTTTTTTTTCTTCTTTCTCTCTCTCTCTCTCTCTTCTCTCTTCAGAGGAAAAGAATTTTTTTTTCTTCTTTTTTCGGTCGTGCGCGAGAAGGAAGGGAAAAAAGTTTTGCCTCGCGTTCTGCCCACTCACTCTTCCGTTCTCCGACCCCCCCTTTTGCCATCCCTTCGCAGCGCATCGATCGATCGGTCGGGGATGAGATCATCGGTTGAAGCGCGCGTCGGCGTCGAGCTGTTTTGTTGTTGTTGTCAGATGCGGCTGACCTGGACCGCCGGACCTTACTTGGTGCTGGTCAGTTTTTGTGCAGGGAAAAATCAGCAGGGGGAAGGAGAGCCCCCGGACGGTCGGAAGACGTTTATGACGTGAAAGCGCCGGGTGAAAAATTCCAAGAACTTAGGAGAAATGTCTAGACACAATAAATATATAGAGAAAAATATATCGCGTCAAGAGCTCGCTAAAAAAGCAGCCATTAGGGGCACACGCATTTACACATAATGCCCGGCCAACCTCTACGGTAGAAATAGCAGCTTACGTACGGCTGATGTCCGGGCTTTACTTCGATTACTTTAGGGGGTTAACCGTCAAACATCAATAACAGTTTAACTATGGCTTTATTTGATAAATATCCGGTGAATTAACTGTAATTTCAGATAAAACAGAGTTTAAAACACCAAAATACTTTTCCTAACCGCTGTTTCTACGCTAACATTGCCCTACAGCATAACAAAATCAGGCATTTGAGTATCCAGTGTCTATGATGGTGTCTTTGCAAAGCGATGTGAATGCTCCTGGAATATCATCTGATAGAAATTCATCGAGTTTTTGCACTTGAAGATTATATTTCCACTAAAACTATTTTTTCCCAACTTGTCCTGACGACATTTTACCCATCAACATCGTGAAATCTAGTTCGCTACTTTATTATGGGAGTCCCATTTAGGCGACCCATCATTGCTCTGTATGAGGGAAAGACACGCAAACGACTAAGCCTATTGGGCTTGTTCACACAGAATCCGTCAGCGTTAAAGATTCCGTTGGCGCTGATTAGTTAAATGGGCCAATGATTGGTGTATGATTGGCTAAAAAATTTTACACTAACGTTGACGGATTCTATGTGAACAGGCCCTTAGTCTGCATTAGAACTCAAGCCAACTGCTTGGAATCTCACGACGCTAAAACTACAGTCGAACCCCGTTATAACGAACTTCAAAGGACCAAACGTTTTGTTCGCTTTATCCGGTGGTTCGCTATATCCGAACCGTTAAGAAAAATGTTAGAGTTCACAAAATGTATAACTCATTACTTACAATGTGTATTTAATAATGATGTATTAAAAAATGATAAAATCCATTAAAAATTATCATTAATGAATTAAATCGACTAAAATCGACTACATTAAACTGACACAATACAAATTAAATTACGTACAATAGGAAAACGGTGGGACTAAAATTTCCGTTCGTTATATCCGTGAGTTCATTATATAGCGGGTTCACTATAACGGGGTTTGACTGTATATTAAAACTATGAATAAAAAACAAACGCTTTGCCCCTGACACCAATACCAAAAAACATGTTGTTTCACAAAGTAATATATAACTTACAATTATTACAAAAACTCCTTTTCCGCTTTGCCCCTGACACCAATACCAAAAAACATGTTGTTTCACAAAGTAATATATAACTTACAATTATTACAAAAACTCCTTTTAATTGCAAAGTATCAGGCTGATATAAAATATGCTATTATCACTTTTTGGTTTAACTGTATATTCATGGTACAGATAACAACTTACAATTTATTCATCATAAGCAAGCCCGATAAATACTCAGCAGAAGCGTCGTTTACTGTACGGCTGCCAAATAACGCAGGGAAACACGTTTTAAAGGCAAAGTAACAGACAAACTGCAGCTGCATCCCCTTTAAAACTCGATTTTTGTAGATCTTAATAAAATTATAACAAATGAAATGAAAAAAGGCAAATTTGTCACATAATTTATAAAGATTCGCTGTAAATTAATTATCCTTTTCCAAAAGAGATAAAACTCGCTCGAAGTAAATACCAGATTAATCAAATTGACATGGCACAAGACATAAATCAAGAAAACATCGATTTTTAGCACGGATTTCTACATTAAAAAAATAAAGAAAGAAAGAAATAATTACAATAAAGCAAATAATAAGCATAGAAAAATTCCCTTTATTCAACATCTATTTGAAAAATTACGTGAATTTAAAGAGTTTTTTCCGACTCATTAAAATTATTTAATTAACTCGGACGTCACGGAAGGATTACATACAGTAATCATTTGCATTTCAGATTAGAAATTGTAGACATGCAATAGACTACACTAACAAGTATATTGCTATCAATCTTACATTTCTCAAGAGTATATATCATTTATTAATAATGTTACTACTACATGTTATTAATAATGTTAATATAAATGGTACTACAGATGAATTCAAATATTCCTAAGATGTCATTCCAGGGTATATCTTAAAGGCAAAACTATATAAAAAAAAAAAATGCTATAAAACATATTGACGGTAAAATTCATTACGTTTACACAAGAAATTTGTATTAATACTTATTGCTTTTAAGAAACAGATTAAAATCTATTGCAAGGCGTAGTAAAAACGTAAATCCAAACTGAATTACTGAATACGTTAAACTGTACAAAAGAAAATAGATGATGTGTCTGCTAAATGTACGATTGCATGTAATTAACTCATAGGTTATTATTTTTACTCGATGACCGCCAGATTTTACATAAAAATCTGTCTAAAGATATCTCAGATGATTTGAGCCAATCAGAAACAACGGTCAAGTTAAAAAGAAGACAAATTTAAAATTTTATTATAAGTGAAAAATTGTCATTATCACTCGTAAGATAATGAGCGTGCTTTGTTTCCAAGCTTGCAAATCCCATTCATTTCCAAAGTACAGAAATTCGACTAAAACCTACATTAAATTTTGAAGGACAAAAATTGATCAATGAATGACTGTCACTGAAGTAGATTCCTCATTTGACGGAACAGTTTTTGCACAATTATTTTTTGGTCATTTATTTTTAAAATGTTTTTAATGCACACGAAAAATGTGTGCATTCCTACAATACTCTAGCAGAAATAAAGTGACTCAAACCAACATACAATAAAGGAATTATCTTTTAAAAATTATCAAGTATAAAACTACACGATTTTGTAAATACGTGCATAACTGTGATAACAGAAATAAAAACAAAGTCAAAAAAGAGTATAAATAAACAGATATGAAGCTTTAGAAATGCGAATCAATTTTCATAATTATTATCAAGTATAAAATAATAAAATTATTAAAAAACCTACATTATAGAAATCTATCACTTAACAGAAAATACCACAAAAAATAAATATAAATAAAAATAAAAATAAAGAAAGGGAAAAATAATAATAATATACATTAAACCAAACCAACGCCACACATAATTTTAGTTCCTTTAAATACATATTCTAATTTCCCTCAGAATTTATAAGTTTTTCAGTACTAATTCGAAGCTAAAAATCGTATCTTCGGCTCTTGCAAGTGAACAAAGCATTTTTGTATGTGATTGTAATAACTTCTCAAAACGTCACAGCTACTACGGCGCCCTCTAACGGCAAGACAAATTCAGATCTGAAGTTTTTGTATTAATAATGCAGATAGTTCTCTCTCCGACAGAACAAACTTTTAAAGGGAATTTCTCTTATGAATCAAAAGTTTTAGGGGAAGGGAGTAAAATTTAAAAGGGATTTACATGCAATCCTTTCTGAGCATTTCTGTGGCAGAGGGGTCTGCAAAAGAAGATTGGGAAAGATTTATGCTTACAAAATGATAGGGATTTATTACATTTAAGTCAGGGAAACTGAAAATTTAGGAGTTCTTTCCATCGTTACAGAAAAAGGGGGGAAATATAATACAAAACGTTTCATTTTGCGACAGATAAGCAAACTGAAACTTTTAATATCCTTAGACACAATGCAGATAATCATAAATTAAATTAAAGTTAAAATTATTTAAATTACAAATTTTCATAACGGTCCATTTCTGAAAACTCCTTTGAAATTTCAAAATTATATTTCTTTAAACTTTTTCTCTACCTTTATAACTTTCTAATATTTTACAAGTTATATAATCATATTTTTTTCAATACTTATCTATTTTACATTCACTTCACTCATTTAAATAGTCTTTGAAACAATCATTTGCAGACTAACTATCCATGTTAGCTGTATAGTTATCCACAGTTAGTTACATAGCTATCCATGTTTGTTACATGTTGTATTATCAAATCAACAGTTATATAACTAAATTTTACGTACAATTCTTTTTGCTGACTTTTTTTTAACCCTCCGCTAATTTTTACCATTGTTTTCTTTCGACCAAATTCCAAATTGTTTAAAATAGTTATAATCCCAGTTTTTATAATACTTATCTATTTCACGTTCACTTCACTAGTCTTTAAAAAAATCAATCACAGGCGAACTATATGTTTGATTAATTAACCCACAAAAAGGACAGAATTTTAGTTTGAACTTAACAGATCGGGGACCCCCCCCCCCCCCCCCAATTTCGATCTGTCGTAAAACTTTAAAGTCGAGACGTCTACACGAAGAAACGATCTGCAACCAAATAACGTATTTAACGTATTAATAATTTTTACATATTATAGTATTACTATTGTTAGTTTTATATTAAATATTAAGCCCATTTCTTTGATTTTACCTTACCCTTTAGCTTATGGGGCTCATTTTTCCGATTCCCTCTTTCGAACGGGAAATTAAGAGG